>CM061921.1:173135729-173524339 GCA_031002005.1 Vandiemenella viatica | reverse complement strand
AAGCGAGCAACACAGGCAGGCGGTCATTAACACAATTTCACAAGTGAGTTGGCAGCGCGCCTGAGGCAATTAAATGTGGTATTGGTGAAAGCGATAAAAGAACGTTGTCTGAGGTAGAGCTCTGGAATCATTTTCACGGATATGCACATTACGGTGTGACAGGTACTTGTTCAGGTGGTTATCAACAAACAAGGTGGGCAGAGCGCACAAGCAGGTTGCGAAACCTCCATTAGCAGCACTGCACAACCTAGGTTTCGTAACGGCGGAGGTACATAGAAATACTTTAGCCCCCACCTAATCACAATAGAAATATTGATAAAATCTTATTATTGGTTAAAGAAGAGTTTAACCGAATTATAAATGAATGATATACTATGGCCGAGCAAAGATAGAACATCCGTCCAGCTATCCAGATTTAGGTTCATCAACGTGTTCCAACAGTCACAGGAGGAAATTATTACAAAGATAACATGGTTATTATACGTAGTTCTCGTAGGCAGGAGTAAGAGCTAAGAAAAACGTAAGGTAAAACTAATGCCTCACCAACGTCGCATTACGTTTTTTCAAAACGAAATGAAACATGAACATTAACAAACCAGACAAGGCCAGCAAGAATTGATTTTCCAAAGCCATGAAGAAACAAGACGAAAATTAATAGAATTGGAACAGTCAGCAACAAGCATTAGAAGAATAGAGGAGAGCACCTAAGGAAAAGCTATGAGTTGAAACAGAAGAAGATGGCAGAGAGGAGAACAATAAAGATTAGCAGGAAAGTGGTAAAGAACTGAAGATAACAGAAGATAACAGTGGGTTAATCAGCGAACCGTAGGATACAATGGAAATTATATCTAAAGTGAGAAAAGTAGAAGAAGAAGAGTATGAAAGGAAATTTCTGACGATATTGGTCAATGATGATATAGGAACAAAAAGAAAAAAGGAAGACAATGCAGAAAAAAATGAAGCATGAACTCGGAAACAAAAACGAAAGTATGATGAAAAATGAAGAGATACGTGAAAAAGGAAACGATATCAAGAGAAGAAACAAAGAGGACCAAGCAACACAAGCAAAATATGAAGGAGAGGAATGTAAGGAAGAAGTGATGGAATATGATAGAAGGAAGGACTCAGTCAAAAATTAAAAAATAAAAAAAAAAAATGAACTGGAAAGTAAGGAAGAAACGAAGACTAGTTTTGGAGTATGAAGGCAGAAATGTGAAAAGGCATACGTTTAAGGAAGTGCAGGACACCATCAGGGTCGCACTACGATTATCAAATGAGCCTTCAACCCAGATGGTGGGAGAGAGGAAAGTTAATGTCTATTGTTTTGGCTTGTTGTTTATTTGTTTTTATTATATGTTGTAAGATTGTTGGGATTAAGAAATATAAATGATTTGAAATGGTACAGAGAGTGAGTGGATGGATCACAGTTGTAGAGAATGAATGGAAACATTATAAGGAATATTGTGAAATTGTGACGTAATATGTAATCACCAAAAAAATTTTGACACAAATTTTTGTGACGAATTGGCCAAGCAATAAGTAAGGAAACAAAGTTCCTTACATTTTTTTTTATTTATTATTTCAGTTTTACTGTTTCTGTATATATAGTTAAAGGTAAAAAATTATTGTTTAAGATTTCAATGGATTAATTAATTTTTATATTTAAGTAATTTTCTTTCGTAAAAAGAGAAAGATATTATTAAGTATGGAAGAGCAAAGACTAGTGTATTAAAAGAACTTCTTGGAGACATATGAAGAGAATTCCGTAGGAAAAAAAAAATAATAATATAGCGGGCGAATTGTGCATCGATATATTCTGTTATATATATGTTGAATGAATGTGAAAGTATATGTTAGTTGTGTGTAAAAACGAGGAACAATAAAGGATATTAATTTACAAGGTAATGCTCGAAATCAAAGTAAGTCTGAATATGCTTGAAGGAAACATGTGGTTACAATGAAATTTATTCCACAGATTTGAGACGTGACAAATACGGAAATTATAAAACTAGCAAACAGTACATGCACTGAGAATTCAGTACGGTGTGAAGCCACCACATGCTACAATACCGATTCGTGACAGGTATATATAGTTGGAGGGAAAGCGTAAGTGCGATGTTGAAGGAGCTAGGTTGGGAAGACCTTGAACACCGAAGGTGTTGCTCTCGACAGAAGCTAACTGAAAAATTCACAACTGACGTATTTCGGAATAACAACAAATAAATATTGCTACCTGCAACATTCATTTCTCCAAATCACCACGAAAATAAGATAAGAGAAATTAGGGCCAGAACCGATTCATTTCTGCACTCATGATTCCCACGAGCCATTAGGGAATGGAATAGAAAGGATTAAACGGGCGAGTAAACTTAAAATCCGACAGGAGTAGCTTTCGATAAAGCACTCCGGCCATCCTGATCTGGGGTTTCCATGGTTTTCCCGCATCATTCCAGGCGAATGCGGGAATGGTTCCTCACATTAGCCCATGGGTGCTTCCTGCCATATTCCATATATCCCTTCCAGACTATTACCCTTTCGGAGCGGTGCAATGCACCCTCCGCCACACACTTTTAGTGAATCGCGGAGCAATAATAATAATAATAATAATCGGAGCAGCTTGATGTCGTGGCAAGGAATCGTCGGCAAATTCATTTGTTGCAGGGGAACAAATGGCCTAGGCTCAAGGCACTGATAGTGGTTGCTGGAGGACAAGTTGCTGACCAACCATATCACACACATGTAGTCATATCAGAGAAGCGTATAGATCATGAAAACTGAAGAAGGTCTGAACATTACTCACCACATGTAGTTGCGTATGATCCTCCTGAACTGCCTCAAGGAATGGCAGAACCTCCCTGATGTTCAAATTGCCCTAAATACATACTAGGATGGATAGCATCTTATAGAAAATACCATCCCTAAACCATATTACCTGACGTTTGTCAGCTATGCCACTCAACAATGTAGTCTCCCCAATCGCGTCCAATGGAGAATATATACCGAAGTGTCTAGGATCATGGAAAAATACGCCACCCCACAATTATCAGCAGACATGAAGGAAAGGAATGTAATGCTAATTTACATAAGCCTGAGTAGGGCACCTTATTTCTCTATTTTGATGTCTCCTTTACTGGTTAATGTGACCACACTTGTAAATAAAAGTTGGTGTTCGCATATTTTATCCATCCAAGTCTCTTCACTGAAGTATGTCTTATACCCAAAATTAAGTGTCAGCTTGTGTCCATAGTAATCTTTTCCCTTCCATGCACCACTCCGAATTCTTTTACCAATATCGATTCTAACTTCATCATATGCCATGTACAGCCCCATTCTCATTACCCTCCTCCTATCTTCCAATGACATTCAGTCAAGCTCCTTTAATATTTAAGTTGATGCTTGTGTTCCGAGGTATTTTGCAACCACAAATCTAGCTGCCATCCCATGCACCACCTTTAAAGCCTTCATCACACAGTCATCATAATCCGCCATTTCTTAGAAGATCCCAAAAACACAGACAAGTATATAAAACGACATAAGAGGCAAAGGCACTAGTTCGATTACACCGAAGATAGCGTTCATACTTGTACTGTTGTAAGTTGTTTCGTCACTGTTCTACGAAAGTGGATGTTTGCATATTCTATCTACCCGGGCCCCATCCCCAGTATATACCTAAAATAAATTTCCAACAACATATCTAGCTGCCAACCCTGGCACCCTTAATTTGATTCGTTTCTTTGATAAACCCACTCATCACCCACTCCAATAAATGATTTTTGTACCGAAGGGCATGTAGTGAATAACGGGAGGCAGCCAGTTCGTATCCAAACACAAATGTCAGCAAACTGTAAAGAGAATAGCGAAATGGGAGAGTGTCTACTTCCTGTGTAAACACTGATAACAATTACATATTGATGGTGAATTCTCGTCGTCGAGTAGATTTCTATTACCATATTTAGGTACACATCCGCAAAGGAAGAATCCACATACACATGTATAAGCAAATGACGAGTTCGACAAAACGAACAGCTTACATCATAACAACGAGGAAGTGGGACAGAACCACTGATTAGCTGGGCAGTACTCTCGTTACCAAAACTATCAGACAGACGAGTTAGTGGAAGGTCGAGTAGGCGTAAATCACCCCATTTACAGCTACATCCACACAGATAGATGCTCACACACATGTCCATACCCACTACGAACTCGACATAACTACCAGCACCAATCATGGAAACGTAAAAGTGGGGCAGAACTGCCATGGCTCAGAGTTGGCTAAAAAAAAGAACTATTCTTATATGTCATCAGACAGACGAGTTAGAGGATGTGCAAAGAATGGCATGTTTTCACTTTACATGCGGAGTGCTTATGAAACTTAATTGATTACGTGTACCATCAACACATAGGTGGCCACTGGAACTGAACTCTTGTGCACTGTTTACAAAGTCATTTATGCAGTTAAGCTCCTGAAAATCATATTTGTGTCAACCTGCCCAGCGATGGCGGCGTATAGGGCACATATAGCGCATTTAAAGACGGTATATAGGCGCCAATAACGCATCATTATTCGCAATACGGTCGCAAATAGTGCATGTAAAAATCCGGAAAGCAATAGCATTTCGCGGTTTTTAGGTCCTGCGCGTGATGTATTACGATAGTTGTCAGAGATAAAGTTGGCAGCTGTGGCCGGTGCGTCACCGTCCTGTTAGTTATAGTTGAAAAGTTGTAATATGTTACATGGTGTACTCATCCTTCTTTGTGAAGTTATTAAAGTGGCCAAGTCAATGAGACACATTAATAACCAAAATAATTATTGGAATTAATCCCATCTAGACGCCAAGAATGAAATTATTTCCTATTCCAAGAAAGCGAAAATTTCCAAATTCTATAATAATTTTTAGCAAACCAATTAAAATTTTTAAATTAATCTTCAAATACACATATAAATCTGGTCAGTTGACATACTGGCATAGTGGAGAGGTTATCATTGAAAGCAGGGTATACAACACAGATATTATTTTCTTCACTTATAAAATTCATTAATTTGTTTAACAGAACTAAGACTGTTCCAAAATGAAGCATTCAGTGAATAAGTTACAACTATGAGCACAACTTAAGTCTCTGGGTGCTGAATAGCGTAGAACTAGGCAAAAGTCTCTGAACATTGCCAGAATTCTTTAACGTAAGATGGCAGAGATGATGAATATACAGAGTAACGGACCCTCTACATCAGCTGCGATGCAAGGTATATTCCCCCCCCTCTTTTGCCGCCAATGGTAATGGCTGTTCAATGAACCCTGGAGAATTCTAACTAGGGAAAGGCCATGTTCAGCGTCCTTTTTTGACACAGATTCTCCTCATCAGGAAACAAAATCCAGTTGCATATATTAGTATTAACAAATTCTTTGCTTCGCTGGGCGCCCAAGGAGGCGTTCCAAAAATTGTTTTTTTCCCAAGAAAGCGTGTAAGGGGCCACTTGTTTCATACACAACTTTCTACTTTAACAGGAAGGCGTCTATCAGCAAATATCCAATAAGGATCACCGTACTTTTGCCTTTGTACTAGGCATTCAACTTTATTGGCATCAATAAATAATTCGTCCCCCAAGTTAGGTCAGGTATTGAGTCACCGGCTCCTAGTTGTCAACAATGGCAGGTGGAATTTTGCACCACCGAGTTAATCTGGCAAAATAATGCTAACTAACAAGCATACGTCATTGAAAGCAACTGTATAGGTATATTACAATAGAGAAACGCAGTTCGTTGGATAATGGTAGGGGAGGCAGTACCGTGCAGTAACAGGTAGGAGTATGTTATTCAGCAGTTCAAATGTTAAATACCATAATGTGACGATATGGTGGTAAGATGATATTACAGTTTGTGCCACGAAATAAAAGAATGCTATAAGTAGTTGGGGGACACCGGTTCTGTAACTTTTTTGGAATTTCTCAGTTTCAGTCAATAGGTAGCGTTGGCTGGCATTTGAATCAACCAAACAGAATCCGAGGTATTATGACGTCTCTGGCGGGCGATTTAAATGGGTCAATTAGGAACTTCGACTCCCGATGCCATAGACCGGTGATGGGGGTCTCTCTCTAGCATGTGTCTTGGACAGGTGTGGCTCCGGTTTCTCAACACGCGCGTTACATCATAGCCCCAGGCTTCCATCGACAGAATTCTACAGACACCCGCCAATATGAAAGCAAGCCTGTTATTTCCATTACAGCCCCAGATGTCTCAGACAAGTATGTACAGTGTCCCTAGCACTCGCCATTATGAAAGCAGTAAAGGAATGCGGTGTGACAAACAGCCACTAGTAAAAGAAGTTCAAGAGATAAATGCCATCCCATCTGCCAGCTAACCCTCAGTCCCAGGCGGACTATCGTTTAGTGCAGTTCGCAGAAAAAATGGCTAGCAATTTGCAACATACCCTGAAGTTAAACAGCAATGACACCAAGTGGCTCACTGTTAGTTTGTCACCTAAACCATAATTTAATCCGGTAGTTGTACATGAAATAGTTGGGTGCAATAAAGCCACGTTCTCACATGGAGAGTGGGATGTACTGAGACAGATGGTCAATATAATTGGATGTTTTTACAACAAGAGTGAAGAACTGCAAACAAGTGTCTCACTTGGCAGCCACACCATTTCAATCCGTTCAGGGGCTGGAGAGAAAACTATGGTTTTACAACAATGCTATTCCTGCCTATGGTGTGATTACCGGCGAATCAACATGGGACAAAATGGTCTACACCTTGACCAGGGCCATCTACACCATGAAGCTCTGGAGTTATCAAATTACCAAGTACTATAACGAGTTTGTAAATGCATTATTATTATTGAAAGTGCTTCGTAACTGACCCCTTTGTTCGATGCAAGGGGTAACAGATTTGTATTTTGAGAATGAACATAATAGTGAAACGTCTACAGTCTTAGTTTCACCCTACTGTATGAACGCTTAAAGGTAGAGATCAAGGCATTGGATGATGAAAAGTGTGAAGTTGAACCAGATTCAAAAGGAACTGAAGCATGTCGTAATATCTAATGCAATGTGGTAATTATATAAATAAAATCATTTTCACGATTTTTTTTATTTCACGTATCATAATTAAATAATATGACGGTATGGTGGTATATATATATATATATATTTAATTCCTTGATATCGCTTGGCAATTTACAGGTAAAAATACATTTTCAACACCGCACATGTCATTGCAAAATATATATTAGTTACATAGTTTTGACAAATTAATACTATTGTTCCAGATTTCAAAGTGGTGGACATCCTAACCGTTCTGTATTATAACATACTTTCTTCCTGATAAATTATGGAACCATCGAGTCTTCTCCCGTCCTTTAACGTAAATAATTATATCATCCTTATTCATTATTTTATGTAGAATAAAGCACAACTTGCTGAAGAATACGCCATCAGCGTTCCAAGGTATTCCATGGTAACTATGTCCCAGCTCTCTAACTGCTTGTCATTACCCCCGCGGGATGGTGGGGATACAATGTGTGGCGATAATGTTGTCTGGGCGAACTATGCATAACAACTTCTTGAATCCCTGTGCGTCCAGGAAGATGGTTGTGGTGGTAATGAGTGGTAATAATTGGTGCCACTTAGTTTTATGTCAGATTGCGCACAATACTTGTTAGAGATATGAATTCTACAACGCAATCTAGCAGGATCAGGCAGCATGCAAAGGTGTAGGCAGGAAACTTCCCAGTGCTGACAAACTCAATAAGAATATCTACAGGTCATATTCTAACTGAATCATTTTGATGTAAACAGTCAAACAGGTCCCTCTAAGTTCTAAATTCAGTTTCTGTTGGCTGGAAATTCCAAAACAATGAACTTAGTTTTCTCCAGTTGTGTTGACGTTATCAAAGACCAAATTTGAGTCTTACTTACAGGAAACAATGTGTACTCCAACAGATCCTAACTTCTAAAATTAAAGCGATCTGGCTTCAAACTGTCTACACTCTTAAATAACGCTAATTTCTCACTTGCACTTAATTGGGAATAAGGCATGACACACGCAAATTTCCTAGTGGTAAATTTATTTGTCTCGGGATTTGGATTGGCTTACACATATAAATTTCTATCGTCCCTACTTCGAATCAATATTAATTCTTTTTTTTTTATTTCCAAGTATCCCTTTAAAGTACTAGCATACATCAAAGTACCGTGTCTCCATTACCCCCATCCTGCGTTGTTTAACGTACCAATTTGTTGAGTATCAATATAAATAAGAGTTTTCATTGTGCTTGTAATACCAACGTTTCTATTTCGGTAACTTTCGTCTCCATTAAGTTTCCTCAAACAGAAACGCGATTGTATTGCCTGTGACAGTTGAATTTGTAGCTCCTGATCCATCTGGTTTTATCAATTTTCCTTCAATATGCAAGTAACATTCGTGCACAACTGTATATGTTTCTTGGCTCTAAATACGTATCCAAAGTTCATCATTGTTAGTAAATGTAGTTGGCGTGTACAAGTAATAGATCAAATATTGTTTTGCAAGTCACTGACTTCATAAATTCCATCCTGGAAGTTATGTCAAACGCCTCATCCATGTATTTTAATGGTATAGCCTAACAGCTATAGGAAGAGAATGTTCTCAGGTATTGAATCGTTTCACTGTTGATTCACGACTGGGAACTTAGTGAGCTTGACGCTTCTAGTTATAACAAGCGCCCATTCTGTATATGTAGTCTAAGAGTAATTTTAAATCACCGTCCTAGTTGACAACTCGATTGTGGATGTTGCTGAGAGTTTTAACGGCAATGTAGAGATAGATGATATTGGCGGGTACTTCTATAATCTTGTACCCTGCTACAACTTGATACATGTCACAATGTTTCTCGATCACCGATAAAATTTCGTTGGAGTGTTCTGTATATCCTGCTGATGTCGACACTATAAGTAAATTCAATCTTTCAATGGCCTCTGTTCCAACATCTTCACCACATAAGTGGCATACCGTGGCACGGCTAAATTGTGCTTCATCAACCGACATTACAAGAGGTGTGATCCCCTTGTAAATTTCATCGACATCATGGGCCATTTTAACGAATTGTTTCACTAGCTACATCTCAGGATTTTCCCCCAAGAATGAGTTGAATCAGTTCAGTTGAACGTCGTATGCGCAAATGACCTAGTATGCTGCGGCAAAAGGGATGTGTTCCTAGACTGCTGTGGAGTGAGAGGCATTGGGGTAGATCTACACGTATAAACGGGTTACATCAAACAATCAAATTCGGTATAAACGACGAATGGTGCACGCTGTTGGTACGCAAATAGATCGACTATTACAACATATACCCTTGTGCAACCAATATAAATGCTACAGGCATCTATCACGAATGAACGATTTATCGATAAAATTGGATATTGAAGAAGTAACTAACCTCAACAAATTCTTGATCTAGCAGTAGTGAACCATATCATAATCCTCGGTAATCAACATATACTAAAATAGAATCCACGCTTGAGTGCATCACAATGAATGGGATCGACAACATGTTTCCTACTGTCTTATTCCAAGCTGTAGATATTTATAGAATATAAAGGGTTTTGCCTGTCAAATTTAGGAATGTTCGACAATTTTACAGGAAAGCGTATGCCTGCAAAATATAATGTTTTCTTGAAACGTACTTTAGTATAATAGCTGACCTTATTCGCTTTACCGTGACCAGGATCGTCCGAAGATAACAACGATCATAACCTTTTTAAGATTGATAATTGTATACTTTGCTTTTATATTGGATGGCAGTGCTATAAATGAAGAGCCCAGATACAAGGGTTAGAATTTAGCTATCGAGTGTGTTCATTTGATTGAGACATTTACCACTATCCCGATCCTGGAATTGACTAAGTTTCTCCATGACTTCTTGAACCACATAGGCTTTATACCATTCTACCAAGGTATCACTTAATGTGAGCTCGAACATCGTAGGCATAAAACAAATAATTTAATGTCATCGCTCTTCTGAATTTGTAAAAGACATTCCAGCCCCACCTTGAATTTTATAGCCGGTGTTGAAGGATAAAATAAAATGTCGGAAATCTGCTCTTCGAAGATTGTAAAACACGCTTTGATATAGCTGCGTGGAACTTTAAAATTTTCAGAATTTTGAACTGTGATGTAAAATAACCTATCCCCGTAAGCACTCGCCCTCGTAGTTGTCTTTAGCAGCACAGCACTCGGCTCACCTGTTTTCCCCACATTAGGATTATCGCGCACCCAGTAGGCAGCGTGCTGGGCAGCCATTGTGATAAGGGCTCATCTATGACCCAAAGAGCCCCCAATAGGCCACAATGTAGCCAGAAGAACTGTCAATTGGGTTTGCCCACTTGATTTGGATGAGATTTCATTTGAAAACATCCTTCTTTTGTTAGTCATTTCTGTAATACTTTGAACAAACATACAGTTCAGACAGAGATAATTATACAGTGGTTAAAAACACACAAGATTCTAACACTTACCATTAGAGGCACTAGCAGACGCGTCTTTGTGGTGATCAGTATGATGAGGAAAATCTATGGAAATAGGGAAAAAATCAGCCGTTAATAAGTAAGAAAAACTTAAACTAACACAAATTCCAAAGGAAAAAGAAACTTATAGTTTGACAAACAGCCGGCCAACACTGAAGAGCGTAGTACAGTAGGATCTGTAAAAATATATAGTTTCACACATACCCTACAATATTATTTAATCTTCAGTAAAATCCACAAAATATACAGCGAACAGAAAAATATATGATTTTAACACTAACCATTAGAAATACTCACTGTATCTTCAGTAAGATTGCGGGCATCACGAAGACAATGAATGGAAAGTGTAACAGCCCTCATACCTGAATTTTGAATAGTATTGCATTGTATGAAGTATCTGTAGTGAGATAAAGTTTGCTTAAATATAATCTGGTAAGTTTGTTTTGCAATTTCTTGTAAATCTGGGTACATAGACTTTATTTTATGAAAGGAAATTATTTAAAGGCCATTTAATATGTTTAAGAACCGAATTGTGCAAGAGAATTGCTTAAATGTGTGTAATTCCAAGTATTAATGCAAGTTACGATGTCTACCGGACAATTTTCTGCAGTTTAAAATGATTTCTGTAAATAATTTTGTGTTTAAATATCTTTAATTTCCATTTCTGACCGTTTTGTAATGTTGTTAAGTGATTATGTATTATTTATGATTATTTTTAATATGTTTAATTGTTTGAGTAATTCTTAATATTCGAGAAATATCTTGCGGACGCTTTTGAAGAATTCCAGAAATTTCGATAGAACCTATATAAAGAAATCGTCAGAAGGACAGAGTTTAGTTTTAAAGTTAGTTTACAATTAGTTGATACAGATTTACTTTGGAACTGCCAAAGATTACGTCAGTAGTATCTCTGGATATTGTATCTTTGCATGTGAACAATATCGCTGACGTTGTTTTGCAAATAAACAAAATTTTAAACTGAGTCTTATGGTGGACTATTTAATTAATCACTACATTAATTAAACCACCGAAGAACCTAACAAAAGGGAGAATAAAAATTAGTATTAATATATATGAAAAGCTTCAACTAATACAATTAAGGAAAGCAATAATACTTACAGTCCGAAAAAGAATAAAATCCACAATCTTTGATGCCGAAAGTACAGAAGGATCTATAACAAATAATTAAATATTTAGTTTCACTAATATAAATACACACAAAAGTTTTGAAACATTAGTTGTAATATCGTTATCGAAATAAGTGTGAAACATCGTAGTCAGCGATAAGCGAAATAAGTGAGAATACCCATCTAGCCCTAAGCAAACACTGAGGATCATACGGCCTACCTATTGTTGCAAATTAAAAAAAAAAAAAAAAAAAATAGCTTTGTGAAAAAAATTTTAGCACCCTTGATTTTTTTCAGGAAACAATATATTTGATAAATTATAGTTTCATTTACGGAACTTATATTTTACAAATGTGTTTTAAATCTTACTGAATCATATAATATTTTATATAATGATTCATAAATGTATCTATATAGGTAACATAATTTTATTCATCCTATGTCAGTACCACATTCACTAGTATCAGCATTACCATCACTAGTTCAGTTGGTGTCCGAATTTTCTGTTTCTTCTTCTGTCTCCTCTATTTCCATAACTTCAGAAGAAGTTACATTTTCTTTTACTGATTATTCTTGTATTGTGCACAAAAGATTCTGAGATTGCAATTTTAAATTGTGAGCATAGTTCTTAAAGACTGCGCCGATAGTTCTCTATTAGGGTCTTTTAAGTTTGAATTTAAATCTATTATCATACAAAATAGGGGCTTTATTTCTTTTCAATCGTTGGTTTACGCCAACAGTTGCAAGGAAACGAATCGTAATTACTGACAATTTAATGACTCAGTATCAATATAGGCTGAGAGTTTAACAAGTATACGAATACAAGGAAAGCACAATAAGTAATAAAAAGAGGCAAAAAACCGTTGATAAATTTTAAATTCCTAATTTTTTGAAAAGATCCATAGGTCTACATATAAATTCGTAGGGCTAACAGCACTAGTTCAAATAGCGAGTATCAATCCAAACAATGGGGAACGGGGATTCCTTATCGCGCAACCTAGCCTCTTCGGGAAGTCCCCGTTCATAAATGAAAATTTCAGTCAATGTTGCCAATATTTTCGTATTTTTTTTTCCCTACCGAACCAGAAAAATATATTAGATTTAAAAATTAAGAAATGAATTTAGAATAAACTCTAAAACAGTCATATTAAACAATAAATGCCTTACAAATTTGATATTTAGTAGTTATGAAAAAAAACGTGTCCCAGAAAAAAAACATTTTTTTACAATACTAGGCCTACCGTTTTTATAGCCTTGGACAGCACTGTGACGCCAGCTGGCCGCTTCCATAACTGCGCGCGCTCAGAAATGATTACTCAACGCTGTAGAACGCGTCAGGCAAGCAGTTAATGGACTTTCCTTTGCAATTGCTAATGGAAAATTCCAGGTGGCCAAATGCTCGTGCCATAACGGAAAGCGGGTCTACTTTCACAATGGTAAGCAACAGATAGCCACTTAATGAACATTCCTTCTCAATCGTTAATGCAAATTCCTGGTGGCCGGATACCTGATGCTATGGTGGAAATAATGGCACCCGCTGCATTCCTAGTTTATTAATAACGATCGACAAAGACTGCCTACTAGCGAACATACCAGGCAGGTGGTTTCACAGTATAATGGAATTATTTCGCAACCTACATTCCTTGTCGATCGGTAATGACAAATTTCGGACTTAATAGAAACAGCCAGAAGCCTGGGGCGTTGACGTCACGCGTTTGTTGAGACATCAGAGCCAGACCTTTGGAAATTGTCCTTGTAGGCTAGGGCTATGACTTCATGGGAATTTCCAGACTAATTCTAGAGAGAGAGAGAAACTCTCTACCACCACCGGTCTATGAAATTAGGTGCCAAATTTCCCTACTTGTCTGTTTAAATTGCCCCCAGGAACGTCCATGGACCTCGTTCTGTGATTGGATGATTCAAAAGCCCATTCACCCAATTACAAAAAAAATCCGGAATTGGCGTATCTCACTACTACTATAAAAGAGCGAATAATTAGGAACTATATGATTTATAATTAATTATATAATAGCAAAGTAACTGTAAAATATACTTTTAATGATGGTTAAGGCATATAATATCTTTGGAATCTTCTATATTTTTTCTTAGCCAGAGAATATTGAAAGTGTAGTATAAGGCCAATTTTTTTATGGGTTTAAGCCTCGTTGACGTTGAGTTCATTAGAGGCGGGAAAGGAAAGGGGGCAAGGAACGGGAAGGAGTTTGGACATATTGTTTTAAAGGAAGCATCCCGTCGTTTGCCTGGAGTGATCTGGATAAACAATGGAATACGCAAATCTGGATGCCAAGAAGGGGATTCGAACCCTCGTACCCCGAATGTGAGGTTAGAGCGTTACCTATCACTCACCGTGCTTGGTTCTAAAGTCAAGAATGTAGTGTTGGCAGTACATACATACAAAGATGAAACCTGAGTTTCATGTACGTATGGAAGTATTGCGAACCCGTTATTCCAAAATCTATTTAAACCCATCCAATCACAATTAAGACTCTCAATGCTGAACCATTGTTCCTGTTGTATATTTCAGACACTTCCGCGAAGCCAAGGGTTACCGCAGAGTTGATGCGCTAGAAGTAATCTAACCATAAAATACTTTGAGCATCTGTACCTATGTCTCTCTATAGCGATCTGGCGAATGATAGGTTAAGGCATTAGGGGAGCGAAAGGTCCCGGATTCGAGTCGCCGTCTTGACGGGGATTTTCAATGGCCATTAACCGGAACTTCACTTCTGGCACAGCATGCTGTGTAATATGAAATACGCAGAAATGGTTCCTTTGTTCGAATATTGCTATTAACTCTAGGTCGCCTATACCCGGTAAGATTACCCGGTTTGCTTAAGGCGGCTATGATAGGGGCAGAATGCGCAGTCTGTATAAAACCCTGTCACCAGGTTATTTCGACCACATATGACCTTACATGCCTTTATGCCTATCTCAATTTACTCCGCGCTTTCATCCATATGATTATAGTATATTAATGTGTTGCCATGGAATGTTTGCTCTACGCAAATAGTTTGTTAATCTTTAAAAATGTATTTTGAGATAAATGCACTTACGATTTCAACGTATAAACAAAGTTTCTAACATTTCTGAACAATTGTCAGTGAATATTCGATAGATTTTATGCAATGATTAGCCCACAAGAATATTTATAAACATTAAGTATCTTCAATACGAAGATTGAAGGGAAAACACGTGATCCAATAAGGACGTGATTCTTTGCATAGACTTGGAGATTGGAGGAACGTTCAAGCGGGAAATTAGACTTCTGTCCGCTTCGTATATCTCGGGCTATTAGGAGCACAGAGCTTATCGCATGCCTGTTTGTTTGATTTTGTGACCAATGGGGGAAAGTTTCGCGATGCATGGCCCAGGAAATTGCTTCTGGTGTTGCAATGTCTACCACAGGGACCTCCCGGGAAGCGGGGAGCAACCGTTGCTTCTACCAGTCGTGACTGCTTGAAACAATCTCTCCGAATATGAACGTAAGAGGCCTGCAGTCAGCCGCCACCAGTGTTCCACCCAACCTAACTACGCTTGGACCACTGGTACCGCGACGCCTCCGCCACTGCTATTTATCCCTCAACGATTGGTCAGTTTGCTTTGTATGTAGCACACCTATGGCTGTGGTGTTAAAGAAATAAAGTCAGGCATTTTGCTTGCTCTCCACGACGGATTAAACCAGTACCCTAGACATAAACTCGCTGCTTCAAACCACTGTGCCATTAACGTAAACATTTTGTACAGGGACCGCTTCAATCGTGTTTAGCCGCCCGAAAGTGACCCTGAATCAATTCTCATGGTCAAATTACAGTCAGCCTCTATACAACGCAAAATGTTTACTACAGCGTTGTTCTGCGAGTGTTGTTCGTGTTTCTCCGACATTTGGATGCACGAGTGCCGTGCATCGCAAATCGTTTTAGTTGGCCGTGGGATTCTATTACCTCAAAGACACTAACTTCGGTATATAACCCTATTACCGAACATCCTGGCTCATGCTCACTGATTACAATCTTGTATTTCATTCAGTGGTCATAAAATTGTACTATTTATGACACACATATTAACTGTTTTTAATCAGTAAGATGCTATAGCACTGTGAGTACACATTAAGATAATGTTCAATGATATATGTCTCTGATTACTTGACTGGTGATAAGAACCCAATACTTAACGCTAGTATAAATTTAACTTATTGCATTTCTCGATCATTTACACTGACGCTTGGATGAAAATCAGGAACTATTCCATTCTAACTACCCTTAACGGAACTTGGAGATTTGTAGATTGTAATGCAGGGTTCATCAGAAGAGAAATAATCATAAACACATATTATTTTAAATTTAGTGTCACATTACCCAGCGACCTACATGTAAGTTGATACAGTGAATGCAGTAAATCAGTGCTTAAGACGTACCAGTAATTAATGATTGTAGGGTAAAATATGAACTACAGAAAGTACGTAAATAACAATAACGACACAGTCACTATTTTTGTGAAAAAGTCTCACTGAAGTAATGGTGACCTGTCTGTCTTAGAGCTTAATTACATTCCAATGCCAGGCACCTAAACCAAAAATAGAACCCTTTGCTCACTCATCATTTTATTAATTAAAATTCGCCCCCCGTAGATGACAGATGTTATAATACTGACTGTTCATGGTTGGGCTAAGCCTGATATATGACAGTATTTCTCCATGTTCTGGTCAACCGTTCAATAGAATTTCACAGGTAGCATAGCAATGGCTATTCAGTTCACTGTAATTTCATCACCGCATCCCCTTACCACAGCTCGATACGGAAAAAGGAGAGCTGCACTAAACAATTAAAATTAGAAGTTATTATTGGATTACCTGTTTGCAAAAAAAAAAAAAAAAAAAAAAAATACACCATTCGCAACATTTATTTCAAGCGCAGTATGGTGTCTGTAACAAAAAAAAACAAAAAACAAAACACACAATTACATGCAAAATTATTTTCATCGCAAAATCAATGCTTAAATTCATAGTGTCTTATTGTCATGTCCCTAATATCTTTCTCTCTTTCTAACAATGATACGCTACAGTATACTTTTAGCCTTAATGTCTAGAGAGTGAAATCATTATACATCATACACAAAAGAAACTTAAATTCGGGTATCCGAACCGAGAGTCGTTGGTGAGCGGTAACACTCTGGCCTCGAATTCTGAAGAACACGCGTTTGAATTCCTGTCGGGCCATACAGATGTCGGTTTTCCATTGCTTATGACACTCATGTTAACTGTTTATAATCAGTAAGTTGCTTTAGCACTACAAGTTCACATTAAAATAATGTTTAATTATATATGTCTCTGATTACTTGACTGGTGATAAGAATCCAGTACTTGTCTCAAGTATAAATTTTAACTTATTGCAAACGAATGGCGGGATGTGTTCCTTAAAAATGCCATTCCTTGCCCCAAGTACTTTTCTACCACTAATTAATTTGACGCCGATAAGATTTAAAGCCATTAACAAAACAAGTGTCCGAAACTGTGACAAGTATCCAGTTTAAGATAAAAACTAACACTGGTTCATACAAATTATTTATACAACGCTACAATTAGTTGGATCTTTTCGATGGAAGCGGGAAAGATGTCTGCATAGCGACTTTTGGATGTCTGTGTGATTTTATATGTGTGTGTGTGTCTTCATATGGGCGTCTCTAGATATTTGGATGTCTGTTTATTGGTGAGTTCTGGTTGTGTGCGTGGGGTTCTTAATTATGAGCGAAGATGTTGTGTATTCTTGCAGGACGTAAAGATATCTATGCATTGTTCATGTACTGGGTGCTATAGTATTTTTTATACTATTCAAAATGTACCACAGACGATGGCTCCACCATATGTGGAATCATCTTAAGTAAACACTGATCTCGGCAAATTTATATAGATAAAGTTTATTTGAGGGGATTTTAAGGAATTTTCATACTTTGTAGAAAATTTCAGGATTTCTATAGTATTTAATGATTTATAAAAGGTTTACACTTTTTTGCAAAATTGCACTACTTTTGCATTTATACATAATATCTTCATAATTGCAAAATATGTGATGGGTTGATAGTCATCAGACGGTTTGGCACATGGAACGCTACATATTATTTGATACCATCGATCGGAAAGGGGAAGATGTCTGCGTATTGATGATCAATGTCTGTCTGAATGATGATGTGAGTATGATAGCGGTTGTCTCAGTATATTTGGATGTCAGTATGTTGTCGGGTGTTAGTTCTGTGCAGTTGACTGTTTTTGGTTGTTCGAAAATGTTTTGTATGCTTTTTGGTCAGTGATGATGTCAGTGTGATGTCAATGTGTCAAGATGTCATTGTATGTTGAGTGTTTTCACGTATTTGAAAAGATTCCATAGGTATCAGAGACGGTGGTTCCAGCTTCCATAGCAAAGTGATGGGTAGTACTAACGTCATTCTGTATCACACTATGCTTAACCTCTTGATCAGAATAAGGAGATGCCTGCTTAGTTATACATATTAGGATGCATATTGTAGTGATGTGTTTGCCCATTTAGATGTCTACTGATTTTTGGATGCTTGTGAGTAAATGTCTGTGTATTTCGTCCACCCATGTATGTGTAAATACTAGTAAAGGATCGAAGATGGAATATCCAGACACCGTGGGTACACGTACTGAGTACTATAGAAAAGTATGAGAGTTTTGTTTGTATGAAATAGCATATGCGTCAGTGTATTAATGTCTCTGACCCAGCACAGCAAGTTCACACATCTGTATGCTTTGTTATTGATCAAACTACATACTTCGTGTAGCCTTACAGTATATTTTAGCGCTAATAGCCTATACCTAAATTCACTCTACAGTCTATAACTCATTAAGGCAGTCAACGTTCATTGTACCGCCTTCGAATCAAGTACGCTTGCTCTTACAGAATGCTAAAATTGATCTAGTTTTACGTCCCTATCTGAAAAAATAATTACGAATATTAACGTTGGCCGAGTGGTCTAAGGGACTTTGCTTACATATCGCATAAGTCATTCGAATTTTGATTTGATTGAAGTGTGTTACGTCACTTAAATTTAGTTGGTCCTACATTATATTGACTGTTGGTCCTTTTTGCACAATTTGATTACGTCAGTCATTGGATTTGACGGTTCGATCATCTTCTTGTCGCCAAATGGTGTCTGTAAGTCCTCAAGAAACATAATTTTGTCAATACATTCATAACTCAGTAAAGCCACTAATATTAAAGTTTTTCTTTAAGAAGAAATTTTGCTCCTACGGTTTTGATAGATGTTCAGTGATGTCGTTATATGTGGTGATGTTAGTTTTCAAGATATTGTTTTCCTACGTTGTTATACGTGTTTGTGAGTTTGGTGTAAGTTGTGTGTGTGTTAGTGTCTGTGTAACGGTGGACCCTTGTATATCTGTATGTGTGAATAAGTATTTTGCCAAGTTTAATTTTGCTGACGTGTAGTGATGTTAGTGGTTGTGGGTGAGTGAGGTAAAGTCTGTGGATGGTGAAGGCCTTAGAGTGATTTATTGTCTGTTTATGTTATGCTTCAATGTGATTTGTTCTGTATGCATTAGTGACCGAGTCTGCTACTGCCTGTAGTGATTGTTGACATGCGCTGGTTGATATCTGCACGTGGCCAGTATTGATTGATGTCAAAGGATGTTGACCTATTTTTTAGATGCTTGTGTGTGATGTTCAGTTTGTGTTTGTGGGAGAATCTGAGTTATTCGGTTGGTAGGGGCCGGTGAGCCAGTTTCTGTGAGTGTTTGTGTCATGTCTAAATGTTTTTATGTAATTTGAAGGGTGCATGTGCGTCGGGTAGTATTGATGGATATGTGAGTTTGTATTGTGCAGTGTGTGTAAGTTGGTTAATGTGTACATGTTTTGAGGTATATCCATGTGTCTGTCTGAAGTACTGAGTATGCTTGTCAATTGATGGTTGATTGCTTGTTAAAGGACAATGTTGTCAATAAGTTTTGAAGCACAGTGATAAATGCCCATATATTGTGGTGTGTTTTGTAAAGTGTCTGTTGATGTCTGTATGTATCTGGTTTACTGTGTGTGCTTGATAGGATTGAATGTCTTGTATGGGTGATGCTTAGAAGTATTAAAATCGTTATTGAAAACCAGATATATTGTTTGGGAACATAATTGGGGATGACAAGCAGGACACTTGATTTTTCATTCTTTTTATGTATAAGAAGACTGTAATCAGGAAAGAAGCCTGTATATTTAAGTCTTTTTTTTTAGTTTTTAGCACCATTATTAAGCTACAGAGAAGGAATCAATTGCTTTTTAGATTTTTGTCGGTCTGTCTGCAAGTTGAGATGAACTGGATTCACGCAAAAACTGTTAGTCGAATTTTGACAGGGTTTAATGTTCAGCCCTTGGTCCCGCGGGTATAATAGGGCATTTTGATGTAAACACGAAAAGTTTCGTAATTATTAAACGTAATAGCACACTAGCAGAGAAAAGTTTATAACTTTTACATGTATTTTTCTTAAAAAGATGAATTTGCTGTACTGTTTATGAACTGTATTGTAGGAATCTATTGTCATGAAAAAATTCACTGTTTGTCTTTCTATTTTGACGAGCGGGAATCATGCAAACACTGCCGATTGGTTTTTAATGGAGTTTTGAATAATATACAGCATTTGGTTTGACGAGTAAAATAGGGAATATTTCTTTTTCTTTCAGTAGAGCTTCAATAGCCTTTATAATCCATGTCACATTTTGTGTTAAGTTAATTTAATATATTGTAGGAAGCTTTTGTTTTATCTCTAAATATTTACTGTTTACTTAGTGCACAAGTCATTTGAGCTTTAGCTGCCCTCATGATCAGTGCTGCATTTTGTAATAATTTAATGTAAAGTGATGCAAATAGTTTTTTTATCATATTATTATTAGTAGTAGTAGTATTAGTAGCATCGTATAGTAACCATCGTCACTTTTAATATTGACTGTAGGGATATAGATAGATTTTATTTCATCTTTTATTATTTGCTGTGGTTAATAAGTTTATTTTACACGCACGTACTATTAAGTAAAATATCCGCCGTCAGGTTTAAACGTATATGTATTACCATAGTTAGGTAATTATTATTCATTTATTTAATTTTTTTTAAAAGTATTATTGGTTGTGAATAATGAGTGAAATTCATCTGCGCCACTTGAAGGCAGTGTGATATTTAGAATACGATGATAGTTCGTTCTTCTATCAATTCCTTAGTTTTTATTTTTTTTCTGAGAGGTAGCATATGTAAGTATTTTGTGCATACGCATGCTGAGAGGGCTGATATACGCAACTAGCTTGCGGCTTTGATAACAAAATTGACAAAGCGGGAAACTGACAAAAGAGACTGCAGCAGCTTATTGAAGTTGGGCCTCTCACAAGTTGTTCTCTCTTAGCTATCATTGTAACGCAATCAAGGCAGAGATGTTGGAAGCTGGGAGGCGGTTGACTGACAGTGACTGGAGTGTGGTTTGTGGGGGCAGTAGTACAAACCTGTATTGCAGGAAATCGAGCTTGTACCACTGTCCAACCAGTTTGATCTATTGTCACAGACTAATTCAGTTTCTCAGTGACATCTTGTTAGTTGGCAACATCCTAACACACTAGGTGTGAACAACGTCACAAGCAGATTCTAGTGGTCGGAAGTTCCAACGTTAGGAGGTTTATTGATTCCCTTAGTGAAATGGCGAACATGTCAGGGAATCATTGTATATTCGGGAAGATATGATCCGAAATGTGGAAAAGGCCATTTCAGATTCCAGGGAACGAGAGTAGTATAGACAAATGCCGATTGTGGCTTATGTCGGAACCCGTGATGCTTACCACATTTGATTTGGAGTTATCCTCTCTATCACTTGCAAAAATGATGAACTCTGTGACCCGATTTTGGCTGAACTAACAGTCTGCTGAATCGTCGATAAAAAGGATTGTGGTTCAGAGCCGTTCTGAGGGGCTAAATCAGAGACTACTGCACATCTGTGATAATCTCGGATGCCGATTCCTCGATCTTCACCCCTGAGTTGAGTCATGTAGTCCTTCTTGAATGCATCAGGTGTCTACTGAACACATGAATTTGCTACACGGATGGCTCGGCCTAAAAACCCTTAAAAACCGTGTGCAAAATCAGCAGAAAATTTTAATAATAGCATGAAAGTTTTCTATAAGGGTAGCATGCATTCCCTTGGACGTGATTTATAGGTAATCATAATTATTTGTAAATACCTCCTATGTAGCGAAATAGACGTCAAGACAATCTAAAAAATCAAATGGGTAGTGTTTAACTTAACCAGGAAACAACTTGTGATAGGCTCCTTCTATCGCCCAACAAGATGCAGTCGTAACTATTGCCGATACGTTAATTTATAACATAGACAAGATAGCTCATCAAATTCCGGATCATGTAATCAATAATACTACAATGTGACTTATACTTGCTATTTATCGACTGGACTCATTACGTTCCGTTGCAGGTGACAGGGATAAAACCTCTTATTAAGTTAATATGGAACATCTCGTCATTGAACCAACCGGTGCCGTAACATTAATGAAAGCAGTTTAGATATTCTCATTATAAGTAGTCCTGAATTTTTCATGGACATTTCTATCACCACAGGAATAAGTGATGACATAGCAGCAATTATTACGGTAAAATAAATCAATTATCCCAAAAAGAAAAAGATACGATTCGTAATAGATTCTAAAAGGCCTCAAAGGAGTGTTTAAAAATATACCTAAGGGTAGCAAGATGTAATATTGAAGACATGTGGTATTGAGTTATTTTGTAGTGAGGAAAGATCTATAAATATATATACACCAAAAGTGATATTCAAGGAACAGAATGATCGCCCATGATATACATGTAAATTTATTTATTGAATTGTTTTTGCTGCCTGTACAGCAATCTTTTAGGTTCCACAGCGTCCTGCTACTCTACACAATTGGTTCAGGTAAGTTTTTGGGACACTATTTATTTATCACTATTTGGGGGAAACTGTGACCTCTGTAATAGTGGCCTTGATGTAGCCCCGACCTTAACAGTTATATTTCTTGAATTGGTTTTTATTATTCTTAATTATTCGGTATGTGAAGTTTCTCAAAGGATTTTCTAATATTGTTAATGGATCTTTGTATATATGCGACGGTCGTGGTTTTGTTGTCCCCAAATTTTGTAATATTGGTTCTAAATGTTGCTGGCTATTTCTATTTGTTATAATTTTTTTCTATCTAATCTCTTCTCCTATGAACTGAATATTTGTGGCGGCATGTAGATCATTTACTGGCGTGAATGCATTCAGAATTTGTCTTAGAAATTCATTTTAATGTGTCTGTAGATATAACATATTTGTTTTGTTCACAGTTCCCTATATCTGGCAGCTGTACAAGTACGGCAGTACGACCGTTTTACTTATTTGTACTTTCGTTTTCTCTGTTACATTAGCGCTTCGCATCATTGTACTCTGGTTTTCTGAGATACCTAAGACTCTTCTTCGCCTGATGAGGATTTGGTCCTTGTAAATTAATTTCTTGTCAAGTCTCACGCCCCAGGTGCGATAGGTTAATACCCAGAGGATAGTTTGACCCATAAATATTAACAATTGGTTAATAACGGGTGTTTTTCAGGTGAAATATACCAATGCATATTTCTGAGCATTTATTTGAATTTTATTTCATTTACATAATTTTTTTCTATTTCTGCTAATGTCTCTGTATTCGTTCTATGTTAGTGTCATGGCGACTTTCGGTGGTGCATACGGTGGTATCGTTTGCTAATTGAGCACAGGTATGTCGTTGACAAATACTTTAAACAACAAGAGCTAACTTGGTGTCTCGGTGGATTCCTGCACCCTTTGTCTGATCCTGACTTCTGACCATCTGAAAAATTTCCTGGTGCTCAGGTAGTTTCATATTAACTGGATGTAACATTGATTTATACCTGTCTGTTGCTTCAGCTTTACGATAAGATTCGAGTTTCACCCATAATCGAACGCCTTTTCTACATCCAGGAAAACAGCTGCTGTTGAACTAGACCTGTTAAAACCTCTAGTGATCTTTCGGTCCGGCGTAGGAACTGACAGACTGCAGACAGTCTATTATTAAACGCAAACTGATCTAGCCTCATGGTCCTCTCAGAACTAAGTGGCGTTTATTCTTTTTAGCGTCAGTGTCTCCAATAAGTTAGCCATCGAACTTTGGGCTACAATTCTATTAGCAACGTAGGTGGCGATATCAGCCACGGAACAGTGATCTTAACCAAATTCAGTATTGAAAACTCAGAAGTAACAAGGCTCGAAGACGGAAGAGCTATAGCTTGCAAGATAGCCAGTACCAGAATAATAAACGTATACGCTCCCTCAGGTAGTAAACAACGAGAAAAGAGGGTGGTATATTTCAAAAACAGTTTAACTTTACACATGGGAACGAACACCTGACAAACTATTTCAGGAGGATACTTCAACTGCGTCTTACATCAGAAAGATCAGACGCCCAATTTCATTAAGATCATCGAACTGGAATATATCATCGACAATTTCAAATTACTAGACACATGGGAAGTAATAAACGGAGATACTATAGGATTTACATACACGTACTGGGAAATCTGCATCACGGTTAGATCGTATATACACCAGTAACGTGCTGAAGAGTGAACTACAAACAACAGAGTGGTATCACTATAGAGTGGTGGATAAAATTGGCGAAACCCAAGATCTAACGAATGTTGAATACCTATAGCACCGAATTAAAAAAGTGGCAAAAGCAAAAAGAAGAATTTTACTATTTTTGTTTACGAGAATTATATAAATCGGTGGAAACAGAATGAAAATATCTCGTCAAGATTAAGAAAATCAAGGCAAAAATAATAGCAATGAATAGGAGACAACTTGAAGGAATCAAAATCAGAAGCAGACTACATGACACCATATCGTCTGAAGATGCTTCAATCTATCATCTAGTGCAAGAAAAACGCAGAGCCGGGAGACATCTAATCAAAGAACTGAGGAAAGAAGAAGCAGAAGTCCACAAAACCCAAAATGCAATAAAACAACAAGCTCACAACTATTATAAGCACCTCTTCGAAAAAGTAGATAGTACCGTGGTCCCAGACAGAATAATAGCTTCTATAGAACAACAATTGAACGATGAAGATCGAATAGACCTTAACAAGATAATTTACGAGGAAGAAGCTTATGCAGCAATTCAAAGAACCCCCAAAAACTAATCGCCTGGACCAGATGGCATCGGAATTGAGTTCTATGCAAAATTTTGGAGACAGTTAAAAAACAAACTCATACAAATATATGGTGAAATTATGGAACAAAAAACTTTTCTGCGGAATTTGTAGCTGTCCTAACACTATTAGTCCTCAAAAATGTGAAGGCTAATAATATGAACAGCTTTAGACCTATAACTTTACTGAACAGTGTTTATAAAATATTCGCTGGGGTGTTAGCACACAGAATAAAAGATAAAATGCGTAAGGTGATAAAAACCCACCAAGCTGCTGTTGGATATAACAGATCGGTTGTCCAACTACTGTCAGAATATCGTGACGTCATGGGATGTATGAACGCAAGTAACTCAGAGGGTGCCATCTTCTCACTTGATAGTAAATAATTTACTAAACAAGGCGACAGCAAAAATAATCGTCAACGGGATGATGAGCGGACTTATACGAATCAGGCGATCAGTAAGACAAGGATATCCTATATATATGATCCTATTTGTAATTGCCCTTGAGCCACTATTGATAAAATTAACAGAAATAGGAATAAGGTTTGACACTGGAAATGGGAAAGTGATTTGTCGGGCCGATGCTGATGATGCCGTAGTCTTTGCAATAGATACAACAGATATTGAATTCGCAAAAAAAACATCGATAGTTACAGTCAATGCTCTGGGGCAGTATTAAACATGAAAAAATCATGCATATTGGAGTAGGTTTGAGGTCTAGTAAATCCTCCTGCTGGAAGAAAACTTGGAAATCAACCTCTTGGGAATTAAATTCCAAAAATACCTTCAAAAAAGTGCGACAACAAATTGACAGAAGCTATTAGCCAAAAT
The DNA here is from genome assembly GCA_031002005.1 of Vandiemenella viatica. NCBI lineage: Eukaryota > Metazoa > Arthropoda > Insecta > Orthoptera > Morabidae > Vandiemenella > Vandiemenella viatica. Next base: position 173,498,617 of record CM061921.1, on the reverse strand, counting down.
TAGATCTTGCCTTCTGCAACACTCAGTGAGGAATCTTAATATGATACAGAGAGTGCAACTAATCAACACATTTGTCCTTGTGAAGCTACGGTACACTTCGCAAGTATTTCTAATTTCTTCGCCCTTAGCACGCAGCATTATGTCTGCGATCGGATATTTTATACACAGGAGAAATCTTCAAAATCAGAGTTGATACACTGACTAGCTAAACAAAGAGGGGTCTTGGCCTTGTCGATGTATATAAGAATATTAAAGCTCTCTTCATTAAAAATATGCTGCAGGCAAAAAGCATGAATCCGCAAGGTATTACAGCGCACCTGATCGACGTATTCAAGCCGCATAGCATAACACCACACATCAGCATCATCGGAATACCAAACCAGCTGAAATACTTACAGCTTTTCTATCTGAAACTCAGCTACCTGAAGCTCCAACACAAAAATAACTGCCCTTTAACAACAAGAATAATCTACAATATTATGAAGTTTAATACCCTCGGAAATAGACAGGAAACGAAGTATCCAAATATTATAAGGATAGTTCTTTGCGCAAACATCCATAACCCAGTGTTACAGACATCCGTACACTCAATCTGGTACAAGGTAGTCAATGAGACAATAGTCACTAACTCCAATCTAAATATCCATCTTCTAGAAACGGATAGTTGTAACCACTGTCAAATGGCAGACATTCTTCACCATAGGATCACCTGCTACCTTTTCAAAGGCATATGGAAATGGGTAAGGAGTACCTCAGCACATATCTTAGATAACACCGCGAGAAGAATAACTCCTAAACTTCTACTTAAACCAGACATGACAACAAACTCGGAACATCAAAGAAATGCCTTAATATGGCTAATGGGAAATACTATATACTACGTATTTTCCAAAAATAATGAAAATATAGAGGACTATTGAGTCATACTTGTGGTAGACTACCACAGATTCAAGAGGAGGAAAGAAATGAGAAAATTCCCTTCGCAAACTATTTAGATAAAATTATACAGTTTAAGCAAATAACAATTAAAAGAAAAATCACTACAGGAAAAAATAAAAAAGCAAACAAAAACAACATTAAAAAAAGAAGGAAAAAAGTCATTCATCCACTTGAAGTTACACACAAGCTGTCTGTTTGTTGAAAACAACACTCTGTTTACATCTGACAGCTGATCATTTGTCACCACAATGCAGCCAACCCCAACATTGTGAGAACAACAAAAGTCTCTAGACAGAACTGTTTCAAATTGCTTTATACATTTGAATTATTACGTCTTAAACATTCTGTATCATCATATATACCATCATAATCGGAGTACACAAAAAAACTGTCTATATACATCTACTGAGACAATCTTATTTACAAAATCGGATATTTATCCATAGTGACCCTCCCAGAAACAGGCATTCCAAAAACTAATTTTCATAAAAATAACAGATATTAGGGTACCCCTCCTCAGACAGTGGTAAGATCCCTACATCTTACTGTAAAAGTGGGTTTCAGGATTTTCTTGAAAAGCCAAAACCATGTAAACTACTTTTTTCGAACCTTCCAATTTTCTTCTACCTTTGTCTAAACATCTAATACTATCCTTCTATACACACAGATCTTTACTATACCCTGCAAGATACATACACTTTGAAGGATGTCAAACAGCAAACTTTGTCATATCCATAAACAGCTGATGGATCATACAGTTCTGTTTTTACGTGTTGTTTGTCCCCTAAAAGAAATGTTGTTGAATCAACTGGCAATACAAATTTACAATCATCACTACTGCAGTTAAGTCGCTCGTTACTTCAAATTCCATTATCCATAAATTGATGGCTACTATCTGTACCTAACAAGCTATCTGTATCAGTACCTACAATTGTCCTAACATCTGGTTCAAGGACTTCCTCCACAATATGATTATTTTTCTCAGTAACTTCCACTTCACTATTACCTCCCACATCAAAAAGGGTACAAAACATTGTGCAACCTAAATGACATTCTGTACATTTTTTCACATCAGAAACAGGTAAAGGGAACTTCTTACACCCTCCCGTTTCTTCAGTACCATCATCTACATCAAATAAAGAACTAAACAACGTAATAGCTAAGCCAGATTCAAAACATTTTTCCAACTTAGGGATTGTTACATAAGCCTTTTCACTCTCCCTCGGTTCGGTAGACAAACATTCTAACTCACAACTCTCCTCCTCATCTGGGTCTTCTTCTATCGACACCACGATATCACCCTTATCCTCAAAATATGTGAGAATCTCCTCAATTTCAGCACTTTTACAAATTTCCCCCCACCTTTATAAGCAAACATAGTCCCAACCATGCCATGCTGGATCACATTAGTTTCAGATAGCCATAAAGTACTATACACTACAAATTCTGCATAATTTTTGGTAATTAACCTGTGACCATGCTGCAAATCTTCTACACTAAATTTATTACTATCACATACTGAAACGAGAGACAAGGTACTCCCCTTTCTGTTCCACCCTGTCATCAACCCTTGCATAATCAAAATAATTATTTACACCACTCATTACTATACCCCTATCACGAAATTCACTTGCTGCTTCCCCATTATATTGTCTACCATAATAGGATTACAATCCACGTTACATTCACCAACTTCCTCGTCACATCCAGGAGTTACAACTTTGTCACATTTTAGAGATGCTGCTGCAGATCATTACCATTAGAAACTACTTCTCTTGTACACAGATCAACTACCTGATCATCATTAGTAACGACTTCCATCTCTCGGACAATTTTATTACTATTAGAGCCTATTGCATCCTTATTAACACTTACTTTTGACTTACCATTAACCAAATCCTTAATAACATTTGAACTATCAGTGTTTTTAAATATATAATTACATCTTTGGAACCAGTACCTGGACCCAGACTCTCTCCCACCACTGTTGGGTCCAACGCAGTGGCGGTCTTTAGTTTGGCTGTCCCCCACGCTGCTTTTCCTTTCAGGCTGTGCATTTTGATCCTCACTCCCCATTATCATTTCTCCTTGCATAATTATCATGACCTCTTCCCCTGGACCTAGCATCTCTCAACCTAATAATTCAGAAACCTTGTCCACGTTGATTACATCCAAAGAAGCTAGTAAATTTCTTGTTTGATTAGGCAACGTGGCTCATATCAAATCAATGAACTCTTCTTCTCCATAAGGATGGTCTAAATATTTACACCTGATCCAACATTTATGAAAAAAATCATGCTCTGTCTCGCTACTCGGTCTGTAGGGCCTACAAGTCATCAACACTCTCTTCTCCTGAATCTGCCTACTTGTTGACCAAAAATGTTTCAGACAGTTTTCTTAGAACAGCTTATAATCATTCACTTCCCTAACTTGCCTATCGCCCCAGGAACTAGCATAAGACTTTAGATGTTTACACACACGCGCAATTTTCTTACTGTCCAGTAACACATAAAAATAGTCAGATCTCTCAAAATTATCTATAAATTGTATAGGGTGTAACCTTCCACTATCGTCATAGAATTCAAACTCTTCCTTAAGATCAGTATCTTTTAAGGGAACAACACCTTGACTCAATTGAACCTGTAGCCCCACTATCCTTTTCTCCAACTGATTTTCATTACATTGTGTTGACTCCAAACCATGGGTAAGCTGTTCCTGATGCTGTACCAATGCGTTAACATTTTGTCCCATCCCAGACATTTCCTGTCTTAACTCAGCAGCTTTAATATCACTGGTTTGGAATAGACCGACATAGTCCTCCCTCAACTTATGACAATTTTCACTGACTTCCTTCACCTCTTTATAACTCAAAATTACACATTCAGCCTTATTCTGTTAACAAATTTTTGTAACGTTTTAAAATTTCTCCTGACATTCTACTACTACCTTCCTCAATTTAGAATCTAAATTGTTAACATCCTCCTTGAATTGAGAGCTAAAACACTGAAATTGCTCTGTGATTTTCACATCAGAACAGTTAATCAATTCAGAGAATATTTTATCATTGTTTTGATGCAGTTCAGAAAACTTGTCATTGATTTCAGAAAGTTTACTGTCCTTATCACTCTTTAACTCACTTCTAAATTCAACAAATTTGCCACAATATTTATTTCATCTTTAAATTCAGAAAATTTGTTTTCAAATTTACTGTCAAGTTCAGAACATTTTGTATGAAAATTGGTTACAAAGGATTCCAGATATGCTTGTAAATTCTGACAATCAGCCATTTTAAATTAATAATAAATCAATTTGACAACAAACTCATGGAGAATTGAAATTTCGCCAAGTTGTCAGAGACGAACATGTAAAAGCAAATATACTAACATTCAGTACCCAGTATTTGGCATCAACTTGGTACCACTTAACCACTTTTTTATTTTTCCTTCTAGCACCTTCTCTCCATTAAACACCACTTTTTTCACTGATTAAAATAATCACACTCTTCACACAGAAAACACTATACCATCGAAACACTGCCTTCCAGTCAAAGAAGCTCGTGTCCTGTGGCCGAAAAACTCCGCCTCTTGTCGTCGGGAGACCACTGTCGATTCCAGACGTCGAAATTCTCCGAAGTGTGCTGCGTTTATAAACACTTCTACGTAGTTTCATAGTCGTCGTGACCAGTCTATAACTCCGAAGATCTGATTTGCGTATTGTAAATCCGCTGCAGAATCATTTAGAAAACTGACATCTCACGATGTCTAAAGAACTCTTGTCACTGTTCTGGTCGCCATATTAGGTGTCCCGTGGATAATTATTATAAAATAAAATAATAATTACTCCACGATAAAGATCAAGTTTTAACTTGTTTTATTTCTCATAAAGCATAGTGCTTCTTAGATACTGGACACATGTAAACACACACTCCAGTGATTACCTTCAACACCTCTTCCAAAGAATGTCTGACTCTCTGCCGCTCGTCTTATATAAGTTTCATCGAAAGTTCTAGAAGATTACAAAGGCTTCCGACAAATATATTTCGAACTTAAACAATACTTAAACAATTAAAACATACTAAAATCAAAAAAATAAGTAATTCTCTTGCATAGTTCTGTCATTCTACGTATTAAATGGTATTTACATAATTTATTTTCATAAGACAAAGTCCATTTACACTGAATTGCAGTAAATTGCAAGTCAAACATACAAAAATCGCATGCAATCAAACTCTAGCTTGCTATAAATGCTTCATAAAACACAATAACATTTAAAGTCTATGTTTGAGGGTTGTTATACTACACTGGGCAAATATTCAAAGTTGACTCCATACGTATAGAGTGCAGTGTGTGTACAGGAAATTTCATCAACGATAAGCTGAGGCATACATTATTACGAGTTTTTTCCAACAGTACCTCTAGGATACAAGATTGTAGAATTACCTGCAAGCATCATCTATCTTACCATCACTGTGGAATCGTTCAACAATATTCACATTAGAGTTGTCGCCCATGACGGTAAATTGGTTTATTTCAGAAGAGATCTCATTACTCTGAGACTACATGTAAAGAATAGGGGTTCGTTATAAGAAGAAGCGGGAAACTCGTGCAGTTATCAGTTGTGAACCACCAGTGAAATGTTTAACACCTGCTAATGTGCTCTTCCTACAGTCGTTGGGCTATACCGTATAAAAGATTGAGTTACTTGGTATAGCTTCCAGTGTGGAATTCGTGAGTCGGTGACTTCTAAACAGTTTATGACTCTTCAATAGCATACGCCATCAACGTATATTAACAATGATGGGATTTGGGTAACTATTCAGAACAAAGATGCATACATAATGTGAGGTGAAAGTTATTTACATAATGATGGAAGAGTTGTCAAAGAAGATGAAACTGGAGCAACAATTTCACTTCTTGCTACCAATGCTACAGCGTTCCTGTTAGAAGAGATTTGGCTACAATTTAATTTACAAAAAAAAAATGACCGAAATAGCAACGTTTGCATCACAAGCACAATAAAGACGTTGCTTTCTGGCGATTCCCACCAAATTGGTTTTTTAACAACGGAGTATTGTGTGTATGCAATCTTGGGGTTAGTCACTTGATGCGTGTATGATTGAGTGAGCTTCTATGCTTTTGTAAAGACTGTAATAGGATACTTGAAAATATAAACAGCAAATAGTACTGATTTGTACCATTCATACATACAAACCAATGCAAATCATTAGAAGAGTAAATTCAGCTTTAATACAGTCGTGGGGTGTTACGGTTCGGGAGAGACTATACTATCCTTTTTCCAACCAAATGTCGAACCTCTCTCCTTCACGTGGTGCACCCTGTTTGCATGGACGAGGCTCGGGCGACTGAATGATTCCCGGTATAAGGAGTCACCCACTGCTTGCCAACAACCTCCGAAGAAAGGCGGAAGAGCGGGGAGTGGTCAGGGCACCCTCTTGCCCTTGGGTTGGAAACGGCCCCTAAAGGCGGATGAATCAGAAATGATCAACGGCATGGGGATGCAGAAGGCAACGGGAAACCACTGCATTAAAGACCCAAAGGGTATCCCGAGGACATGTAATCCTCTCAAATTACATATATCATGATGGCTTCTTCTGGGTAAAATATTCCGGAGGTAAAATAGTCCCCCAATCTCAGGGAGGAGTCATCAGAATGGATAGAAACATTCTACGAGTCGGAGCGTGGAATGTTAGAAGTCTGAATAGGGCAGGTAGGTTAGAAAACTTAAAAAGGGAGATGGAACAACTTAAGTTAGATGTTGTTGGGATTAGTGAGATTAAATGGAAGGACGCACAGGATTTCTGGTCTGGGGAACACAGGATAATTAGCACACAAGCTGTCAATGGAGTCACTGGTGTAGGATTTGGGGGTGAGTTATTATGAACAGTTTAGTGACAGGATTATTTTGATGAGGTTAGAAACTAAGCCCGTCCCAACCACATTAGTACAAGTGTATATGCCAACGTCACAGGAAGATGACGAAGAAATAGAAAAAATATACGCTGAAATTGAAGAATTAATCCAATATGTGAAAGGGGAGGAAAATCTAATAATCATGGGTGATTGGAATGCAATAGTGGGAGAAGGAAAAGAGGGAATACTGTAGGAAGTTTTGGTCTAGGAGAAAGAAATGAGCGAGGAAGCAGGTTGCTAGAATTTTGTGAAAGATATAAGCTAGTAGTGGCGAACACACTGTTTAAGAACCATGCAAGAAGAATATACACCTGGAAACGTCCTGGGGATACAGGCAGATATCAGCTAGATTATATCATGGTCAAACAGAGATTCAGGAATCAAGTTCTAGACTGTAAAGCGTACCCAGGAGCAGACATAGACTCGGACCATAATTTGATAGTAATGAAGTGCAGGCTGAAATTCAAGCGAATAAGGAAGCAGTATAAGCAGAACAGACTGGAAGTGAATAAACTGAAACAATCTAGCACGAGAAAAATTTGCAGAAATGGTAGACTTAGGTCTAAGAAGTAACTGTGAAAGGAGCTCAACCGAGGACGAATGGAATTCATTAAAGAATCGAAATAATGAAAGCTGTTAAGAAACATTATACTTTAAGAACAAGCTGCCCGATAACCTTGGATCACGAAGGAATTTTAGAACTTAGGGATCAGAGGAGAAGGTACAAAACTGCTCAGGATGAAGCAGGAAGAGAGAAACACAGGCAATTTGAAATCAAATAAAAGGAAAATGCAAAAAGCAAATGAAAAATGGCTACAAGAAAAGTGTGAAGAATTAGAAAAGGAAATGGTCGTAGGTAAAGTAGATGTTGCATATAGGAAAATCAAACAGAATTTTGTAGAAATGAGAAAGAGGTGTGAACATTAAAGCTGATGGGAAACCTCTTTTAAGCTCAGAAGATAGAGCTAACGATGGAAGGAATACATTGAGAAACTGTATGATGGGGACGACTTGAACAATAGTGTATTGGAAAAGGAAGGCGATGTCGACATTGATGACTTAGGAGATCCTGTTTTGAGGACAGAATTTAATAAAGCTCTGAATGACTTGAAAGCAAATAAGGCAGTTGGAATTGATGAGATCCCTGCAGAACTTCTTAAATCTCTAGGAGAGGAAGGAATCGAAAGATTATTCAAGCTGATATCAAAAAGTTATGAAACAGGAGAAATTCCAACTGATTTTAATAAAAATATCATCTTCACACTTCCAAAGAAAGCACAAGCCGACAAATGTGAGAATTATCGCACCATTAGTCTAACATCACATGCTTCAAAATTACTGACCAGAATAATATACAGAAGGATGGAAAGGGTAGTAGAAGAGATAGTAGGTGAAGATCAGTTTGGGTTTAGGAAAAATCGCGGTACAAGGGAAGCAATTCTGTCTTTAAGATTAATACTTGAAGGGCGGATCAAGAAAAAAAAGATACTTTTATGGCATTTGTTGATTTAGAAAAAGCTTTTGATAATGTTAGGTGGGACAAGATGTTCAAAATTTTAAAGAAGTCAGGTCTAAAGTATCGAGATAGAAGAATACTCTATAAACTATATAAGAATCAAGTGGCTGTAATAAAAGTAGAGAATCACGAGAGACATGCATCAGTTAAAAAGGGTGTGAGACAAGGTGTAGTCTATCCCCGTTAATATTCAACTTGTATGTAGAAGAAGCAATGAAGAAAGAAAAAAAATTTCCATGTGGCATAAGTTTTCAGGGAGAAAAAATCAGTATGCTACGATTTGCTGATGACATTGTCTTGTTAGCAGAAAGGGCTGAGGACATTGAGAAATTACTGAATGGCATGAGCAAAATACTGAAGGAAGATTTTGGACTGAATATAAATCAAAGCAAGTCTAAAGGGATGAAATGTAGCATGAAATGATACCAATACTAGTAGATTAAATATAAAAATAGGATCGGATGCTATTGGAGAAGTAAGTGAATTCTGTTACTTAGGAAGCGAAATTACAACCGATGGCCGAAGCATGAATGATGTTAAAAGAAGAAATTGCACTAGCAAAATGAGCCTTCATGAAAAAGAAGACATCTTTTAGTTTCAAATATTGATCTAGGAATTAGTAAAAACTTTTTAAAACTCTATGTGTGGAGCACAGCCCTTTATGGTAGCGAAACATGGAATATCTGAAAGAAATACTTAATCATTTGAAATATGGTGCTACAGAAGAATGCTGAAAATAAAGTTGACAGACAAAGTAAGAAATGAACGAGATTTGGAAATGATGGGTGAGGAAAGAAGATTGTGGAAGAAGCTTACAGAAAGAAGAGATAGGCTGGTAGGGTCATATTTTGAGACATGCTGGATTAGTTAATTTGCTGGTGGAGGGAACAGTCGAAGGCAAGAACTGTAGAGGAAGACGGAGATTAGAATATATGAAGCAGATAATTGAGGACGTGGGTTGTAGGGGATATGTAGAGATGAAGAGGTTAGCACAAGATAGGAAGGGATGGAGGATTGCATCAAACCAGTCGAGAGACTGATGACAGAAAAAAAAATACGGTCGTGTGGTTGATGCCCCACTTGCAAGTAGGTGACAGAGGAAAACTGGCTTTACTTAATATTGGGCGAGTAGAAAGCAACTACGTGTTCATTTCAGTACTTGGCACCTGTTGAAATATCCAGTCTTCCTGTCATCCAGATTCAAGTTTGGACGTTGAAGACGGACTGTAAGTACTGTGTTTTCAAACAAACAGGAAACGTTGCGCGGATAAAAGTGCAGCTGAGTTTGATCATTGCCACCTCCGTAATGCCAAAGAGTTCCTAAATAAAGTGGCGATCCCTTACAATGATATGATTTAGACTTTTAGAATAACAGAGAAAACTGTGTTTGATGACCGTGGTGGTTGAGCGGTTAACGCTATGTCCTCGAATTCCGGAGGGCGCCCGTATGAATCCCGTCCGGAAATCCAGTTTTTGATTTTCCATGGTTTCCCCAAATCACTCCAGGCTTCCTTTAAAAATGCCGTGACCGAAATCATTACCATTCCCTCTCCCCGTCCTTTCCCACCTCTAATGACCACGACGTCGATGACGCGTAAAGCCATAAACAAAAAAAAAAGTCACTGCTGACAAAATATGGTGGACCCTGCGACGTCAATAAAATATACTTGTCTTCGAAAAGCTTACCACAAAATTGCACGAAAAACCCTGTGACGTCATTAAAATAACTCCAAGGTCCGGGACGGCCTTAGAAATACGTTATGTAAATTTCCTGTACAATTTACGTCATGAAAATTTTAGTATGTCCCGCTCCTGGTGACGTCATTACAGGTGGCCAAATTGCCTAAAAAATCCGCTCACTTCCATACAAGACAAGCGTCGAAATGGAACTGATGGCGGAATTGGCTGCTAAACCCCGACACATGCGCTCACTGTTTATATAAGATGACCGAATTAGCTATTTTTCTCCGGATGACCTTAAGCCTGCACCAGTACGGCATTTAGTAACTACTTACGTGGAGTAGAGGGAGAGAAAGTTTCGTACAAGAAAACCATGAGTGGTTTAATACTCAATGTAAACGACAAAACATCCACTTTTCCTCACAATTTCCGTTTCACGCACTAATTGTTGAGTGGTAAGAGATACGCATTATAAAATTCTGTTATTGTGTAATTCTATCGATTGTGTTGTCTTCTTCTCAGCTGACACGTAACTGAATTCAACATTATTTATTTTTTTATCCAAACAATCAAATAAAACTAGACTCACAGTTTTAATGCTTTTTTTATCATTTTTATCATACGACATCTTTTAGTAATTTGGTAACTGACAGCAGTTTGCTCAGGATGAATTAAACGTTAGATTCTTATAGCATCGCCCCTCTTTTCTCAAAGGTTCATTGGTTTTTATGACTTTGTGTATTAAATTTATACCTTTTGAAACAATGTAAAACAAACCTTTTAGTTGTTAGTTCAGGTAAATGAATACCAATCAATAATCCAAACAAATTTAAATCATAATATTATTGATACTACACACCTTTTTTGGCTGACTTTTGTGATATGATAAAAGATTTACACTTTACAGGGTTACGTAATTATTTCTGCTTTTAATTTTGACTTTAACTATCTCTCAACATAAACAGGAGTCAGTATAGCAAAATCTTCAAATAAAATTGCAGTGAGTTGATGTAGTAAGCATTCTGTATATTACATGTTGGATTCCAATGGCACCTTTTATCCAGTGTTTAATCAGAAGAAGGAATAATACCTTAATACTTTAGGAATTAGATTTACCTGGGACAAGCCGTGTTATTACATCTGTCGGCTGCGGGGCGGATTTATTGTCTCACAAAGTCCGTAAAATGGTGTGTGCACTAAGTTTTCACTAAGAACAACCGAAGATTAATAATTGAATAGAAAACGACGAATTTTTCTCGTAGCTGAGTCATGCAGGTGCACTTAGCTGACTATAGCAGTACTTCCTACTTACTGTCTACGTTATTTCCACCAACATCTCGTGCTGTCCTTTGTGGCGAACGTGCTAAGTGATTTTCCGAGTTCGCGAACAAAGCAGTATGGTTATTTCGCGTTATGCAGAAATTTTAAGCGTTGTCAGTTAAGGTCTGCTGAAATAGTTAAATGGTCTCTGAACTTTCAGTTAGATGGGAATTTAATTTTATCACATTTCAGAGAAAATCTTTGATGCCAGTAACTGTAGTAACTGTATGAAGGAAGCCGGTTAGCTTTGAGCTTTCACCACTCAACAAAGACCTTGCTTGTCATCGAAACCGCATACTAGATCGCTTTTAGTTTTATGAAATTCAATTTTTGTTTTACCCCAACTACCATCATAGAACATAGTCTTGAAGAAACACAGAATGGCATTAACTGAACAGGGAACCAACACGCCCAAGGTCTCTACCTGGTGACCGCAGACGCAATTTTGTGGCGCCAGGGTCTGCACGCCATTAGGATTTTCTTGTAAACTCTAACATCATTCAAAACGGATAAAAATGTCAAGAGATTAAAAGAAGACCAATTAAAAGGTTGGTTGTATTTTATTTTGTTAAACAGGAGAGTTGCTATTCGTAACCCTTAAATAAAACATTTGAGTAATAAACGTATTTGCAAACGGTTATACAGGGTCAGAAAACATGGTTTTCATTTTCAGTTGTAATCTGAAATTTCATAAATTTGACTATGGAACAGAGTAATTTAAACACAGAAGAAGCATGCAATACTAAATTGTAATGGAAGTGTGATGAGGTAAGTTGTTGAAATGCCATTTCTGTTCAAGCTGAAGTTATTATTCCTGTGAATTTTGAACAGCTTTTCCTGGCTAATACTCACACAATATATTTAAATTAAAACAAACATCAAAATGTTTTTCTTCACACCACAGTAAAAGTATAGATATTAAGTAATTCTGTGCATGATCCATGTTAGATTTACGACAGTTGACCTTTTTAAATATCTGACAAATTAAAGATGTAATAGTGAACGATGCCTAAAGCCATTTACGAAACAGTAGGCAATTCTTTTTTTGTTTTTTATTTTTCCCCTATGATTTTGCATTACTGGTTCTTTTCAAGCTGTGCTTCAGTTTTGTTAGAATTCTTCCTTTCCAAATAGAATGAAGGTTGTTAAAGCTGGTGAATTTATCCCATGGCTTTCTAGGTCCAAAAACTTAACTGCCGTATATAACAGAAGCACAAGATGATAAAAGGGAAATATGTGGAGAGTAAAATTAAGCCATAAATATGATAAATATGTGAATACGTGAAATTTATTTCCCGTAGTGTACAAAAGATTAAATAGTTAATCTGATTTTCCTGTACCATCAAGTTATTGTAAACCGTATATAAAAATAGCTTTAGCTGTAAGTAGTAGTATTTCATTTGAAGGTGTTGTGAAATCTCTTTTTCCATGTGCTGCGTTTCTTATGAAAATGAAAGCATTGTATGAAATTTTTTGTATATGATTGGTATGCTTAGTCTAAGAATTTAATTTAGCTAATATGCAATGTTACCAGAATCAGCAAAATGAATGAATACACTGCTCCATGTACCAATCGATTTTAAAGGGAAAATAAGCCTGTAATGTACGTTTCACATGTAATGGGTATTTTTAGCATGGGTACTACTTAGCATGGGTACTACTTACATTCGAACCGTATATAACATGTGGTGAGTGAAAATGTATTTTAGCGTTGAAGCAAATAGCAGTTCTAAGCCAACCAAGTTTCGGTGTTTGATGGTTTTCCGAAATCACTGCAAGCATATAAATTGTTCTCCATGAAGGCCTCAAACGATTCTCTTCCTGTTCATTCGCCAAACCGTCTAATGTCAAAGATTTCGTAATAAATCTGAGAATGTACTTCAAAATAAGTAAAGGGGAAAAAAAAGATCGTTGTGTAAATATACATATATAAGCAGCCGCACCTATAGGTCAAACATCTGGACTTAACAAAAGCGTTAGCACCGGCATTCGGGATACGCGAGTTCTGTTTAGGTTTCGGTTTTCTCCAAATCGCTGCAGGCGAGTAGAACTGAGATTATTCCTTCATAAAGACCTCCAACTATTCTCTTCCGATACTGTGTGCTATGGTGTTAAGTTTTAACAAATCGACACTATCAGGAGGCCTTAAACCACACAAAAATATTCAGTTTCAATATTTTCTTTTAAAACACCTTAAAACGCTATTGTTTTAACATGCATGAATCTACTAAATGGCAAGAGTGCACAAACACTCCATCTATTACGTACCAGTTGTTTTAAGAAAATGAATAAAACTTTAAAATTTATAAATAATGAGATTACAAGGAGAATGATACTTACTATCAAACTATAAAATACAGTAAATGTTTGCCAGAAATAGTAATAGAGATTGAAACAATACAAGGAGCGTAGGACACGGTTCCGAGATAGAGAGTAGTCACGCTTTCACAGTGGGGAAAGTATATCACTCGGTACATGCATTCAGACTCGTCATAACATGCCTAATCTGTGTACCACAAGGAACTTTTCTACTTATTGTGACCGTGTTTTGCGTTTGGCGTATGCTTTGCGAGATTTAAACATAGGGGCGCATGAAATTGTTTGGATTCACTTTTTGTGAGTGTTGATCCGCAGTCACTACGTTCATAAAAGACCATTTGTTATGCGTTTTCGGCACTAATACGATAGAAAATTAGATATCCGAGATAATGACAAATAAGATATTAATGTGTAACACTGGAGTAAGTAGGCCCTACACATGCAACTTCCTGACGAAAGAGACAAAATGCATGACGAAACTGAAGGTGTGATTTTGTTCATAGGCATGCGGAAACTAAGGATTTGTTGACAACTTTAGTCCAGATACTATGTGCTATATCCAGCGGATACTCTGGCGGAAAATATGTACCTGCTAACAGAGGATTCAAAAAAGACATGAGCTGTAGTATATTTCCGGCAGACATACCTGAAATATGTCCCCCCAGTGCGTACAAGATAATAGACGGTTACTCTGTCCACAATTTGATAATTATGAATTTTAGACGAAAACCTAAAGAAACTACAAGTATAAGAAAATAAATGAAAAATATAAGAGAAGTGTTCAGAAATTTTAACTATTCAACAAGTTTTAATAAGATGAAACCAAACTAGGAGAGAGAGAAAACTGAATAATGTTAGCATGCATGGTCCATAAAATAAAAAAAATAAAAAAATTGCTTGGATTAGAGACGAAGAAACTGAAACTGAATGATCAGAAGGGAACCCACAACAGTACGGTTAATGAAGAAAAAAAGTGAAGTATTTATGTCTTAGAAATTAAAGAAAGCATGCAATTTATGACAAACGACTGCAAGAAATATGTGAATGTGTGTAGAAAAATGGTTGCATGTATTATAGATGTGAAATACAGGCAACAGGAATTTGGAAAATGAATAGAAAATGTATCAAAACTTGTTGGTAAGAAACGATTTTTAATTTGGAATGAAGATGGAAGGATATATATACAGAAATGGCAGATAAATTTATCTAAATAATGGTATAGAAAAAAGGAAAATCTTGATGAGATAGAAAATACAGTACAAAAGACAAAATTAAACACCAATTTTTAAGATCTAAAATCAGTCACAACAGATGTACAGTCGAAGAAGGTAAAGAATATTCTGACTGAAGTAGAACCGTGATTAATTGTAGTAGCATAGAAGAGAAGACAACACACAATTAAGTGGCAGGATGGACCTTCCACTGAAACGATGATTGGAAGCTTTTCTTCGCCATAGCGTCAGTGGAGACAAACGGCTCTAAGAAAGAAGAATCCAGCTGTGAATAGAGTGGCGTTAATAGCGAGGTTTCCTTATGAAGAGAATTGGAACAACGAGTATCGTCTAGCTGGCGTTAACTTAGGGAAATCAATTCTCATTAAACTGTAAAATATTGTCTTCAGAGAGACGGACAGCAGGAGTGCACACAATTATAGGACTGTTTTTATGTGGCTCGTCGACGTCGAGGTCATTAGAGGCGGGAAATATTGGAGGGAAAGGAACGGGAATGATTTCGGCCATGGAAGCATACCGGCATTCACCTGGAGTGATTTCAGAAATCCATGAAAATCAAAATCTGGATGCCCGGTAGGAGATTCGAACCCGCGTACTCCCAATTACGAGGCCAAGCTTTACCACTTACTCACCACGCTTGGTGCATTTCTTCAATTCTGTTCTGTTTACTGCAAGGTCTTAGAGGTCATTTATAATTGGAATCAGAGTATTATCGAGGCTCTGACAAAAACAATCTACTATACCTAAATAACTATTTATTCTGTGCAAAGTAACACATTTAGTTTTCGCTCATACGACTTGAAGACACCACATATCTTCCTCATTAACAAAACACAAGCAAAAGATCACCGAAACTGTTAATTTGTTTTTTAAAAAAATCTGTATCTGGCTTAGCACCTCCTCGACATCCAATTTTTTTTTTTTTTTTTTTTTTTCTTTTATCACTCTTTTAACTGGTTTGATGCTATCCTCCATCGCTTCCTATCCTGTGCTAACCTCTTCATGTCAACATATCCCTTACAACCCACGTCTTCAATTATCTTCTTCATATATTCTAATCTCTGTCGACCTCTACAGTTCTTACCTTCCAATGTACGCTCCACCAGCAAATTAACCAATCCAGCACGTCTCAAAATATACCCTACCAACCTGTCTCTTCTTTCTGTAAGTTTCATCCTCAAACTTCTTTCCTCGCCCATCATTTCCAACACTAGTTCATTTCGTACTTTGTCTGTACACTTAATTTTCAGCATTATTCTGTAGCACCATATTTCAAATACTTTAATCTTTTTATTTCCAGTATTCCTAAAGTCCATGTTTCGCTACCATAACGTGCTGTGCTCCACACATGGAGTTTTAAAAAGTTCTTCCTTATTCTTAGATCAATGTTTGAAACTAGAAGGGATTCAAAAAAAAAAAAAAAAGTGCTAACGTCTCTTAACAGCGAGGTCTTTAGACACGGGAAAGAATGGGGGGGCAAGGAATTCTGCCATGGCCTTTTAAAGGAAGCATCGCAGCATTTGCCTGCAGTGATTTGGGAAACCATGGAAAACCCAAATCTAGATTCCCGAACGCGGATTCGAACCGCCGTCCTCCCGAATACGTTGCCAGAACACTAAAAAAAAAAAAAAAAAATGGTTTATCTTTTTCATGAAGTCTCTTTTTGATAGAGCTATTCTGCTTTTAACATCATTATTGCTTCTTCCATCGGTTGTAATTTTGCTTCCCAAGTAGCAGAATTCACTTATTACTCCTATTCCATCCAATCCTATTTTTATCTTTAATCTGTAGTATTGGTATCATTTCTGCTACATTTCATCACTTTGGTCGTGGTTTGATTTATATTCAATCCAAGATCATCCTTCAGTATTTTGATCATGCCAATCAGTAACTTATCAATATCCTCCGCGTATCCTGCTAACAAGACAATGTCATCAGCAAATCGTAGCATACTGATTTTTTCTCCCTGAACACTTATGCCACATGAATATTTTTGTATTACTTCCTTTATTGTTTCATCTACATACAATTTTAATATTACCAGGGATAGACTTCAACCTTGTCTCACACCTTATTTAACAGATGTTTGTCTCTCGTGATTCTCTACTTTTATTGCAGCCACTTAAATTCTTATATGGTTTATACTTTTCTGTCTTTAGACCTGAATTCTTTAAAATTTTGAACATCCTTTCCCACCTAACATTATCAAAAGCTTTTTCTAAATCAACAAATGCCATAAAAGTATCTTTGTTTTTCTTCATACGCCCATGAAGAATTAATCTTAAAGCCTGAATTGCTTCTCTTGTACCGCCATTTTTCTTAAACCCAAACTGACCTTCACCTACTATGTCTTCTACTACCCATTCCATTCTTCTGTATATTATTCTGGTCAATAATTTTGAGGCATGTGATGTGAGACTAATGGTGCGACAATTCTCACATTTGTCGGCTTGTGCTTTCTTCGGAAGAATGAAGATGATATTTTTATTTCTCCTGTCTCATAACTTTTGGATATCAGCTTGAATAGTGATTCGATTCCTTCTTCTCCTTGGGACTTAAGATGTTCTGCTGGGATCTCATCATTCCAACTGCCTTATTTGCTTTCAATTCATTCAGAGCTCTATTAAATTCTGTCCTCAAAACAGGATCTCCTAAGTCATCAATGTCGAAATCACTTTCCTTTTCCATTACGCTATTGTTCAAGTCCTCCCCATCATACAGTTTCCCAGTGTATTCCTTCCATCGCTTAGCTCAATCGCCTGAGCTTAAAAGAGGTTTCCCATCGGCAGCTCTGATGTTCACACCGCATTTCTTCATTACTCCAAATTTCTGTTCCTTTATGCAACACTTATTTCACCTACGACCATTTCCTTTTCTGCTTCTTCACACTTTTCTTCAAGCCATTTTTCTTTTCCTTTATTGCATTTCCTGTTTATTTGATTTCTAAATTGCCTCTATTCTTCTCTTCCTACTTCATCCTGAGAATTTTTGCACTTTCTCCTCTGATCCATCAGCTCCAAAATTTCTTCTGTGATCCAAGGTTTTCGGGCAGCTTGTTCCCTAGAACCTAATGTTTCTTTACCAACTTTCCTTAATTCAGTCTTTAATGCATTCTATTCTTCCTCGGTTGAGCTCCTTTCAGAGTTACTTCCTAGCCATAAGTCTACCATTTCTTAAAATTTTTGTCTCGTGCTACATTGTTTCAGTTTGTTCACTTCCATTCTGCTCTGCAGGCATTGCTTCCATATCCACTTGAATTTCAGCCTGCACTTCATTCCTATCAAATTATGGTCAGAGTCTATGTCTGGTGCTGGCTACGTTTTAAAGTGTGGAACTTGATTCCTGAATTTCTGTTTGGTCATGATATAATGTAGCTGATATCTGCATGTATCCCCTGGATATTTCCACTTGGATATCCTTCTTTCATGGTTATTAGACAGTATGTTTGCCACTACTAGCTTATATCTTTCACAAAATTCTAACAACCTGCTCCCATGCCCATTTCCTTCTCCTAGACCAAATCTTACCACAGTATTCCCATCTTTTTCGTCTCCAACTATTACATTCCAATCACCCATGATTATTAGATTTTCCTTCCCTTCACATATTGGATTAATTCTTCAATTGCAGCGCATATTTTTTCTATTTCTTCGTCATCCTCCTGCGACGTTGGCATTTACACTTATACTAACATTTTTGGGACGGGCTTTGTATCTAACCTCATGGAAATAATCCTGTCACTAAACTGTTCGTAATAACACACACGTTTCGCTACCTCTTATTCATTACAAATCCTACACCAGTGACTCCACTGACGGCTTATGAGCAAATTTTCCTGTGTTCCCCAGACCAGAAATCCTGTGCATCCTTCCATTTAATCCCACTGTTTCCAAAAACATCTAACTTAAGTCGTTCCATCTCCCTTTTTATGTTTTCTAACTTACATGCCCTATCCAGACTTCTAACAATCCACGCTCCGACTCGTAAAATTTTTCTATCCATTCTGGTGACTTCTCCCTGGTAGTCCTCACCCAGAAATACGATTGGGGGAACAAATGGAAAACCGAAAGCTACTTGCCCGGAGGAGGATTCAAACCCGCGTCCCCAAATGCAAGGCCAGAGTTTTACCAGCCACCCACCACACTCGTTCCATGGTAAAACAATGAACGTAATTCAACTGAGTGAGAGAAATTTAACATACGGATTATATAGATTTTGTAACCTTGGAAGTAATCAATAAAACAGGCTAAAAATGAAAATTATTCAGTTACGCAAAATATCGTATAGCTCAGCAATAATAAAATTGTATGCGTGGTAGCTTGGAAGAAGACAAAGAGTTATTGACTCATTAACAGCGTACATGCAGCATATTGAGATGTCAAACAGAATTTCTGCGAAGTGAAGAAAAGGTACGTTACTTCAGAAGACGCTAGTAGAAAACTTTAGAAATGGTACATATGATAGACATCGACATCATTTTCAAATTAAAAAAAAAGTAAAAATAATATCATGTGATCCTAAAGAACTATTGGCTAATATTATTACCAGCTGTATAATACGCCTAACCAGCCTAAGCATGGAGAGTCCTGTCGTCTTCACACGAGCAAACCAGAGGGCAAGGCCAGTGAAAACTTCCACCGAGTCCTTGATTCGAGATTCGAAGCGCGGGCCTGTCAATCGCGTCACGAGTGTAAACCAGAACGCTCAGCATAAAGACAAGAATCTGTGAAACAGCAATACCTTCGGTTTAACATCGAACGCTTCAAAATTATTGATTGCTGCTGGAAATAGAGATGAAAGTGTAAGACGATAAATGCTAAGAAACAGTTCTGGAGATACGATTAATATGGAAAATGGCTTTGAAAATATTAAACTGCACCAAATTTATTTGATATATGTTAGGCGAAAAGCACTGTGGCGGAATTTATATTTATAGAAACATCAAGTGGTTGCATTTAAAACATAAAATCACGGAAGATAAGACTGTATGTTACTACTATTGTTTTTTATATGGTGTTTAGAGGAAGCTATCCCGGAACATAGAGAAAACGCATTGTATGTTATAAATACAAAAGATAAAATTACTAAGCACACGGTTTGCTGCAATACTGCATCATAAGTCAATATCGCAAAATATTGGAAGTAACTAATAACAGAATTTTTACTATAAAGTGAAATTACAACCCCGGGCTGAGATTTACATTTCTATAAACAGTGATTAAAAAAAATATATATATATAAAAATAAAAAAAAACTTAAACTCATAAAATTTATATATATCACGAGAGTAGTAATTTATGGTACTATCTCCTGGCAGTTAAGGATTTCTCAAAGAAGACAAATTTCAAATAGGAAAGTTATGTTCCTGTAGGAGAAAGATAGGAATTAACACGTTTTGGAACTGATGGTTAAAAACAGCAGATAACCCACCAATTTTACAGAAAAAAAGTAGGTTCATTCGTTCAGTAGAAGGTAACAGCCGTCAAAGAAGTCGAATATAAAAGAATGTAATGATAATACAATAAATGAGAACGTTTCTGTAGCAGGTGCATGTAAATAAACAGATTAGATGACACGAAAAGGTGATGATATAATTGAAACTAATATAGAGACTGCTGCCAAAACGGCATGTGGAGTCGTATGTTGGCTACAATACAATCCTCGTAGATTTTTGTCTAACTAAAACGTATTAATAAAATGTAAGTAGGTTCCGAAATGATGCAGATATCTGACGAAATTCGAAGAGATGTAAAGTGAAATCGAATCAGTGAGAAAAGAAACCCATTGAAGGCTATTTGTGTTGTTGGAGAAACTCAAGGAATAGTCCATTAAAAGAGTTAAGCAACCGTGAACAAGTGGAAACTGAATAATCAAATACTTTGATGCAAGTAAAGGACCTCTTTTAAAGAAATGTCGGCTATAACAAATATCAAAGATCCAAAAAAGGAAGCCCTTAGTCCTTACTCAGAAGAAAGTATTACGGCATTACAATATTTGTTTGGATGAGACAGTGGAAGGCCGACGGAGAAACCTTGAAGCCAAATTTGTAGAGAAAATGCTAAATTTTAAATAATTTTTTTCATCTTATGATTGCTAATTTTGTTGAACGAGTTTCATTAGGTAATAACGATTACAAAAATGTAATTGTATGGAAATATCTTTAAGTTTTTTTGTTGACATCAGTACAATTGAATCAAATTATTTCAAAGTAAAGAAAAATCGTAGTAGAGCTTAACTATTTGAGCAGAGTTAAGTAAATTTAATTTCAAAGAGAATGAACTTTTCCTTCATAAAAGAACATATTTTTTTATTATTTCTGTAAATTTTTAGGAATTAATGATTTGAGCTCCACTATTACGCAGTATGCGTCAATATGTTTTATTAGAACTCACGGAAAACAGTATATAATGTAAATTTGGAAATCAGGGACTAATTAATTAACTTTCAGGAAAATCATTCTTTAGCAGATGTAATTAAAGCAATATGAGAAATCATCAAAAATAGTAGTAATAAAATTAAAATGAAAAACCACCAAAAAAAATCTTCCAAAATGTTAACTAAGAGACATGTTACATATAAAATCATTTAACTAAATTTCTGTTATAGAAAACGGACAAGCAATTACCAATTACTGGAAAATTTTAAAAGACACAGGTTATTTGGTATTCGTTTTCACTACCATTAGTTTGATATTGGGACAGTATTTTAATTACAAGGGATTTCAGTAGGGGATCGACGGGTAGCCCCGGACGGCGAGTAGTCCCGGACATTTAAAGTTCTAACAAACCAAACCAGCTGCGTCAGTAAAACTCTATTGTAAATATGCACCCGATAGTGTAAAAACCACCACGACTGAGCTGTGGCTTGGTCGCCCAGTAAGTTCCACTTTAGTGTATGTTTTCTTCCTCGCAGAAATTTTTCGTCGCTCCTGTCAACATTCATTGAGGATATTGAATATAATGCATCAGATAAACGCATAGTAACGCGTGCTCGAAAAATCCAAAAGGACGAGATTTTAAAATCTTCACCGTACCAAAAATTTGAAGAGGACGGGTAAAGAAAGTAAAGTTAGTAAAAAGGGCGAAGCGAAAAAGTAAATAGCTAAAGGCAATATAAGGATGTTGAATACAAAGAAAAGTGTTCAAAGTCCTTTGAATGAAAATCAAGTAAAATGGACCGAATGTATCGTACGTGGAGAAATTTTTGAAGAAGACTGGATTCATTACTATGAACCAAAGACAGGGCCCAAAAAGATTGTGTTTATATAGGTTGTAATACACTTATTTGACAGTGTCACCATGTTCTAGGCATGACGCCTGCATACAGATCTTCACGTATTTCTTATCTGAAATAATAGTTTGCTTCCTCTTTGTTTTTGGAAAGTACCATTTTTAACCAAACAGATACGTTTGGAACCACCAGTTGCATCATGTACTTGACTAATTATCAACTAATGGCGTAGCTCCGACAGTGGAAATGGTCTGTCTTTTTAATCTATTGTTTGGATGATTCTAAATTACTATTAGAATACTTTATATTATTATTTTCTTTTTATTAATAGGGACTTGATTAAGGAACCACTTGGGCATATGCTTAGATCAATCAAGATATGGAATGCAATGTCGTGTCGTGTATAGAGCCCGCATACTCACCAGGGGCGATGATGATTTTAGTCGTGCGAGATGTTCAGGTAACACAAATGAATAAGGATAATATGTGGATCAGGAACATTTGCTGTCATGAAATATTCAAACGGATGTAATGAATAATATTAATAATAAAAAACCTTACGATTATGCTTCGTTCTTAATACTTTTACCACTATGGACAGCGTAGCTGATATGTGGCACGCTAATTTCAAAATTTACAACTTCTGATTACATTATCCAAGACTAAATGAAAAAAAATTCTCTATGTGCGAGTCTCGCAAATGCACACAAAACTTCAGAGCTCTATAGTTAAAATAATTACGAATAACCATTTCTTTACCGTTATAATAACTGAAATAACGAAATAGCTCGATTTTCAAGGAATTTCACAGCTTTCGTTACAACAGTTGCTGCAGTATACATACATTGCTGTCATCAATGTCATTACTGATTTGATGCAATCCTCCATCCCTTCCTATCTTGTGCTAACTACTTCATCTCAACATACCCCTTACAACCCACGTCCTCAATTATCTGCTTCATATATTCTAATCCCTATTTTCCTCTATTGTTCTTAACTTCGACTGTTCCCAATTAAATTAAACAATCCCTCATTTCTCACAATATTACCCACCATCCAGAATCATCTTTCTGTTATTCTCTTCCACAAACTTCTCTCCTCACCCACCATTTCCAATCCACGTTCATTTCCTATTTTATCTTTCCATTTAATTTTAAGATTTCTTCTATTCCACCACATTTCAAATGCCCTCAATTTTCCTCCTTTCTGGTAACGTCCATGATTCACTACCATAAAGTGCTGAGCTCCACACATATAGTTTAAAAAAGTTCTTTCTGATTCCTAGATTAATATTTTAAGCCATTTTTCTTTTGCTTTTTATCATCTCCTGTTTATTTGATTTCTAAATTGTCTTTATTGTTCTCTTCCTGCTTTATTCTGAGATTTTTTTTCTGTCTCCTCTGATAAATCAACTCCAAACATTCTTCCTTGATCCAAGGTTTTCAGTCTCCTTCTTTCCTAAAGCCTAATGTTCATATACCAGCTTTGAATATTCTTATGTTCAATGTATTTCATTTGTCCTCAGTTTAACACCTCATTACTTCTTAGACCCGCGTCTACCATCTCCGCAAATTTTTCTCTCATGTTAGATTGTTTCAATTTTTTCACTTTCAGTATGTTCTGCCTAGGTTGTTTCCTTACTCTTTCGCATTTCAGCCTTCACCTCATAACTATCAGATAGTAATCAGAGTCTATGTACGCTCCTGGATATACTATACAGTCCAGAACTCGATTCCTAAATCTCTGTGTGACCATGATATAATTTAGCTGTATCCCCTTCCCTGTTTATAGCCTTCGTGCACGATTCTTAAATAGTATGTTCGCCAAGACGAGTTAATAGTTTTCACAAAATTTCAACAACGTGTTTCCTCGCTCATTTATTTCTCCTAGACCAAACCTTTCTACAGTATTTTCCTCTTTTCCTTGTCCCACTACAGCATTCCAATCACCCATGATTATTAGATTTCCATCCCCCTTCATATTTTCGTTTAATTCTTCAAGTTTTGCGTATATTTTCTCTATTTCTTCACCATCTTCCTCTGGCGTGGCTAACTATTGAAATAATAAACCGAGCGTGGTGGTGTAACGGATAGCGTTCTGGCCTCGCATTCGGGAGGACGGCGGTTCGAATCCCCGTCCGGGCATCCAGATTTGGGTTTTCCATGGTTTCCCCAAATCACTCCAGGTGAATGCCGGGATGCTTCCTTCAAACGGCCATGGCCGAATTCCTTCCCATTCCTTGCCCCCATCCTTTCCCGTCTCTAAAGACCACGTTGTTAAAAAGGGACGTTAAACTGTTACAAAAAAAAAATGAAATAATAAACATAAATGTTCATGATGGTGTTACACTCTTGTTCTTAAAACTGCCTTTCTTTTTCAAAACGCAAAGCGATCAATATTTGATTAGAAATAATTTTATCAGAAGATCCACCGTACACAAATTACGCCACATTAGATATTTTCTATCAGTTGCTGATTCAACTTTTAGGCTCAAAATAGTACCTAGCCGTTATTTTAACATTTGAAGAAAATTCCCTATGTGTATTCACATTAACTGAAAGCCCTCTACCCAGCGTGGTGGGTGAGCGGTTAGCGATCTGGCCTCGCATTCGGGAGGACGCCGGTTCGAATCACCGACCGGGCATTCATATTTGTTTTTTCCATGGTTTCCCCAAATCACTCCAGGTGAATGCCGGGATGCTTCCTCC
Organism: Vandiemenella viatica; assembly: GCA_031002005.1. Lineage (NCBI taxonomy): Eukaryota > Metazoa > Arthropoda > Insecta > Orthoptera > Morabidae > Vandiemenella > Vandiemenella viatica. The sequence continues at coordinate 173,473,743 of CM061921.1, read as the reverse complement.
AAAAGGCCGTGGCCGAATTCCTTCCCTTTTCTTGTCCCTTATTTCCATCCCGGCTCTAATGACCTCGATGTCGATAAGCCATAATTAAAAAAAAAAAACAGAATAATGAAAGCCCTAAATATGACTCTCTGGGCAGTTTGATACAAGTTGCGCAACGAACACCCATGGCTTTAATAATTAAATCTTGCTTCATGTATCTGCATTTCACAACAAGTTTAACGTATCTGACCTTCTTCACTTTCGTGAATAATAAATGTCGCTTCTTTTAGCAATCACAAACAGTTTTAAATTTCTGTTTAGGTATTACACATTCCTAGAAATTTCCAAGTGATCTTATCATTCTGGTTATAAAATGAACAATTTAAAACTGAAACTAAACTAAGCTGAGTGGAAATAAATTCAGCTGAATTGAAACTCGTCCTCTGCTACACATTAAAATTCGCCTCACTTTCAGACTCTGAAGTTAAAAACTGGATCTCCAGACGATATTATGAGCACTATAAAATTTTCTGAAAGACATTACGACACCAAACTACACTTGGCCGAAACTTCACTTACTCCCCATCGAACGACGAACGAATTCAGCCAAGAAGCAAGTTGACGTATCACTCCCAGTAAAGATTTAGGTCCGCTCCGTATAGAGAGACTATATAAACTCTCACGTTGCTATAATACTATAGATCCACAATGTAGCAGTTGGCATTTTTTCAAATATTTTTTGCCCTGGTGCAACCTGACATATATACAGACGGTTGTTCCTCCACTTAAGTCCTATGTTTTAAGTTCAAAAAACGATTATGCCATAATTTACACCTTCATGCAAAATCTGTATTTGGGAATAGTAATGTTTCATCCCATGAAACGAACGTTTTCAAATAAAAACAACTAATATACCCGCCAGCACCGACAAGAATGGTTCAGAAATGTACCAAGTTAACATTTACATTTGGGATACATGGGTTCTTATCGTAGGTCAAATAATTATAGAGAACTACACTTTGCAACATTTAATTTTACACAAAGATTTCTGATAATTACAATGACATCAAGGGCGACATAACTAGTAATTATGATACAAACAAGGAAGAAAACATATGAATATAACCGGTTCAAGATCAATGTATAACAAACGGTAATAGCATTAACGTGTTAACGTTATAGTTCTCAGTAAGCTGTAGACCAGGGGTGGCCAACCCAAATGATCTCGCGGGCCACTTTGGAAGTGCTTCATAACTCCGCGGGCCGCATATAAAATTATATGTCCCCACTAGAGACTTTTTTGAGGTGAAACAAGAGTTATTATTATACTTACATGTAAACATAGATAATATAGTAATAATGATACTAAACGCACATTGTAAAGAAATATATAACACTAAAAATGAAATGTAAAAAATATTTTGTAAAAGCGTGATGAATCTCGCGGGCCAGAAAAATGTTCAAGGCGGGCCGCGGGTTGGCCACCCCTGCTGTAGACCATAACTAACAGCTAACATGAAACAGTTGGTATGAGTGTGAATACTCTCGTAGCTAAAACCGCAAGTAACAGCGTATGGCTGAGGCCACCTGTAATTCGCCTTTGTTAATAGGTACAGTTAATTTTCTGGGTTGAGCACACGAATCACAGTGATTGCGATATCACCAAATGTACACTCTTTAGCAACACAAGTGGTAATTGGCATGAGAAACTAAGTCCCTAAATTTACACAGTATGACAACATTGGACAGTGTGTCTTCCAAGAATGGTTAGCTCCACCAATGGCGCGATCCCTAAGGCTGATATTCAATTCATTGCTGTCTGTAATTCATTTCCTTAAATCAAAGCTTGGAACATAATAGAAAACTCCGTACACCCACGATTTTTATTGGGAGGGGGGGGGGGTTGTAGTTCATCAATCTTCCCCTACATATCAGTAAAAGCTGAATTAATCGGTTCTAGTGATCCATCTTATACGGCCGAATATAACCGACCCGACACAGGTAATGCATTTTTCTGTTCCAGGTTGGTTGTTATATTCGGCCGTATAAGGCAGACCTCTGAATCAGACGAAATTTTGTTCCAGTAAAGGGCTGGCCTTAGTTCTCATAATTTCTGATCATGAAATATAACGTTAAAGTTTTAACTAACAAGATTGCAATAAAGTACAGCAGAATAAAGGCTTACTGCTACATTTTATTCCATATGATTAGTGAAAAATTATAATGATATTTATTTATAGATTGTTTTTGATAATTCTTTGCAATAATATTACACTCGTAACGTGGTATGTGGAGCAACTAGCGGATGTCCATATTCGAGGATGTTGAATTTTGGGTACTACGAAACTACATAAACGATTATGAACAGGTTATTTAGGAAAAGAGCGCCTCCATGACAGGTTGAATAAAACGGCCTAGTCACGCTTTGTTTACCCAATGACGAGTAGCGTAGCAGTATGCGTTGCTTGAAAATTCGGTTAACGTTCTGGTGCATCAGCGAACAACATACTTAAGGAATGTCTCAAAACTGAGAGTATCCAATGTTTCTTAACCAATTGCATAGATAACAATCAATGCCTTTGCAATGAAAGAAAGCTGCTCGGATTCGTAACTGAGTCGAAATTACATCGTCTGCCGATGTTCCTGCAGCTAACATTCTTCCAAATGCCCACGTATTCAGAAAGTAATTATTTTAAAATAGAAATAACTTCACCTGTCAGAAACAAAAGTTATTATTGGTTTTTCTCTAATTATAAGCCATGTCAAACATTAATTCTGCAGGTGAAGTTTAATGACTATGCATCGTTTTCAAGGGATACAAAAACATGAGAGGAAATCGCATATAAGAAAATATTAGTACTGTAACAAATTAAACGACCAATGTCACACAAATATATATAATTAGATCAGTATCATAGCACAAACATAGACTTATATGTATGATATGAGTGAAAAAAGATCACTTAGAATCGCGGTTTTAAATTATCGTGTGTTCTGGTTTATAGATTGCGGTTACTAGTTTCTATACACAGTTAATTTATGTGCTTTACAGCATTCCGATTTCAATTCTACAGGGTTACTGTGAAATATTGAAGAAACTCAGGAAGGCAATTCAAAACCGAAGAAGCGGGCATCCTGTAAATATCATCAAGTTTCGCTCCAAAAATTCCGTCGCACAATATTGTTAAATATTTAGTCCAAAATGATTGCAGAGATTTATTTCAATTCATCGATGTACAAGTGGAACAGTGATAACTTTCAATCGCTTCAGCGTTTTACTTCAACAAATAGTACATTACATATTCTTAGCCATGCGCCGAATATCATGAGAACGGGTCTGTCAAGTCTTCAAAATTTAGAAAGATGTGTAACGGACAGTTAAAGATTATTTCCGTAAAACACGCCTTTAAATCCGTTTTCGGGAAAATACATCTCAAGTTTGCACCTTACTCGACTTATACACTGGACAAATCACTCTAATTCGCCAAAGCATAGCGGCTGTGTGTTAACGCGCTAACCTGCCGTTTCAATACACGGGGTTTATAATTCCCCCTCCCCCCCCCCCCAGCCGAAATTTTTTTCAGTTCATACTTTCTTTTCACTTATTGCAAAATAAACATTATTTGTGTATAAATATAAAGTGTCCACATACACCTAATAATTGAAATAGTAGACGAAAATAACCGCTATTAATCTAGTGCTATGGGAATTGTAATTCGGAGCAATACCTTCATCTCTACAGCACAAGGGAAAAAATTATTATTATTCCTTTCTGCAATGAAGCTGCCGGTTGACTATAGTCTTCACAAAAATAAATTGTGTATCCAACCTGTATTTTATTTCATAGGATTCTTTTTTTTTCTTTTTAGTAAGATAACCTCACTAATAGGAGAAATTATATCCATGTAAATGCATAAAATAGTCAAAATAACTCATAAGCATACAGTCAAGCAGGTATTACTATAACAATCATCTTTATGAACTTTTAGTATGTCAAAATCTCTATACTCTAATACTAATAGTAAAAGAAGTAATAACTGTTGATAGTTGTATAACTTCTAAACAAGGAATAGAATCATGTGCCTTCTCCTTATGGCTCGGCAAGATCCTTCTCCTCCGTCTATCCTGAGCTACGCAAATTGCCCTTTTCTACTGCTAGATGCAATGTTAAGCCAGGGTTAATACTAAATGTTTTCATATTTTGAAAACATGGTTTTCAGCCGTGGCTTATATTGCATTGGGTTCCTAAATGGTCACTTTCTTCTATTTTACTTTGAAAAATATGTTTTTTGACAAGAACAAAAGTTCGCGGAATTCTCTAGTTGAGTCTAGGAGACAGAAAATGTATTCATAGATTAAAATGAAACGATACCAACGGACTCGAACACGCGAAGTTCGAATTATGTTACTTGTATCGAAGCATTTATCACGGGGCTACAAGACCACATTTCGTGAGGTTGAAGGTTACTGGTTTATAGCTCTTGGTCGAAAATCAAGCTTTAGTCTATTTCTTGAAAACTATCGCTTCGTAGACCATATGTATATATTTATTGAAATCACTAATTTTTTGTTATATTTCAATTCTTCCTACTCTGAAAGTGTTTGTGCGTCATGTTCTTTTAGTTTTCCGAAAATTAATTAGAGTTGATCCTAATCCATTTGCAACACTCGCTTTTGGGTGATTCTGAACCACAGTGTTAAGTTTGGAATTGGTTGTCCAGATGTGGTGGCCTCCCCTTGTAAGTAATGCAACCTAATTCTGTGAACACAGTGCTTTATCTTATATATAAAAATGGATTGCTGTTCGTTAGTCTCGCTAAAACTCGGGAATGGCTGCGCCGATTTGGCTAATTTTGATCTTGAACTATTTGTGGAAGTTCAGGGAAGGTTTAAATGCTGAGAAAAAATGGAAAAATTGTGAGGAAAATACTAAAAATGACAATTTAATCTTATATATAAAAATCAATGTGAGTTTTGTTTATGCTCTATGCGTTCCTAAACCGTTCATCTGATTACGGTGAAATTTTGGTGAGTTGTCTAGAGCGTTTGTGAGATGGTTCCTAAGAAATAAAATTTCCAAAAAGCCACCCCCTCCTCCCCATAACACCCCATAATTTAAACAACCCAACAGATTTTGTCCGATTTCCACCAAAATTTGCACACGTATACTTAAAAACAATTTGAAAAATATTGCCTATATATGTTTTCCAAAACGAAACCCCTCAACCCCTTCACATCCCCATAATTTACACAAACCCACAGATTTTGTCCGATTTCGATGGAAAATTGCACACCTATACAATTAAATATACAGAAAAATACTGCCTATATATAAAGCATTTATAAAGCATCGTGTGTATGGCCAAGTCCATTGTTGGATGTACTCTGTTGAGTGGCAAAAGCGTGGTCTTCCACATTCGCACATATTAGTTTGGTTAGTTGACAAAATAAGGCCAGATGAAATTGATTTCATAATTTCAGCTGAGATTCCCGATGAAATAGTTGACCCAAAATTGCATGCAGTAGAGACTAAACACATGATACATGGACGTTGCGGGGTTTTCAACAACAACTCACCCTGTATGGTCGACGGCAAATGCTCCAAGCGATACCCGAGAGACGTGATTGCTGAAACCATCACGGGAAATGACAGTTACCCATTGTATCGTTGACGATCAGTTGCGGATGGTGGGCGATCGGTAGTTGTGACGGTAAAAGGACAAGATTTTGAAGTAGACTATCGTTGGATTGTGCCGTATTCGCCAACGTTGTTAAAAGCTTTAGAAGCTCACTGCAATGAGGAATATTGTAACTCCGTCAAGTCGATAAAGAACATATGTAAATATGCAGGGGCGGATCCGGGGGGGGGGGAAGCCACCTGGCGGCTTAAGCCCCCCCCCCCACACACACAAACAAAAGTATGTAGGTCCACCTCCGACATTGTGAATTTGGAGACATTTTTTTTAGCTCTACGGATTCAACGCCCGAGGAGACTATAAATACTACCCTTTGCCCGACTCAAGCCACCCCCTGAAGGCAAGCCCCCCAAACCAAAATTCACTCAAACCAAGTCCACCCCCAAACCAAAGTCCGCTCAAGCCCCTCCCAAACTAAAATCCTGGATCCGCCCCTGTAAATATGTTAACAAAGGTAGCGACATGGCCATCTCAGTGGTTCATTTGGCAGTTCATCTAGAAAATGGACAACGAGTGTATTTCAATCATGAGAACGCGGCGGATAGGGCGGCACGTCCACCATCGACCACATTAACAAGTTTCTTCTCAGTTTGTCAAACAGATGTTTTCGCTCGCACTTTGCTGATATGCCACGCTATTACACTTGGAACGCATCATCGAAATCGTTTCAGCGTCGGAAACAAGGAACACCAGTTGAAGGACACCCAAATGTATTTGCCTCAGATACTCTTTATGTCGCATCTACACAGTTCATCCAATTAACGATGAATGTTATTATCTTCAATTGTTGTTGGTGAATGTTCATGGTCCGACATCGTTTCAACAACTGAGAACGGTTGATGGACATCTGTGTGCGACATACCGTGAGGCGTGTTAACTACTACAATTGCTAGAGAACGATTCGCATTAGGACAATACACTCAAGGAATCCGTCATATCCTCATCGCCTCATCAAATTCGCCCGTTGTTTGCGATTATAATATCGACATGTTTCCCCTCGAATCCGAAAGATTTGTGGGTGAAATATAGGGATGACATGTCTGAGGATGTGTTGCATCATGTGCGTCGTCAAACTTTGAATCCTATACTACAGAAATTTACAATGAGACATTAATCATTATAGAAGGTATGTGTTTATTGGTGGCAAATAAAGTATTGTCGTGTTTGGGCATGACATCAGCCAATCGTCCTATGCGCGATGCATTTAACCAAGAGTTACAAAGAGAACAACAATACGATACTGAAGTATTGACCGAAACAGTTCGTTCAAATGTCCCGCAATTGAATGACCAACAACGAATTGTGTACGATACTTTGATTCAAGCTATGAACAGTAGATTTGGGGGAATTTACTTCCTTGACGCTCCCGGGGGGACTGGGAGAACGTTCCTAATTTCATTGCTGTTGCCAAAGATCAGATCGCAAAATGAAGTAGACCTAGCGTTGGCTTCATCTGGAATAGCTGCAACATTGTTAGAAGGTGGACGAACTGCACATTCTTCCTTGAAATTACTATTAAACATGCAAATCAACGAAGCACCAGTTTGCAACATCACCAAAAACAGTGCAATGGCAAATATTCTACAGATATGCAAATTGATCGTTTGGGATGAATGTACGATGCCCCACAATAGGTCACTGGAGGCACTGGACGGAACGTTAAAAATCTTCGTGACAACCAAAACATTTTTGGTGGAGCCATGATTGTGTTGTCAGGTGATTTACGTCAGACTCATCCAATTATTCCCCGATCAACTGACGAACTAAAAACATGAATAAAATCATCTAATTTGTGGCGGAATGTAAAGACACTCCAATTAACAACTAACACGCGAGTGTTTTTGTGACAAGATCAAACTGCGTTTGTGTTTTCGAAGCAGTTACTAGATATTGCAAATGGTAAAGTCGCAGTTGACACCTCGACCGGGTTAATTACACTACCCACGCATTTCTGTCACTTCACCGACTCAAAAGAGGAGCTTATTCAGTGTAATTTTACGGACATAGAACAACAGTTCAGTAATTATAATTGGCTGAGTGAACGAGCAATACTGGCCGCCAAAAACAAAGATGTCAATGATCTCAATGCGACCCAGGAGAGTTGTTTTCTTACAAATCAGTTGATACAGTTACAAACCAGGATGATGTAGTAAACTATCCCACAGAGTTTTTAAATTCACTGGAATTGCTTGGACTACCACCTCACAATTTACAATTAAAGTAGGATCAGTTGTGATTATACTGCGTAACATTAATCAACCCCGACTATGCAATGGAACGAGACTGGCTATGAAAAAGCTAATGAATAACGTGATTGAGACCAAGATCATCAAGGAAAAATACAAAAGAAAGGATGTCTTGATCCCGTGTTACCGATGATTCCAACGGATTTGCCATTCGATTTTAAGCGTCTACAATTTTCCGTGCATCTGGCCTTTGCGATGACCATAAATAAATCGCAAGGTCAGTCGTTGCAAGTTTTCGGAATCAACTTGGAGTTTCCCTGTTTCGCACATGGACACTTATACATCGCGTGCTAGCGCGTTGGAAAGCCATCATCTTATATATTTACGCACCGCAAAAAATATAGGTCATCAGAAAGCTTTAAACTGATTAAGTGTATAACTGTGTTGTATTTAATGTAGATAAAAATTTTGTATTCATTTGAATTGTTAGAAAATTTCGCTTAGAGACCGATCGAAATTAAAACAGTGTAAGATATAGTATGCTGAATGTGTGTGAGGGTGTGCGTGTGGGTGTATGTGAAATATATATGTGGTGTTGTTACTAAAACATATCCGTCAGAATTAAAATTATTATTGTTTTATATTCGTCACAACGTAACAAAATGTTATAACAACTAGGAAATGAACATCGGTTGTCCTGCCGCTCAATCCACTTTTTTCAAAACGAGCAATGCATATTATATTAGAGACAAAAAAAAAAAATGTAGACACCTTATTAGTTGACATAAGTGTCTGTAGTAGAACAACAGCATAAACCGTGACGTGCACAAAAGAGACACTATTGTACAGTCACGACAATAAAGAGTTTTTGATCGGTGTTGCCATCTCAATACATTATACATATATGATGTAGGTGAAACGAAGTTCACCGGGTCATCTAGTTTTATTATAAATTCTCTGTCCAATTAGTTTTTGTACAGAATTCTTCTTCTTCTCGCTATCAGTTAGTACTCTTAGTCTCCTTGTATCATGATTTAGGCAAATCGTGTTTTTGTACTGTTAAATACAATGCCAGGTCAGAAATTCAAACTAATAGCTTTCACATTATGAAAATATGATTTTCAGCCATGCCGTATATTGCAATAACGTCTTCCTGCAAGCAGACCCGTAGTCTCGTGGTAGCGAGATAAATCTAGAGGCCAAAAGGTCCTACTATGAGAAATGCCCATAGTTTGTTTTCTTTTAAATATTCTTTTGGCTTATCACTCTTTTTGGGTAATGTATATTATCGGCGAAAATAACAGCTTGAAGCAATCCGCATTTTGGATGTTCCGTTTTAGACAGAAACCATTAATATTACAGCAAGAACCATTCTGCAGAGATGCTGCGTGCTGAACTGCACTGCGTGGGCGTAACAGACCGTGGGTAGCAGCTTGCAATGCGTCTACAATAGGGTTGCAGGTACTGTCTACACGATGGAGTAGCGAGGGACAGGTGTTCCATGAGTAGAGAGAGAGTGAAACATCGTGCGACAAGGACAGAAAGTGTAGCACCTGAGAATGGCTGTGTTTGTGTGGAGGAGCCAATCACAAGTTGTGATTGGATTCGCATGGACTATTGTGCTTCTTGCGTTTGACCACGCCCTGGACGGCGATGAGTGTTTGTCAGTTTTACCGTGAAGAGGATAGGACGCCGGGCTCCTGGAGAGTACTCGCGTAGTCTATGTAGCGTCCAAGCAGAGTCGGCGAGAGCCATCCAGATTACGGTTTTTAAGAACTCTCGGATAAAATTTGGCGAATGTGAAATTGTTCCTTCTTAAAGATCTTGACCGATATTTTTTTCCTGGTATCAGATACTTTCATAAAGACGCAATAATTATAATAACTGTAATAAGTAATTTGGATTATTGAATCTACGAGGCGTGTTTTTTAAGTAAGGTCCGTTTGAACATAAGTACACAACGAAAGGTTATTTAAAAAAAAAGTAAGATTATTTTCAGAAAGTACATACTTTACTCTGTTTTTCGTCATAGTTCCCAAGTTTGTCCAAACACTTATCATACCTTTCAACCAATTTTAAAATACCCTCTTCATAAAAACTTGCCGCCTGCTCCGATAACCAAGAGTTCACTGCCGTTTTCAAGTCGTTGTCATCATTGTAACGGTTGCCACTGAAATGTTGTTTGAGGTGGAGGAACAGATGGTAATCGCTCGGCGCAAGATCAGGACTGTAGGGTGGGTGGTCTAAAACTTCCCAGCCAAAACTGTCCAACAAATCGCGGTTGTGACCTGCAGTGTGATGTCTTGCATTGTCATGGAGAAGGACAATTCCATTTGTCAGCATGCAGCGTCTTTTGTTTTGAATCGCTCTGCGTAGCTTTCTCAGGGGTTGGCAGTATGCTTCTGCATTGATAGTGGTTCCTCGTTGCATGAAGTCGACCAACAAAGCACCATGCCTATCCCATGATTTTGCGCTGGGACATAGTCTGTTTGGCCTTCACCTTTACAGGCGAGTGTGTCTCCATTCCATGCTCTGTTGCTTCGATTCGGACGTGATATGCGAAACACATGTTTCGTCTCCGGTTATATCTGACTCAAGAAGTCGTCACCTACTTCGTGATAACGAGTCAAGAACTTCATCGCACACTCAAATCTTTGGTTTTTGTGGTCCTCTGTTAGGAGTTTCTGGACCCAACGGGAGCACAGTTTCCTAAACTTTAGGTGTTCAGAAACAATTTTGTAAAGCACTGATCTCAACAAGTCAGGAAATTCGTTTGAGAGACCTTTTATTGTGAAGCGCCTGTTCTCCCGATTACTCGCTTCAACTGAAGCCACCAAATCGTCTGTAATCGAAGAAGGGCGACCGGAGCGGTCCTCATCATGGACGTTGTCACGACCATCTTTGAATTCTCGTACGCACTTACGCACTTTGCTTTCACTCATAACAGAATCACCGTACACTTCGCAAATCTGTCGATGAATTTCTGCATTAGACAGGTTCCTTGCTGACAAAAACCGTATCACTGAGCGAACCTAACACGCGGCGGGCGAGTTGATAATCTTAAACATTTTGATAGAACAGAACAGAACTGTACAGGTTAGCTACAGAGCTGAAACTGAGCACACATGTTCCCGCGGCATGCCGGTACACGACGCATGCGCGCGAGCTACTAGTGTCTACAACAAAACGGACCTTACTTAAAAAACACGCCTCGTATTTAGCACATAATTCACAATTGTTGCTTGATGGGCTTTCAGCGTCTCACTGTACGTACTACGAAAGTAGAATGTAACACCTGATGAAACCTTTCATGTCCGATACCCAACTCGAACCAACACCACCTATAAGGAGAAGGCCTGGCCTCCAGTTTGTGACGTCACGCATGTTAGCCATAAGTTCCCGTCAGACGCGACAGAAAAGTATGAGCAAAATATTACCATAATTGTTTTTATATTGTGCTGCAAAGACTTCTTTTGTTAGGTACTACTTCAAATTTTTCTAAATAGAAGCAAAAGTGTTTGGAAAATATCATTATAACATTTGATAAACTTTGAAATGTTTCAACGTTTTTATTCATCTGGAAATAAATTGGTGAACAATTAACAGCCATGATCATACAATGTAGGCTTTCATGGCCGGTGTTATCTTCACTCATAATTTCCGGGCTGAAAGGCCGTGGTCGATAAGTAAAACTTTCCCCTGACGTTTCGTCTTCAACTGCGGAAGACATCCTCGGAGGCTAATCGTCAACTGCAATGAGGGCATGAAGTAGCGCCGTATATATGACCGGTGTGGCGCCCTCTACATCGGCCATATATACGGTGCTCCTTCGTGCCCTCATTGCAGTTGCCGTTTAGCCTCCGAGAATGTCTTCCGCAGTTGAAGACGAAACGTCAGGGGAAAGTTTTACTTATCGCCAACGGCCTCTCAGCCCGTAAATTATGAGTGAAATTAACAGCTATATTAGCCTAATGAATGAATCATTTACTATTTCCGATACAGATATATCTCAGTGACATTTCTTCTCCATTTAGAAAACAAAATATTGATAGTGACAATTTCAGTGATATTTCTTTTCCATTAGAAAACTGATCGTGAGTTTGTTTTCCCCTTCCACATGCTATAGAAAAATCAGTATCTTGTTTTTCATCAGCATTCACTTTAACAGACATATATATGAAACCACAGCAGACATATAGATAATATCTGTTCAATTTGACCGAGAGTGGTGGTGTAACGGATAGCGTTCTGGCCTCGCATTCGGGAGGACGGCGGTTCGAATCCCCGTCCGGGCATCCAGATTTGGGTTTTCCATGGTTTCCCAAATCACTCCAGGCCAATGCCGGGATGCTTCCTTAAAAAGGCCATGGCCGAATTCCTTCCCATTCCTTGCCCCCAATCCTTTCCCGTCTCTAAAGACCTCGCTGTTGAGAGACGTAAAGCAGTTTAAAAAAAATGTTTAATTTGATGAGAATACAAATATTTTACCAAATACAACAGCTAACAACGGTTTTTAAAATAATAATAATATTTAATAAGTGGATTTTTTCACATTTTACAGACTCTCACACGCAGTAAGAGTAAACAAATGAGTTTGAAATGGCAGCATTAATTAACAAGAATTTTGCAATAAGTCACAAATACATTATGCAGAGTAAAAATACTGATAAACAGCAAATCCATTTTAGTCATTCAAATAAAATAAATTAAAATGGATCATATAAATCATTTAGAATATTGGTTTACTGAATTTTTCACAGTCTGATTTTTCTTATTTTACCTAAGAATAAATTTAATTCATTATTTCAATCATAGAACAGAGAACTGATACTGACAAAAAGAACTACAGAACACTGTCCTTTGAATAGCATCTTTCAGATCCAGAATCAGAGTAAAACCAGCCCTCTTAAGTCTTATGAGTTTCAAAGTCTGTTTGTTACCTCTCTCAAAAGAAAACTTTTAAAACACTTATTTATATCACAATAAATTAATGTATAAACTTTAATGTAAATCAAATTTCTCATGTTTATTGAATCTATGTGGAAATATTAGTGCCTATTAGTGTTTTGTCACTCTAAACAGGCTTAGCTACTCATAACTAATACACATTTGATACATAATTAACATTTTAGTTTTTTTAGCACTGCATGGGTACAGTATTTAACAAAGTAAGCCAAAAAAATTAGGAGGAAGTTAGTCTGCTTGAAATTAGAATCATTATACACTGGAAATGTCAGAGGCCAAAAAAAAAGATGATCTTCCAGTACATTCCTGGCCTGATGTATCTAATACTTTTTTATTCAAATTTTTATCCTGAACGTTTAATAGTCAAAGTGTATGTGAGCAGTTTGTAAGTAGTGATAAATTTAGTTGATGCCTCTAGTTGTGTCTGCATGCTAATGTCCGTCCTATCACCGCAAATTCTTTTGCAAAATGTAGTTTAAAACCTGCCACGAAGAGATAATTGTATCAGTTGTAAACATAAAAAGAAAATTTAATCATTGTATTGAAGAATAGAACTGTTCCTGTGCATTAACAGAAATGGTTCTTGTGTATCAGGAACAGTCACATAATCTAAACACCTCACAAGTAACTACGAAATATAACTGTTAATAATTCTTTATTACAATAAGACATTTCCGAGAAAATACTGTACTAAAACATTAGTGTACTAACAATCACAATCGTAACATTAAACTGCCCTTATACTGAACTGTTAATTGTGATAAGTATGCTTTCATTTCTCCATTATAAATTACTGCATCTCAAAAGTTGAAATTAATTTTAATTCGCAGGCAAATTCTCAGTAGATCTGTGTCAATGAACTCAAAAGTTCTAACTGATGAATTTCTTATATAATCGTGCTGCTGTAAATATCTGGATTAAGTTTACATCTCCAACAGTGAATATGTTACTGTGCTTGCTTAGTCCTATTGAACTTCACACTGAAAGTGTATAATGGAATTGTGATAACTAATGCTATGCAATCGAGAAATCCACTTTCAGAATATTTTGCTACTATTTGAAATGTAGTTTTGATGCATTTAAGGTGGTTGAGTATAGTATGATTTTCCAGTGGAAATAATAGCTGAGTTAGAGGTTACTTTGAAATGCATCCTGGAACAGAATTACCTTCTTACAGCATAAGATACGAGGAATTTGGTTATTATTAGTAAATAAGCTGCTAGTGTCGACGTTTATCGCGTTTTAAACTACTTTAGAATACTGTATATATAAACGAACTAGTCAAAGTAATTCTAAATTTTAATACAAATGAACAGTGTTATAGAAGTGTATTCATGTGTATAGAACTGACGGATCACTAGTGACATAATTAATTTACAATAAAAATACAAGACGAAAGAAACAAATAATATTTTAAAGCAGAAAGATACTTACTTTACAATAATCTGCGGTGTAAAGTTTCTGTGCATTGCAGATATACTCCGCCGGCGTAATGCACACTTTAGGAGATGGAAAAAACCCAGTTTTCGCTCCCTCTGGATAATTTCAATTGCATCCAAGAATACAACATGTGTATTCCATTTCTGCAGAATAACAATTCACTAATAACTATCGTAGAAAGCAGTAAACTTCGAAAAAACAACTCTCACTTCAGATGAACGGCAGCTTACAAATGGCGACTCTTTCAACTGCCAGGCCTAGCTAATGTGACATCAGAACGTTTTTATGACGTAGGCACCGGATCTTCTATTAAAATGGTGATGCTCGAACCCCGTTCCAAATGGGATACAAGTCACTAGCCAGCCACTGGACTTCCAGCACTGCACTTGAAAAACAAAGCGATAATCAGTGAAAGCCAGAGAAACAACCAAGATGGCAGCTCAGTTGGCAATTAGTCATAACCCAGTCTTGACATGATTTACCTGATTCCCCAAATTTCCTACTTAACCAGCCGAGCCAAAATTATACAAATAACAGTTCCAAGCATTGGAAAGCTGCGTATCAACCATGTTACTGGCGGTAAATATCATCTTAACATCAGAATTATAACAGTATAAAAGATGACCTACAAGAATAACTTGAAACCATAAACAAACCATCGTACTACACATATATTATTATTCACATTGGGCTAAAATTCGTCTCCGACATTTATCACTGAATATAAATACAACACTGTTAGTAAACAGAAAATGTGACAATGTTGTAGGAGTAAATTTGTCGACGTTCCATCAGTTAAGCTTCTTCTTACCGGCCCCTATAACAAAAAAGCAAATAATCTATTACGAAAACCACATTTATATTAAAATTTTATTTTATTTTCACTACAATTATCCATTTAAATAATAGCTGGTATTTGAAAATATAGTAGGAATCAAAGTTAATTGTACCAGGGTAATCCCAAATGTTAGGTCTTCCAAGCATTTATACATACGAAATCAATGTATTTTTTATATATATATTCATTATTTTAATTATTTAACAATTATCAATTTCTCTATATGATCATTTCATCCTTCTTAATTTTGTAGACGCTGTGATAGTTTATAAATGACTGAGCGTTGTGGGATGGGCAGAGACGCACTGACCTCTCATCCGGGTGGACACAGGTTCTATCCCCTATCTGGCCATCCGGATTTTCGCTTTCCATTAATTCTCCAAATCACTCCAGGTGATTCCCGGTATGGTTCCATTAAAAGGCCATGGCCTAAATACTGGCCAATGGTCCTTCCCGCCTCTAATGTCCTCGATGTTGACGAGGTGTATAACTGTAAACAAAAAAGTTATTGTATACTCTTATCACACCAACTCGGCACCATGTATTTAAGCTAGCGTTGAACTTCATCTTTCACCCCTTCGTCGGTCAAATATTCTCTCAGTATAGAAAAAGGTGGAAGTCACTGAGTTCAATGTCCAGACTGTAAAGTGGTGGGTGATTATTTTCCGACCAAAGATTTGCAGAAGAGCGAAGGTTTGATGGAGGGGCGTGGGCTAGCTATATTGCGAAGAATGCTTACGGCCTTGTTCAAAATCCCTCTTCTTCATCTCTGAATTGCCCTTCTGAGTTTTTTCAGTGTTTCACAGTACCTCTTTATCGTGGTCGCAGCTGGTATGAACTCATCTAACAATACCCCCTTTTGGTCGATTTCCTTTTTTTGTAATGGTATTACTCTTCGTCATTGGAGGTGGGAGATGACTTGTGGCAAGCAACGGGAAGGAACAAAATCCTCTCGGGTGTCCAGCCAGGCGTTTCGACATCAGGTTTCTTTTAGCTGATGCAACCTGCTGCTGTTACCGACTTTAGTCAAGACAGCAGAGCAAGCTGTCGAAACGTCTGGCTGGATACCCGAGAGGATTTTTTTACATCAGTACGCCGGGAAAGTCTCCACTCACACAACGGGAAGGAATTTGGCCATTGCCTTTTAAAGGAACCATCCCAGCATTTGACTGGAGTAATTTGGGGGAACCATGGAAATCCCAAATCTGGAGAGACTTGTGGGGATGCGATCACGCGTCTCCAGATATTGAGGCCACAGCGTTACCGCAACCCCACTACTAGGTAAGTGTCATAATATTGGTTCGGAGATTGGGCTGGGATTCTGTGGCAATTAGACAACAATGTTACTGCGCGGAATTTATTGAATAACATGGGAACGACATCTGGTATTTACGATTTCCGTGAAATATTTCTTCCACCATCGTAATTTGGTCGCAGTGATTGGATAGGTGATATCTGATGCCAAAATGAATGTTTTCTTCATTCGTGCCATTAGGGATGTGAAAATATAGAATCGAGACTTTATACAGCAAGTTATTACGGAAATATAGCAGTAGAATGGACGAAAATGGGAAGTATTGACTCCGGTTTTGCCGGATATCTAAGAGGAAGATCTGTTATCCTAGCTCGCTAGCAAGAATACCTTACATACATCGCTGTAGATCGAAAAGAATCATGGCCATTACTCTATAAGTAAATATATTTTTTTTATGTTGTCATATTTTATGTTTCTGGTCCACGTTTTTCTTTATTATGTATAACAATGCGTATGATATCAGTACTGCTTTACACCAGCACTTACTGAAATTTAGAATGGACTCATAGCTTCGTAGTTAAGGTGCTTACATTATAAATGTATTGTTACCAGTTGAAATCGGCCTACAATTAAATGTTTTTGCAGACATGACATTGATCATGTGTGTACACCATTGCATTTTGTGGTTAAGACTCCGTGTTATACTAAAAGTCTAGCAAGCGATGCAGAGGCGGAGTACGGTGCAAATAGAAACCGTATCACTTGCATGTCCAGCAAACAGAGCCTTGTGAAATTATTTAGGTCAGCAGTAGATAGACAAGGATGGAGCTGGCCCGATGACGTCACAAGGTGGTGGGGGTGACCTCCCTCCCCTCCCTTGGCGGGCGACCAAATCTCAATTTGAGCATGCATTGGTTCCTTGACCGGCCGCGAGATGGCAGCATCTCCCAAGGGCTTAATTTCTTTGGGCGCAGACATTCCACTCAACTCACCATTACCCTCAGTCCCCGGTCGACGCACATCAAGTGCAGATCACTATGTCTAGTGAGGTTCTCCTGTTTTCAACATGCTACAAGTTAAACAGCAGTGACACCAAGCAGATCACTGTTGGTTTGTCACCTAAACTGGAATTTAATCCAGTAGCTGTACTCGAAAAAGTTGGGAACAATAAAGTCACTCTTACTCTTATTCAAAGTTTGCATGGGCTTTACCTCTCAACAACAAGACAGCTAGTGTGATTGCTGATGCTATGAAGAGAATCCTAAGTGCAGGCTGTGTTCCTAAAAACTTACAAACTGACAACGGAAAGGAGTTTTAGAATTCCAAGTTCAAGAAACTCATGACTAGCTATGGTATTAATTACTACTAAACATATATCCATCTTAAAGCATCAATAGTTGAATGACTAAACAGAACTATTAAGAATGTGGCAATAATTTAGCAGACGTGGCTCACATCGGTGGAATGAACTTCTTCCTCAGTTACTGTCAAATTATAACAACAAGTGGCATAGCACCATCAAAATGAATCCTTGTGATGTAAGGGACAACACTTTACTTTCAACAGTGTACTTCCGTGTGTAGACTACCACACCAGCAAAATTCAAAGTCGGTGACCATGTTAGGATTAGTAGGTTTAAAGGAAAGTTTGACAAAGGCTATCTGCCAAACTGGTCAACTGAAGTGTTTACCATCAGAAAAGTGAAATTATCAAATCCTGTTACTTATTTACTTGCAGATTATCAGGGTAAAGATATTGCAGGAGCATTTTACCAGCAAGAATTACAATTAACAAAACATCCAAGTACATTTCTTGTTGAACGAGTGATAAGGAAAAGGAAGAATATGGCATTAGTGAAGTGGTTAGGTTTTCATAAATCGCATAACACATGGATAAATGTAAAAGTTTTATTTAAATTATGAATCATCAATGAACATCAGTACATCATATATTTGTTGTTTTTTCTCTCCTCACCCTTAGCTAAGAGACTATTTTTTTATAATTTTCTTTGCATTGTTCATCGACAATGTTTTTTTAACAATTTAGAAACATGGAGTCTATTTTACAATATAGAGGCTTCGAGACCATTTTAAAGTATATGACTAATACTAAACACTGTGCACTGACAAAACCCCAGAGAAAATATGATACTATTTACAACTTCAGCATTAGACAGATGACTATAAAAAAACTTCATCAATTGCTGTATACACGTCATGATCGGCATTAGACAGATGAACAACACTTCATTATTTGCTATTTACACGTCATTATCGTCATTAGACCGATGAACAAAACTTCATCAATTACTATTTACACGACATGGTCGACATTAGACAGATGAACAAAACTTCATCAATTGCTTTTTACACATCATGATCGACATTAAACACATGACTCAAAAACTTCAGCGATACAACAAAATAACATAAATTTACATCCCACCCTCCAGTGCACTGTGATATATACACGGGATAAACGCTATATTTAATCTCCATTCACACATATATTTACAGACAATCACACACTCTCATTCACTCTGGTACAGACTTGTGCCCCCCAAGGTACGGTTCCAATCCCGTCGGGGTAAATATAGCGCTTATCATCCAATCTAGACAGACCCAGCTTGGATACTTCAACAGTGATAATTCTATATAGGTTAAACAAATCGATGTTGGGTATGAAACTTTTCTGCAGCACCATGTAAACATTCTATATTATCTGTTATGGTGAGTTTTTTGGTGACGATGCGTCCAGACCCTTAGTCCGTCTTGAGATCTGGTTGGATTCTAGTCGGAACGCGTACATTTTCGAAATAAGACCCGCGATTTCCACAATCAGAGAACCATTCGCCTCATCCTTCATAACTCCAAATACCTTTTCGTTATAGGGTTCTATACCGAAACGATTGTTGGGATTAAAACCAGATGTGTCGAATTCCTCCCTGTTGCGTTTCATCACTTCATATCGATCACAGCCGTTAACCAAATAGATGAAACTGTCTGTGTCCATGTAAAGTAACATGGGGCGTAAAAACTGCGGAATGGCATATTCATAGTGAAATCGATACATCCGCAGTTTAGACAGATCCATAATGCACATACCGACGTAGAGCGGCTTGTTGAAAAGAATCCGCACTTTCGCCATCTCCAGAGTCACAAAGTATTTCTCGAAAATTCATATACGCTTAAAGTGTGGTAAAGCCACATGTTTGCGGGCACCGCGGTGGCCCGGCCAACCTGTAACAATTTCACGTCGCGGTGTTTTCTAAGGTTCTCCATTGTTTTGCCGAAAATTTAATTGTTCATAAGTTTGAAAAAGTCTATCTCAAATTCTGATATGG
This sequence comes from Vandiemenella viatica, assembly GCA_031002005.1. Lineage (NCBI taxonomy): Eukaryota > Metazoa > Arthropoda > Insecta > Orthoptera > Morabidae > Vandiemenella > Vandiemenella viatica. The sequence goes on along the minus strand of CM061921.1, from coordinate 173,454,041 downwards.
CTGACTGACGAGAACACGTGTTGAGAGAGATGTATTCTTTCAACCACGGTGACTGACTGAAAGATATTGCCCTGTGTACCGTGCCCAACTTCATCCCCAAGCCTACACATTGCTGGAGGACTCGGTAATAGAGAATGTACCGAACCTTATCCTCCAACGTAGTCATCAGCTCGGGGAAAGTAGATCCAGGGGCGGCCTTGTGGTCTGGACATGGCGGTAGATCTGCTAGATTGTCGTTTATATCATGGGGAATCGTCAAGTCTACCTCTAAAACGAAACCCCTAGGTGAGTTGGCTGCTACGCTCATGAAGTCTATGCTGTCAATCTGCTCGGCCGATAACCACCGAAACCCTCCAGAGGGTAGATACTCTGACATGGCCCTGCCGTACAGATTGTTTACAACAAAATACGTGATGTAATTTTCAGGTGCGTCGTGGTTGTACTCCGCCATGTACCGGTTAATTGCCTTGGCGTACCATTGGACGCACTGACAAATACCACCACGAATTCCACGTTCGAAAAATAGAAGCATGTCGATATCTGTCAGAAGATCCAGTTCGACACGCGTTCTCTTTAACATGGCCTGCCACGAAAGGCCTGGAACTGTGAAATAGTGGGCGGGGTCCATGGTGTACTTGTCCAAACATACAGCCCTAAATTTTTCAAACAGATCCGCAAGTAGCCGTACATCTATCCCCATGTACAGATTTGCGTATTCTTCTAAACTCTTGATCTCGAAAACCCGCCACACTTGTGTCGCGTGTTCGTAGTCGTCGTCTGAAATATCAGACTCTGACAGCGAACTACAAACTTTTGACTTGGGAGGGAGCGTGGCCTCTTTGAGCTTATCCCACGAATCCATGTATTCGTAAGGGAAGACTCCTTTTGGTTAACCAGTTGGAACTGCTCGGGGTCCGTGAAATGCTTACTTGTAATGTATATAAAACGGTTATCAAGGGTTCCAACCAGCTTATCTAATGAAGACTGCATGAAACGGAACGAGTCCAGGAACCGCAATGTGATTGACGTAAGACTAATCTTTTTAGAAAACGAAATATAATGTTCAGTGTTGATGGGCAGGACACCCATCCCATCTTTACCGAGGTGTGCTAAGGCCCTAACAATATAGTGCGCATCATACCCAGACAAATTATGGAAAAAGACGGTTATATACCTTTGATTCTTGTACTGTAAATTACAGTTATTGTGTGCAGCCCCTCTGAATGCACCTGTGATGTGGCAATGATCGCGAACCTTAGCGGCCCCCCATGCAAAGCCGTCACCACAGTTGTGGCATACCGTGGCACTGGTAAATTTTGCCTCATTATTAACCGAGATTACAAGAGTTGTGATCCCCTTGTAAATTTCATCAACGTCATGGGCCAGTTTCACGATTTGTTCCACCAGCCACGTCTCAGGGTTTTTACCTGAGAATGAGTCGAATCGATTCAGCTGATCTTCGTATGCGCAAACGACCCGGTATGCCGCAGCAAAAGGGTGTGTTCCTGGACTGATGTGGAGTGAGAGGCGTTGGGGTCGGGGCTGCACGTATCAAAGAGTTTCAAAAAATATTCAGAGTCCTCGTAAACGACGAATGGTACACGCTGTTGATGTACTTTGTTTTTTTTATTATTTTTTTTTTACTCATATATACATTCAAACTCGAAGGTATTTTTTGTTTGTTTGCAGCAACCCTAATACATTTTCACCAAATTGATGCAAATTTAAAAATTATATACAGTGCACTGCAAATACTTACAAATGAAGATGCACGGAGAAACGGTATATTTAATCTCCGGTCACACATATTTACACTCATACATACATTCACTCGGGTACGATAGGCCCAGTCTGGATACTTGAACCATATTTACTTTGTGAAGATCTGATATTATCTTCTGCTGCAGATGGTACTTCGCTGGTTCTCCATAAAGACAACTAATATAATCCTCCATTTGCAGCTTTCGTGTGGTTGTGCCTGCCAGACCCTTGGCCCGGCTTGAGGTCTGGTTAGATTCTAGTCGGAATGCGTACATTTTCAACCTTAAATCCACAAACTCCACAATCAGGGAACCATTCGCCTCATCATTTACAACCCCAACAACCTTCTCGTAATAGGGTTCTATATCGAAACGAATTGTTGGGTTTATAACCGACGTGTCGAATTCCTCCCTGTTGTGTTTCATTACTTCATACGGATCACAGCCATTCACCAAATAGTTGAAACTGTCTGTGTCTATATAAAGTAATTTCTGGCGTATAAATTGCGGAATGGCGAATTCATAGTGAAATCTGTACATCCGCAGTTTAGACAGATTGAGAATGCAAATCCCGACGTAGACCGGCTTGTTCAAAAGTATCCTAACTTTCGCAATTTCCAGGACCACAAAGTCTTCTGTAAACATAGTTGCTCGTTTAAAGTGTGGTGATGCAACGTATTTACGAGCACCACGGTGGCCCACCCAGCTATTACACAATTTCACGTCGCGGTGTTTTCTAATGTCCTCCATTGTGTATCCGAAAACTGAATTGTTCATAAGTTTGAAAAAGTCCTTCTCAAAGTCTGATTTGGCTAAACGGCGAGAACATATATTGAGAGATATGTATTCCTTTAACCACGGGAACTGATTAAAAGAAATGACGCGGTGTATTTTGGTCACCTGCAGCCCCAAGCCTACAATTTGTTGGAGGACTCGGTAATGGAGAACATACCCTACCTAGTTCTCCAACGCGGTCATCAGCTTGGGTAGAGTGGAACGTATGGGTACTTTGTGGTCTGTACATAGCGGCAGGTCCGCTAGAATGTCGTGCTTATGCTGGGGAATCGTCAGATCTACCTCAAAAACGAAACCTCTAGTCGAGTCAGCTACAACGTTCATGAAATCTATGCTAACAATTTGCTCGGCTAATAACCATTGAAACCCTCCAGAGGGCAGATACTCTGACATGGTCCAGCCGTACAAATTGTTTATGTCGAAGTACATGATAAACTTTAAGGCTCATCGGGTTGTACTCCATCATGTACCGGTTATTTCCATTGGTGTACCTATGGACGCACTGGCAAATACCTCCACGAATCCCACGTTCGAAAAAGAGCAGCATGTTGATATCTGTCTGAAGGTCCAGTTCGACAGTGCTACTTAACATAGCCTGCCATGAAAGGCCTAGGGCTGTAAAGTAGTGAGCGGGGTCCGGGGTGTATTTCCCCAAGCATACATCCCTAAATTTTTCAAACAGATCCGCAAGTAACCGCACATTTGTCCCCATGTACGGACTTGCATATTCACCCATGTTTTGGATCTGGTAAATCCGCCAAACTTCGGGTACGTTCGTAGTCATCGTCTGAAATTCCAGACTCCGACAACGAACTATAAAATCGTGACTTTGGAGGGAATGTGGCCTTTTTGAGCTTCTCCATCGAATCCTATGTATTCGTAAGGGAAGACTCATTTTCGCTTCAATAATTGGAATTTCTCTGGGTCCGTGAAATGAGCATGGGTAATGTGCATAGTCACGCTCCTCAAGGGTACCAACCAGCTTCTTTAATGATGATTGCACGAAACGGTACGAGTCCAGGAACCGCAATGTGACTGACATATCCTTAATCTTTATAGAAAACGAAATATAATGTTCAGTGTTGATGGGTGGGACATCGAGGTGTGCTAAAGTCCTAATAATGAAGTGCGCATCATACCCAGATAAAATATGGAACAATAATGGTATGTACCTTTGATTCTTGAACTGTAAATTACAGTTATTGCTTGCAGTCCCCTCTGAATGCACCTGTGACGTGGCAATGATCGCGAACCTTAACGGTCCCCGGTTCAATACCTTCACCACAGATGTGGCATACCATAGCACGGTAAAATTATGCTTCCTCATCAGCTGTCATTACTAGAGATGTAACCCTCTTGTAAATTTCATCAATGTCATGGGCCAGTTTCAAGAGTTGTTCAACTAGCCACATCTCAGGGTTTTCCCCCAAGAATGAAGTCGAATCTGTTCAACTGATGGCCGTATGCGAAAACGACCTGGTATGCCGCTTCAAAAGGGGTGTGTTCCTGGACTACTGTGGAGTGAAAGGCGTTGGGTTGAGGATTGCACGTGTCATAGGGTTTCAACAAACGTTCTAAGTCCACGTAAACTACGAAGAGTGTACGCTGTTGGTGCACAAAATCCTCATACTTTAAGGTTTTGTCTTCGTCACCGGGTAGGTCGACTCTGAAAGCGTCTACCCTTGAGCAATCAATCTCATGAACTGTAGAAGATATTTGTTCCAGAAATATTGCAGACATCTGTCACAAATGTGAACTTGACCTACATGATTAGATATAAATGATATAACTAACCGCGATAAGTTCTTGATCCAGCTGTAATGGAATTTTCCACTACCGTCAGAAATTTGTCTGCAGTTAGATGGAGGGGTCCGACTACTATGTGCTTATCTTTATTCATTTCGTCCAGACAGAATACATGAATCGAATAGTTTGGATGCTGCCTCACAAATTTAGAAATGTCTGAGAGTTTCACTGGAAACACAATATTATTGAAATCGAATGTGTAGTTGGAGCGTACTTTTTTATAAGTATTAAGTCTTTCCGGATTTTTGTTTGGCACCTTTACTTGAGATGTAAGAATCGTCCATAGAAAGCATAGCTCATCTTTATTCTCAATACTGAATAGTGCCTTATTTCTATGGAAATCGAGTGGCAGAGCAATATGGGAAGACCATCGATAGAATGGCTCAAGTATTGAAGTGTTAACGTCAAGGGAGATGATTCTTTTAAGAGTTTTGCCACAGTCCCGGTCTTGAAACTCACTGAATTTTTTCATGTTCTCCAGCCTCACACAGACCCCATACCAATCAAACAGGAAAGTACTTATTGTGATCAGGAGCATCTTTGTTATAAAGCACATTCAGGCCGTTTTTAAATGTTGATACTCCTGTAATTTAAAGTCGATAATCAATCCAATCTGAACTTTTATGGCCGGAATGGACGCATTATTGACTATTCCACGAATTTTATTTTCCAAAAGCCCAAAGCATGCATTGATAAAGTTAGTTGGTTCTTTAAGGTTTTCAGAATTTCTAATGGTCCCGGAATATATTCTGCTGGCAGAAGAACTGTCCCTGTCTTCAAGGGTTAAGCCCATTGCGCTCGACTTGCCTCTTACATTGGTTGGTGTTGGGATCGGTCTGAAACTGTTTGAAGTTGTGGATGACCCAGTTGTTAATGGCTGTGTTTGTGTAGGTCCTGTTCCGGATATTGTTGCACTCTGTACTGTAGTAGCAGACGAGCCCGTTTGTGGATCGGAGCCTGGAACAAAAAAAAAAACCAGTTATGTTGTAATATCAAATTAATACGTTAAAAATGGATAATATAACTTAGTAATGCCAAAAAAAACTTACCAATAGTCCTGATACTCCATATCGGTAGCGGTTGTGGTAGGCCTGTCGACTGTAACCCTGAAGATGTTGGTGCCAGAATCCATATCGGCTGCCCAGTCAAAGCCGTTTGTAAACCTGATCCTGACACATAAAAAATATGCAGTAACGACAAATAAACAAGTTATAAAGCAAAGCAAGGAAATAAAGTAAAACTACCAATAGTTTTAAGACTCTAAGTCCGGTGGTCCATTGACGGCATGTGCTGAAACTCGATAGCCCCGATTCGGTAGACGCCAAATTCCAGATCGGCAGCACCATCCACTGCGGATTTTGCGATGGCAGAGGTTAGATTAGAAAGGAAAGAAAAATTACTAGAAATTTAAGTAGTAACGTTAAGGATGAGTACTTACCGCTGTTCATTCTCCTTCGTTTTGAGGAAGGCATTGTATTCTCCTGTATGTTCCTTTCTACACCTGCTTAACAGTAGGTATTTATCAGAATCTCGCAAACACCTTGACGATCTGGAAAACAAAACAAAATATAACAATTAATTGCAATCTAACCACTTGGGATATAATGGTAGTATTAAATATTACAATTACTAGCATCCTTGAAGGAAATAAATTAAGCCAGATCAAACTCTTGAGAGGACATTGCAGTACTATCTGCTTGATTTTCCATATTCATAACACACTTATAATCTAGGAACAAAAAGTGAACAATTAATTAAAATCTAACCAGTTTGAATATAATTATAAATATTAAATATTGCACTTACCAGTATCCTTTAGTTCAGCAAGATCAGACATGGCAGAGAGCTACGAAATTAACTGTACGAGACGAATCAAGACAATGAGACATCGAGAGGAGTACTGCTCCTTATATACCCACCTATCATGACCGTCATGGCTCCTGATTGGCCGATAAAAACTGGCTTCTGATTGGTTGAAATTTCCTGGAAAATTGTAGTAGAACCACCTTAATACAACTACTTACTACCAGGTGTGGCGTGCCTACGCCCACCGGCAGGCGGTAAAAGATGAAAGGCGCGTACTGCCTACCACGTGCCATGGTGATGGGCCTTTAGGCGTGACCGCGTGGTCCCCAGCTGGCGAAGCACTCTGTGGCGATGATCTCCCCACGAGTGGTGAGCCTTCCTCCTATGGGCGAGTTCTCGGTGGAAGACGGAAGATCCTCGTGTTTTCGTCACCGGCATGGAACATCCGTGACACATATGCACTAGCGGCGTGGGTGGAAAGATTACCATCTATTTGCCACTCACTGTACAAAGTCTCCCAAAATTGCTTCTGAGTGTTTATAACCACAGGGTTGATCCGAATTCTTATTAGAAGGGAAAATGCGTGCTGGTCGCCGAAATCAACTCCACTTCTGTCATCGGCCGGTCAAGGTATTGTGCTAGTGCGTCAATATCTTAGGCGTAAGCAAACATGCTACTTTCGCACACGCGTGGCGCGTACTTTCCTTAATGAATCCTCTGTATACATTTGGCCTATTTGGTTTCTGACCAAAAGACGCTCAGAAATTGCTCGCGGACTTTATAGAAATACGAATTTCGTAGCGGCTGCTAGAAAATCAGTGTTTTCAATGCCTCTGGGATTCCCTTTGCAAAGAAATAATCTCCAAAATCAACAAGAATGCCCATGGGTTATTTTTGTGTTCACGCTGAATTTTGGAAGCTGAATGTCAATATATTCAGCGTGGTTCATAATGGCGACAACCGTGTGCGTCTCGGGACCAACGTTTTCTGGTGAGGTTATTTCCGCCTCAATGTCTGGAGCTTTTAATCTCACTTCCTTTTGAAGGGAGCTGGGAGCCGACTTTAAAGCTAAGTGTTCTGGGCGTATGTCCGCGATCGAGTCATCTACCGCATGAAGCCGGTTGGTCACAACTTCGAAATAGCATTCAGAGGCCTCGCTGGCTTCGCATAGTTTCGCAGCCGTGGACACTGAATTTTCCGACACTTCGACCTTTAGGGTCGTGAACTCGGCCTGTATCTAGACTTCGTTCTGTTTAACATCTCGCTCTTCCTTTGTAGAATGGACTGTTTGTCATAAATTTCGTTCGTGAATGACCCGAATTTCGCACCTAGTTGCATCTCAAAAACATCGAAACCCGAGTCTAACTGGTTGCTAAATAATTCGAAGGATGCATCCAAATATTCTTCAATCAGCTTTGGCAACAGCGCAAGTGCTATATCGGTTCCTTTGTGGTCTGCGCAGGTAGAACCGGTACAAGCGAGCTACTTCCGGGAATCGTCTACTGCAGATGTTTCCAAGAAACTTCCAGGCCGCGTGGCACTAAGCGTCTTCCCACTATCGGTAGCCAGCACGCTACACCCGATTTCAGAAATGTTTTCGTTACTGCCCATATTTACTGTAGTATTTCGTGACAAAAATTCTACCACTTTGAAAATTTTCCATATCTTAGCATGGATTTCTCAACATGCTCGTTGCAAAAAATGGACTAAAATGTATGCTTCAGTAGTTCGACAAACCAAAGATTCCCAACATCACATTTATCACTTAATACCACTGGGGCCAACCCATGCAACGCCTTATTTGCATACGGTAAAAGCCTAAAATATCACAAAATGATATAAATTCACACAATGCACAACGCAATAAAAGAAAATATTTCGAGTCTGAAATAAAATAATTATCGTGCACGAATTGTATTAGATACACAATTAAAAGTTACATAAAAACACAATTACACAGCAGCCTTCCTCCTACTGCAGAAGATGTATGCACATAATGAAAAACACAAGGTATCACGCTAAGAAAACTCACTTTCACCGCGACTAACGTTCGGCGATAGTTATAATGTTTCATCCAATGAAACGGACGTTTTAATCTAACAACAACTAATTTACCCGCGAGCATCGACAAGAATGGACCAGAAATGTACCAAGTTAAAATTTACATTTGGGATAGATGGGTTCTTATAAGTCAAATAATTATAGAGAACTACACTTTGCAACATTTAATTTACACAAAGATTTCTGATCATTACGATGACATCAATGGCGACATAACTAGTACTTCTGATACAAACAAGGAAGAAAACATATGAATATAGCCGGTTCAAGATCAATATATAATAGACAGTAATTGCATTAACTTGTTAACGTTATTGTTCTCAGTAAGCTGTAGACCATAACTAGCAGCTAACATGAAACAGTTGGTATGAGTGTGAATACTCTCGCAACCGGCACCGGAAGTAACAGCGTATGGTGGAGGCCGTCTGCATTTCGCCTATTTTAAGAAGCACAGGAAGTTTACTGGATGTAGCACACGAATCACAGTGGTCGCGATATCACCAAATGTTCATTATCAGCGTGAAGCGGCTATTGAGCCCAGCGTTCGGTATAGGCCGAGGGTGGCAGCTTGGATACACGCTGAAGTCCAGCTTTAACACAGCCCGGACAGGCGGTGTAAACTTTCACACACAAACACAGTGGAGATCACAGACTGCAGGGATGGTCGTCCCGTTAGACGCAACCTTCTGGTCTCCGCCTGGGGAAAGACTTTGTAGAGATAGGGCTACTCAGCACAGAATGTGTTATCAGTGTATAAATGCATCATCTAGCTGTAGTAGTTGATCAGTCGCTGAGTACAGTAGTGTATTTTCGTTTTATATTTCATCTTTAGTGGCGTGTAGATTTGGTTAGTGTGACCTCTGAGTGTTTACATTTTGTAGGAAGTACAGGTTAGTAGCGGTTGTACAGTCGCTAAAGTAATGTATTTTCGTTTTATATTTCATGTTTAGTGGTGTGTAGATTTGGTTAGTGTGTTCTCTGAATATTTACATTTTGTGGGCAGTACAAGTTAGTAGCTGCTGAGCAGTCGCTGAGTACAGTAGCGTATTTTCGTTTTATATTTTATCTTTAGTGGTGTGTACATTTGATTAGACCTATCACTTAGTTTTTACAGTTTGTAGGAAGTACAGGTTAGTTCCAGTTTCTGTTCTTTTGTTCTTTTTCGCATTTTTCAAAAGCAGTATGTCTAGGGACTGTCATTGCTGTGTGCAGACGCGAGCTGAGGTGACTGATCTGCGCGCACAGCGCAGCTGTGTTAGCGAAAGTTACACAGCTGGAAGTCGCCGTAAAAGGTTGCAGCAGATGTTATATTGTGGAACCTGATGTAGCCATGACGCTCACAGATTCTCCCATAACGACCGTCGTACATGCAACCCAGGCTGAAGAGCTGGTGGCTGTGCCGCGGTCGCCAGTCGAAGAAAAACACGTGGGCAGTCGAACAGGCTTAATGGCCAAGACACTAAACTTGGTCGACTGTCCAATCGGTATGACATATTGTCGGAGGCTGACTCAGTGCAATAAATGTCATCCTGTGAGTTGATGGACCCTCGGCCCGCTAGGTCTGAGCAAACACAGAAGGGGATTCTGGTAGTTGGGAGCTCTAATCTTAGGAGGTTTATAGAGCCTCTTAGAAGAATGGCGGATTCCTCGGGTAAGAAATGCAACGTCCATTCGGTGTGTATTCCGTGTGGCCTTATCCGATGTAGAACATTCCATCCCGGATGCCATAAAATGGACGGAGTGTATCCAACTACAGATTGTGGCTCATATCAGCACCAATGGTGCTTGGCGCCTTGTATCAAACGTTATCCACTCTTCCTTCCCGAGGCTGGCTGAAAGGGTGAATTCTGTGGCCAGTGGCCACAAGATTTCGGCAGAGCTAACCATCTGTAGCTTCGTAGACAGTCTTGATAGTGGATCTGTGGTTCACAGCCGTGTTGAGTGGCTGAACCATAGACTACGACGTTTCTGTGATGATATTGGCTGCAGATATCTCGATCTTCGCCACAGGGCTGAGTCATGTATGGTTCTACTGAACAGGTCAGGTGTGCACTATACACGTGAATCGGCTACACGGGCGGCAAGTGACTTGTGGAATGCACTGGGTGGTTTTTTAGGCTGAGATAGGAAGACCAGAAACACGAAACACAACGACCACAGAAACAAGCGATCACAAAGCAGTTACTGCTACTATCAAATTAATGACCAAGCGAAAAATGGAAAAAGGAAGGATTGTATACAGATTCAGTAAGGCCTCAAAGGAGTATTTTAGAACCTACCTGAGGAATAATTACCATAACTCCAAGTTAACAATGATCACCGTATAAGAGATGTGGCATCGATTTATACGTATAGTCGGGGAAATTATGGAAATACCTATACCAAAGAGGACAATAAAGGGGGAGATTGATCCACCGTAGTACACAAACGTCAAAAGATTAAAAAAAAAAAAAAAAAAAAAAAAAAAAACACAAAGGAGGATACAGGTGGGAGGGAGGTGTGTCATAGGGATTTAGAAACCTTAGCTGAGTTAAGTGGACATGTTAAGAATATGATGCTTGAGGCCAGGGCCGGTTCAAGGCTACCGCAAGAACCGCAGTTGCGGGGACCCAAAGCTTGAGGGGCCCCCGCCACGATCCCCTTCAAATTTTTTCCTCACTTAACGCACAATTTTCCTGCTAAAATAAATAATCAACAATTTTAGAACCTTAACAAGCTGCGTTCAAAATAGTCCTAGTGTCGAGAGCACCTTCATTGTTGATGCTATTTTCCCATAAACAGGACAGATTAGATGAATACCGCGATTGTCGATCTTCTCTCGAACCGACGACGATATAGCTTTCCATTTCTGATCCTGTCGGTTGCCGGTATCTTAGGAAATACCAGAAACGTTTGATGTCGCCGACAGGCGCAATGCGCCTTTCTGCTCACAATGCCGCCAGGCTCTTTAGGATATCCGCTGTTAAAGGAGACAAGTGCGTTCGAATAATTGGCCCCAAACGTACCGTGGTTCGGCAACCCAGTCAGGTATGAAGTATGAACGCAGTTTGAGTGTATATGTCTGGTGGTATCAGAACCTGTGATTTGTCTCACACAGGAGTGTAGAATGGATCATAAGTACTTGTCAGGTGCCAAAAATAGAAGGCATAGGTGTGATATCCTAAAAGAGCAGTTGCGGCAAAAGGGCTCATTAAATAATTTTTAAATTTCTACGATTGTACATTGTGATATAAATGATTGTAGTGTTATTAAAACGTCATCTGTCGATACTGCTGAACAATTGTATGGACCGTGCAAGAATGAATTAGTGGCTGACGAAACTGTCTCACTAGTGGATACACCTATTAGTAGTGAAAGTGTTCCTGCAGAAGAAATCGTAGCTGGACAACCTTGAGAAGAAATAATATCATATTAGGAAGGTAACGGCCTTCTAGTTGTCGATGATCTTACCGATCCGGGAACCTGACCGGATATTATAAATGATAATTTTAGGGTAAGAGCGATTAAGGAAGGTCCGCAAATATTAAATGGAAACCCTCGCTAGCGACTACAGACGTTTTCGAGACGCGGAGTCCTTCATCAGATTCAGTTTTGAGAAAGTCGTATCAGATGTAGTAATTTCAGTAGCTCTATATATTTAAAGGCGTGTATTGCTCTGAACCTATTTCAAGAATTTATGTAATTTCGTTAGAATAAAGTCATTCATCTTTTGACGTTTCATATAAAAAGATATTGAATTAAAATGTGTATGCTTGCTCACGTGTCTCCTGCCCCAAAAACCTATATGTACTACCAAAGAAAAGCAAGAAAAGAAATGTCATATACAAACGTGTATTATAAATATAATAGCTGTAAAATTGAATATAAAAACAATTTCATTTGACCCAATGGGCAGCAGGGCTTAGACAGAAATCAAAGTGACAGTAGTTCAGAGATCCATATGAGATGCATTGATAAAACACCAAAGTTGGTCCCGTTCAGCTAATACTCAATAAAATGCTGGCGCGTTGTACACAGAATAAGAGAAACCTCAGTCCGTCTCTTTAATCGTTCTTTGAGCTCTACACACAGTATATATATATATATATATATATATTTATGTGTGTGTATAAAGTCACGAAAATCATCAAAAGTGTAGGCAAAAGTACATCTAGAAAAGAAGTAGGGGGCCCCGAAATTCCTTAAGCCAGCCCAGCGTGAAGAATTCCATGATTTTAATTAAACTCTCATTCTAAAAGTCTCACAGAAAACCCAAAGAAATTTTGGTCGTATGTACGAAACGTCAGTTGTACCAACAACAATATTCCAACACTAATTCGTTAATGTTAGGAGGTTAGTGAAAGTCGCTATAAAAACTAACGTACTAAATACTGTATTCAAAAATCTATTTCATGATGAAGATATGTATAGTATTCCCGTTTTCCCACGTCATACAGAGTTGGAGATGTTTACTGCAGTTATCGTAAAGCAATTAGGGCTTCTGAAGTGGGGGAAAGCACCGGGACCGGATGGAATTACAGTATGGGGATTTTCAGAGTACCCGGTGGAAATCGGACCATTTCTGTCTGATATATTCAGTAAATCCATAGAAGAGCGAAAAGTACCTTCCTACTGGAAAATCGCGCAAGTAAATCCAATTTTCAAGAAAGGTGATCGAAGTGATCCTGGAAACTACCGTCCCATATCTATAACATCTGTTTGTAGTAGAGTTATGGAGCATATTATATGCTCGAACATTATGAATTTTATAGAAGAAAATAATTGGCTTACAACAAATCAACACCGATTTCGGAAGAAAAGATCATGTGAAACACAGCTGTCCCTATTGACACACGGCTTACTGAAAGTTATTGATGCAGGTTCACAAGTAGATGTAATTTGTTTAGATTTTCATAAAGCCTTTAACTCAGTGCCACACAACCACCTTTCAGCGAAGCTTCGAGCACACGGTATGTCGTCGTTGAAGGAGAAAGTTCTTCTAATCTAGATGTTACATTGGGTGTACCTCAAGGAAGTGTAATATTTTCTTAGTTTTTATAAATAATCTCGGAGACAAAGTGAAAAGCATTTTTAGATTGTTTGCAGACGATGTGGTTATTTATAAGGAAGTAAGGAATTCAGCCGATTGCTTAGAAATTCACCGTGATCTGGATGTTATTTTGTCATGGTGCGATGAATGGCAACTTACACTTAAATGTAAAAAGTGCAAAACAATGTGCATAACTAACAAAAATAATAAGATTGGTTCATAAATACTAGGTAAACAGATTAGTTTTTGATATGGTCGATTCTGTGAAATATTGGTATTAAAAATATAAAGATACATGAAATGGGACTTACACATAAATTCTTTAGTAGTTATAGCTAATTCTAGGCTACGATTCCTAGATCGAATCTTGAAAAATTGTAATGAACAAACAAAGGAGATATCGTACAAATCTCTTGTGCGTCCAGATTTGGACTACTGTTGTGCCGTTTGGGGTCCGTTTCGTAAGGGGTTGATTGACAGTATTGAGAAAGTACAGAGAAGAGCCGCTCGATTCGTGACCGCTTGCTACAGTCCTTATGAAAGCGTCACAGAATTGATTAGTAGACTGGGTTGGGAGTATTTGGTAGATAGACGACGTACGTTTCGTTTAAAATTATTAGCAAACATATTTACTCCCACATTCACTCTCGAGTGTAGTGAAATACTTCGTCCACCAACCTATTTGATTCGGAATGACAGGAAAGATAAGATTTCAGAAATAAGGTGCTGGACTGATTCTTATATGAATTCTTTTTTCCCTCGTACCATTCGGGATTGGAACGCACAGCAAAGATATTATCTCTGGTGCTGAGCACTCTCAGCCAACCACAATTTTGAGAATTGCAGAGTAGATATGTGGATGTAGGTTTATCTATTTCGGTCAAATGAGATTAGATTCGTTATAAAAGTTCACGATTTTCAGTTTCTCTAAGAGGTGGCAAGACCTTCTAAAAGGATGGATAGTGATTCAGCAAAAAATTTCACAATAAAGAAAAAATTAATTATTTCTGACGGCAAGCATATCTGAGTTTTACTTCGTCACAATACCTGAATTAATAACAATTAGCGTTTTCCTTGTGACTGTGTGGACAAACGGCATAGATTTGTCCATTCTACTGCTCTAAAGTGTTTGCTCTACATCTTTCGTTAGGGATACAATACAGTTTAATTTATAATGATGACCTGAATACTATTTCTTTTCTCACTCGCTACATTATTGCCAATACACTGATCTGCCTAGTTAATTGCTCCACAGTATGCCCTTCTGACAGTGGATAGTGTCTCATGTTAGCTATATCAGGTGGGAGACTGTTTCGTCAAAACAGGAGCCTAGTTATTTTTTTAACAGCATCTAGTTTCAGTTCAAAATGAAGCCGCAATTGTAATTTCACGTAATGAATTTATCGGGGAAAAAATTGAAAAAAAACAGCAATTGCTTTGCGTTTACTGGAATCTATAACCAGCACTAGTTGATATATTCTTCTCAGACTTACGCCGGAAAATTATCGTGATTTAAGGAAAGCTACGAATAAACTAAGCAACAGATTGTATGTTTGTACAGCCTCACCTCTTCTGGTAACGATCAGTTCAGAACAAGGATGGCGGTTGAGCGGTGACACACGGAAGAACACGGGTTCGAATCCCGTCGAACCCTCAATCACTCGACGGGAATTCCGGGATGGTACCTACAAAAGGCCATGGCTGAATTCCTTCCCATTGATTGCCGCAGTCCTTTCCCGCCTTTAAGGACGTCTACGTCGACAATGCCTAAAAACAAAAAATTAGGTTTAGAACTGCTTCATTTGCATAAAACATTAATCTTAAAATTATTTTCTCTTCTCTGTTGGTGGAGATGGGGAGCACGTGGAGCATAAAAAGTATAAATCAAAGACTTTATATACAATGCGAATCACATTTTATTTCTCCGAGCGTGGTGGGTGAGCGGTAACGCTCTGGGCTCACATTCAGGAGGACGTTGGTTCGAATACCCGTCCGGATCCTGGGTTTTCCATGATTTTACAAAATCACGCAAGGTGAATGCCAGGATGATTCCTTAACAATGCCATTGTGGAATTGCTTCTTGTTCCTTGCTCCCAGTGCTTTCCCGCCTCTAACGACGTCGACGATGCGTAAAGTCGGATGCAAAGAAAAAAAAATACATTTTGTTTCGATGACGTTTAACTGTACGAACCTTAAGATTTATTTTGCTTATGTCGTTTGCATTACGTTATCAGCATAGATGAAAACTGAAAAGGAAATATCAGCGGGTATTTCTGCTGCCTCATAATTGAGTAACGGGATGCAAACACGCTCCGCTCGCTGTAATACAATTTGTCGCTCTCACTACGCGACCCCAGTAGTGTGAAAGCCTTAAAGCAGAAATGCGTGATGCGCATGCAGCTCTTTGAGAACGGTGTTAAATAACTTATTGGTTTCATCAGTGGCTGTGATACGTTCGTGTTGAGATCACCTATTGGCTTGATCAGTCACGCTCTAATGTGTCCTGTTACTGAACTATGGAAAGAAGAAATACCCGCTGATATTTCCTTTTCAGTTTTTATCTATGATGGTAGTGTAATGCAAACAACATAAACAAAATAAATCTTAAGGTTTGTACAGTTACACGTCATCGAAATAAAATGTAATTTGTAATGTTGGGAAAGTTTTTGATTTGGTCCTTTATGCGCCACGTTTTCCCCGCCACCACGAACAGCGAAGAGAAAATAATGATAGGTTAAGTTTCAAGTAAATGAAGCAGTCATAAACCCAAATCCTCAATTTACACTTTTTTCTTCTTCTGGTTTCACGCCTCGTCGACGTCGTGAGCATTAGGGATGGGGAACGGCTTGAGGTATGGAAAGGGAAAGAATTCGGGCGTGGCTCTTTGAAGGAAATATATCGGCATTCGTCTGGTGGGAATCAGAATCCGGATGGCTGGTCGGAGATACGAAACTGTGTGTTGGTGAGGGAAATGGCCCAAAATAACTGTCACCAGTTTCAATTCAATCTGGTAACTTCATTTCTAACTTTCCGCCTTAACTACAGATCGAGCAGTTTAATATATCTGCTGTTATTGGAGATTGTAAACCAATTCTCATTAAAACACAATCTGTGAACGATATTTCGGAACTTATTTAATATCGTAATATTTCTGTCGTAACATCACTTATAGGTTATATTCTATAAGTATCTGCGAAAGTAGGCCTATATTGAGAGTTACTGATAATATGTGCAAACAAACAACAGTGTGGACAAAATTGAGGTCACATTTTGTGATCATAATTACATGAACGCTCTCAATCACTTTAACCCTTCTATACAGAAAAAATATATTGTTTCGAAGTTATGTTTACCGTGGAATACTGCAGCTTATTTTTTTTTTTTAATAGTTTATTGGTTTGAACACCTACGACTTTATTTACAAAAAGTTTTGCTACCGATGACGTTCTCTTTAGTAGTAGTATTATTTACGATTAACCGCTATTTCAAACCACATACCGGTGATTGGAGTCAGTCCATATCCGGCAACCATTGTTAAATGAAGAAAGCGCATTGTGAAATATGCTGCCAGGATCGGCTGCTCTGATTATCGCCGATGTAAAACTGTTTTTCTGACTGTGGACGAAAGTAATTTTTTAATTTATTATTATTCACGTCGAAACTGTTTTGTGTCTCCACTCTTTTAATATCAAAGACTTTACGTCGACAGATAAGGAAATCACGGATCTTCATGTTTTCATTTTACCTATTATAGTGTAAGGCATCATAAATTCGATGCAATTCAACTTTAAAACTGATTACAAAAATTATTCTATGTGAAGTGAATTAATAACCTACAAATATATCCCAACTGGAGACGGTAACAAAAAGGAAAAATACTTGGAAAATTAACAATGTACAGATCATAACTTGCATCGAAACTGAAATAACAGGAAAGATTTTGTGTGGCTGTCTTACAGGGTACCGTGGACAACTGAAACTGGCCGCATCGATACCATGTATTGCATTTAGTTTCCTCTCATCCACCGCAATGTAATAAAAATAAAACTGAGTCACAATGAATAATCTCCTTTGCTTTTATAAACCACTAGACTCATTACTGGCAGCAATAGTTTACATGAAGCGTGGATATCACGTTCTGTACCATCAGCCTACAAAAACGTTCCAGTTCGTGACCAGATTGAAGAATAATACCAATAAAAGGTGATAATTTTAGCATGCTTTGTATTTTCTGTCACCTAGTAATGATGACAGTTGGTGTACTGTATGTACCTGACATGGTTCAATACCTCAAGGTTGTCGGCCTAATAACATCATCAATCTAAATTAGTCTTACAATAGCTAACAATTTTAATTTTGCAATGAAATCACAACAAAACTGGGCATTCCGTTATCACACAAGGCATCAGGTTAATTTCAAGTTGTTGCGAGAACCAGAAAGAATTGTAATGAGTGGCGTAATGCTGCTAACTTTTTTTTTTAACTGCTTTACGTCTCTCAACAGCGAGGTCTTTAGAGACGGGAAAGGAGGGGGGGTAAGGAATGGGAAGGAATTCGGTCATGGCCTTTTTAAGGAAACATCCCGGCTGCTTGGAGTGATTTGGGAAACCATGGAAAACCCAAAACTGGATGCCCGGATGGGGATTCGAACCGCCGACATCCCGAATGCGAGGCCAGAACGCTAACCGTTGCACCACCAAGTTCCGTGCAGCTAACTGAACGTGGGAAATACCAATACCAGTGTTAAGGCTGAATGAGAGGCCTTACTGTCCGATAAGAAGAATGCAGAGAAAGTTGTCAATCACGTTTTTTTTTATTATTATTATTACACATTAACCACATTAATTCCGTAATAGCTGACTTGATTCACATTTAATTGTATTTAATTTTAGCATTTACAGTAAGGTGTTATAAATAACTTGCTTGTTCGCTTAAACTAAATTAGCGGCAACCCATATATCACCTTCAACAGAATAAATATCTTATTTAATTATCACCACTTTGTGGTCGTGATGGGAGGGACAACAAACATTGTTTAGATACCCGATGAAGCTATTCTGAACAAAAAAATTTAACAAACATTTGTTACTTAAATGTGTAACACGCTTCTGCAGATCTGAGTTAAAAAATATTCAAGATATATCTACGTAGTGGTTTTAGGAGACTAATCTAGCCATAAAAATGAGACTTTTTTTGCTTATGGCTTTACGCCTCGTTGACATCGATTTCATTACAGGCGGTAAAGGACTGGGGACGAGAAACTAGCCTTTTGAAGTAACCATCCCGGCATTTGCCTGGAGAGATTTGGGCATATCTTGGAAAACCCAAATATGGATAGCCGGACGGGAACTCGAACCCGCATCCTCTAAGAAGCGAGGCCAGAACGTTACCGCTCACACACCACACTCGGTAAGAATGAGACAGCTAAAACGAACACACAGATAAGTTTACATTACATTCACAAATTGCAAAATTCACTTTTACTAAGTTTTATTTATCATTGGATGACTTGACTGGAAAGAAATTGTGTGAAACAATTGTAAAAATAGGTTATCGATTTAAAGTTGGTCTCTAAATGATAGGTGTCAATGAGTGACAGAGACTGAATAATACCTAACACAGCGGTAACGTTCACAGCATAATTAAATAGTGTTCACCTTAAAATGCAAAACGTATCTGAGGATAGATATTGCCTCGGATACTATGCTGAGCTCATCAATAAAACATGTCCTAGCGGAACTTCAGAACGATGACGAAAAAGAATTTGAGGACTGTGAACTTTCCATCAAGACAAAATCATTGTGAGGGTAATTTGTACCAATGCTTCAAGTAATATTTCAATATTTGTCTAAACGAGTATGTGAAAAGGCTGACCAACCTCTCTGAAAAGAAAACTACCGTTCCATAATCCCGTGCTTTAGGAAATCGTGGTTAAGCCACATATGGATGGAACTGTTCGCCTACATCAAGCCTAGTGGCTACAACAATTTATGGGAACATTCTTCGCAGTTAATTCAGTCACTAACGTTATTCATAAATTAATTGCTTCGGAAACGTTAGAGTTCGTGTATAAAACCACGTTTCCAATCATAAAACGATGCTGCTATTAATTGCTTACGGCATGCAATTCTCCCTGATTAGCGTGATGGGAAACGTTGAGCCTGTTGTTGGGAAACACAACACCGCAGATAAATCTGTAAAAGAATTAGCTGATGAGAACACAACTTGACTTTAACGAACTCACGAACTAGATAAATCGAACATTTTTGTGATGCACTGACAGAAAACGCGTCTATAAGCAACAAGAATAAGTTAAAGTCAGACACATCAATGTGAATTCCCCTCACCACACAACAGTTCCGATTTCTTCAAGTCTGTTTGTTAGTCGTATTAATAACATCACTAGATTACCAAAATTTACAATTCTGTAGCTTTCTTGTTTCTAGCTTATGCCTTCATTTTACTAACAAATATTCTCATTGAAGCAGCAAGCGTTCAGTTTTTTGAAAGATTCATGACTCGAAACGGAAATTTGTTTTTGATCGTTGTTGGAAGTACATGAATTGATTTATAGATTAAGAAATGGATTTAATTTTCAACTGCCGCTCAAAGTAATAGGTAATATTGCGCCGTTTATGATGTTTATTTCTGTTAATACCTGTATTTTAAATATTTCAAGTCTGTTTTTCCACATTCTAAACTAATGAGTAACAACACTGTTATCAGTAATTGATGACAAGGCGAAAGTTAAGGCGTTTACGTCATCCTTTATTTCTGGCTCATCTAGTATTATTACTTACTTGGGTTAGCATGTAAAAAATGGGATTCTCTGTGATTTAAGCTACGTTGTTAGGAAGATCGTGAAGGGCTTATAGCAATAATGGGAGCAGCTGGTTCTTTCGATGAGTGTATAATCCATACACAACATTTGCAACTTTCATTCTCGCAGTCGTGTGATCCTATTCAAACAACACTAAAACACGCGCATCACTCTGTGAAGTAAACAGTTACAGGTACTGGTATCGCTGTAATTTAGTAATGTGGTCAGCGACAGACATTTTTCAGTCTGTAGTGTTCACTATATACCGTTAGCTACGGAGGTGTCGATGTTATAAATTAGCATGGGACTCCCCCGGACTGGGGGAAGCCGAGATTGGAACCACAATCGAAATGTGATGACAGGTTGGAGTGGTCAGTGTTCGTCGACCCACTATCGATCCCAACAGGGACGGGCCTCGACACAGGAGAGGCGTGGCGATGCGGGCCGGCGATTGGAAGGCGCCGCGGTGGTGGGGGAGTGGGCGGAGCAAGATGGCCGCTGGCGACGGTTGCCAGGCCGGGCCCGCAGTCGCACGCGGCCTGCGGATGGTGAATGTCGCGAGGCTGGCGACGCATCGGGGCATGACTGTGGACGAGATGACCGTGAGCGACAAGCTGGCGAGCCAGCAGCAGCAGCACGCCACTCGATCTCGCTTTATGATCACAGACATCCTCTCCAGCCCGGGGCCGGCTCCTTCACCCTGTTCGTCCCCTGGGTCTGGATCTGAAGGTCCTCGGGACTTATCACTTCGCTGTCGACCCACGGACCCAGACTTGAGTGACGGCCAGGAAAGCGGAACAGACTCGGGGCTCGCGCCAGACTGCTCCAACGGTGAGTACACTCAGTTACCAAATGTTCGTAGACGAGCGGCGTGGTATATTAAGATTCACATGGTACCACGTGGTTCTAGCAGCAAATAGACCAGAATTTGAGATGATGCAGTTTTATCAGTTGGTACATCAATCTCAAAACGGAGTCATTTATACTTATCTGCTTATTAAGGCTAACAGGGACTCACCCGCAAAGCTTCTCATTTGTTCCAGACGGATATTCTCTCATTTCGTGGGTAAGACAACGTGAAATACTGAAGCCAGTCGCTAGAACTGAAAAAAGTGGCATCTATCAGTCAAACTCTTAAATAAACTGCGCCGCGTCATCATACGGTAAATGTGTAAAAGTGTATAAATGGGTGCTGTAAAAATTTATAACTATTGTGATCGGCTGTTCATTAATATCAATGCAAGTCAAGCTAAACTGGCGAACAATTATATAGGTCGTGGAGTGACTTTCTTATGGTAATTAACACACAGGATCCCAGCTCATAAGCGAACAATAAAAGTCTCATAGCACTTCTTGCCAAAGGCGACAAAAAGAAAACTACCAGACTCCTTTAATGGCATACTAGTACATTGGCGATCAGGCCTGGATAGATATGAAGAAAAAATTAGGAGTAATATTAGAAAAAGAATGTAGTAAAATTACCAGACACTACCACTACACGTCAGGTATGAGGGGATTCTGCATAATTTCGGTTGCAGGTGCTACATCAAATAGCAAAAATAATAAAATAAATTTCCGATAATACTAAAAAGATGTATAAGGAAATTGCCATCGGGGCATATCTTGTATCTCTATAGGAATATTTTCATCTACTCAAATACTAAATGACTGAACTCGACAAAAAAAAAAAAAAAAAAAAAAAAAAAAAAAAAAAAAAAAAAAAAAAAAAAAAATTAACTTAGAACTTTACCTCATGTCAGATATTTGATGATATTAAACGTTAAATCACCTAGTCACTCTTAGCGTTTGAAGAGAAGACACCGATCACCTCATAGATTATACAATCCCTTTCGCTGTAGTAATTGAGTCAACCCGTTTTAATCCAGTCTCTTTACTTAGCGCAGATGTGATTGGGAATATTGACACAGGGGAGCGCTCGATACGCCCATTTATAATTCACAAGCTAAACAGTATCGCGTGTTCCACAATATGCTTGCCAGGTGTCGCTGCTAGTTTCAATAATGGAATCAAATATTTAATCAGCATACTATCGAACTTTCCGTCCGTTTGACACTTACTGATAGATACAAATAAAAAAAGTCCGCAGTACTCTTCTGCAATTAGAATCCGGCTGGAAGACCAATGTTACTTTACTAAATAGAAAATTGACGATAAATATATGTATTTAGGCTTAAAAATGGTTCCTATTTTAATTCTATTTCTAAACTTTCAAGCTTACATTGAAGCGATGTTATTGTTTAGGAACTCGGAAGAATATAATAGTTTCGTTAAAAGGAATATTTTCAACTCAACTAGAAACGGTTTTAAGGGCGCAACAGAACTGTCGACTGTTAACAGCTAGTACACCACCTCCACTTTCTTTTTGTAGTGTGTGGCTTTTCTAGGTGATACAGCAGGTTCTACGCGAAACGAAAAATCTACCACTACTGCTCACCGCCGGAAGGTAGCGCATCATTATCAAATTAATGCTAATAGCATGGAGCACACGCAGTGCTGCTTATTGTTCCTATTAATTACATAAATGAAACACAGTACGAATAGGAAATATTAAAGTTGCATTAACAGTAAATTTTATTGTTTTCTCTACTTAATACTTTGTGTCTTAGTTTTAAGAAATATAAATTAATTGTTCTGTTCCTTGTTTACCTATTGAATTAAAAATAGTTAAGTTTCGTTCAATCAGTTTTCTATCTTTAGTAATTATAAAATTTACATGAAAATTGCGTTAAATTTGAATTTTACCAGTATGCGAGTTCTCGGTCAGCCCCAATAAACATCGTATAGAAAGAATTTCTTAAGGAGTGAAAAAGAAATCGCCGCTGCCTACGATAACAGTAGAATAACAAAATTCGCGAAATGATTTTTTCAGTCAGTTTTTCGTTCCACGACTGCTGGTTTTAGTTTTAACCTGCTTAACATGTGCTGGATGCAACTGATTACAAGAGTCAAAAACACCAATAACTCTAACTTTTCTGGTCTGTTTTATAACAGGATTAAGGTGGGTTACACAGAAATTTAATTGTGTGCGGTAACACACTGACCTCGGATTCGGGAAAACGCGGGTTCGAACTCCCGTCCGTCCTTCCAGATTTGGATTTTCCATGGTTTCCCCAAATCACTCCAAAAGACCATGGCCAAATTCCTTCCTGTTCCTTACTTCAAGTCCTTATCCGCCTGTAATGTCCTCGACGTCATAAGCAAAAAAAAGTGCTTATGCAGTAACCACATTTTAATAATCCATGTATCTACTGCTCATTGTTGTTGTTAACTTGGCGAGGTAAACTATGCTAGTTTGACCTTTGTGTTTACTGATCACAAGAACCTTTGTTATTTCGTACAGAGACACCAAAACATAGCAGATGTAATTGGAAATATACAAGTAGTTCGATCGTGGCTTAGACGTTCCCTGGTCCTGTTGCGGGTCTAAATCTTGGTGGTTGCAGAAATTTTTAAGAGCTGTGTTTGATCATATGAGCGACGCCAGGTCTGTTCCGTGGTTCGGATTCCACGTTAAACTGTTGGTCCCAGAGGAAAGAAACTGGCACAATAGCCTCCCTCGGGGTTTGGACTAAATCTTTTAGATGTAGTTTAATCGTTAGTAAAAAATGTGTGTGACTAGTACCAACAATTCACCCGTTTGATGAGATGTTACAGCCGCGGTCGTAGGTTCCGTTATGAAGAAGGCCGAGCAATTTTTGCGTGAACGTCGGCAATTTATAATCGATCTGAAGTGTAAGGAACGAGAATGAAAATATCGTATTGCCTTTGGCCTCCGCAATGCAAACAACTGACTGTAGCAGGTACTTATCCCGGGTGGTTTTGAGTGCCTTATCCCATCTATAAACTACGCGGCTTCGTACGCGTGGACTTAGAATTTGATTGCCAGAATTGAATATAGAAAGTTGTTAGTATCTTAGGATTCGCCCCAAACGACACCAAGTCGGCATAATATGCCAGGAAAGCCATCACTACATCATTCTTCCGTCAAACTTGTCTCATAAAGAGAATCAGTTTCCAACATATTTAGAAACAGAAAAACAAACAATGGTGTGGGGATGTGGGGGGGGGGGGTGTTAACTAAGGACAGCTTTATTTCAGATTGGTCTTTTCATCTCCAGAATGAGCATCTGATTCTTGGATTTTGTAATAACTTTAGCTGCTCCTGTTCTGCTAGAGCTACCACTTAGGCCAGATTTACACCCGCAACGCATATCAAACAAGAAGAGAAAAATAAACTGGTGCCAGAAACATTTAGGCAGACAAAAAGTAATGGTACAGTGCAGAGCAAATCGAAATATATACTAAAATACGTTTTGTCTCTAAACGAAATTCACTAACAAATCATACACTAACAGTCTGCGGTAGAAGCACAGCTTGAGCAACCGACGTAACATTACAGACTAACACACGCATCAGTCCGTCTGTCACCATTCGTTAAATTCTCAAAACATCGTGAATAAAACTGTTATTCATGCCGAAAAAATGTTGTTTGTCCTTCCTACAGATAAAGTATTTCCCTGTCAAATTCCATCAATATCGGTATAGCCACTTAGACGACAAATCGTAATAAACAGACGGAGACTTAGTTTCGCATATATAATATTATTAGTGCAGATCGCACACACACACATTGACTGGGACAAAAACAACGGCTGAGTGATCATTATATCGTAAAAAAGTGTACACCTATAGCATTGTTAGACCGCGTACGATTTTCCAAGCATTTCACCCCTAAATTTGTGATATCTACAGTTTAATATGGAATCTGAAAAAGTGACCGTCCTGGCATGGCTTATCCGATCTAAAACATTTTGGGATTTGAACCGGGAACTAACGCCATACATTAGTAAGCAAGCGTGTTAACCACCGAGTAACCAGGCCGCGATACAGTAAGATAATATAGTCTTTCACATCATAAGCGTCGGTCCATGTTCGTTTCGATAATGTTTCGAAATTACATGACAATATGTACTATTTATACAGAAAAAGTATCCTATACCCATCCTAATGCCAAATCTCATCTCCTTGTGACATTTCATCACGATCAGATTAGCCGTTTAGCCCAAGAAACGTAACAAACAGACAGACAGAAAGACAGAGTTACTTTTGCATTTATAATATTAGTAGTATAGAAGCTGATGCAACAATGAACAAACATAAGCAATTAATTTGAGCCTTGTCAGTATGATGGATTGAATACCGTTCTCCCCATTCAAACAGTATCGTACTGATTCCTAAACACGGAGACAACATCTCACAGCAGTTTTTTCGTAGTGGAAACTTTGCTACAGTCGTCACAAATCTAACTTTAGAAGTTGCAATACTTTCTAATCAACTTTTCAAACTGCTGGTTTTCCAAACCTCGTTTAACAAAGATTAGTGT
This sequence comes from Vandiemenella viatica, assembly GCA_031002005.1. Lineage (NCBI taxonomy): Eukaryota > Metazoa > Arthropoda > Insecta > Orthoptera > Morabidae > Vandiemenella > Vandiemenella viatica. Next base: position 173,428,560 of record CM061921.1, on the reverse strand, counting down.
CAAATTCAATAGCTATCTAAATTTCTTGGAAGAAATTGTTATGAGATAAATAACTTATAGAACATTAAAAAATGTATTCCGTTTGGCCCTGAAAATATCTACCGAGCACACTCATTAGGATAACTACAACAGTTTCAAGATGAGAAACAGTTTTAGAAACCAGGATGATCAAACATGCCAGACAGGAGGAAGGATAATTTAGTAAATATTTTGTCACTTGCATTTGGTCTCACCGAACGCCATGGGATCTAAAAAATTAAATACTAACCACCAATTAATTTAATACAGTTGCAATAATTAATCAACATCAATCTTTTACGGCGCTTCCTTTGAATTACCTTTCGCTTTATAAGCCATGTGGTGAAAACAATGATATTCTTTCAAATCAGGCAATTGGATCACTTCCGTATTACTAACTGACGATACAAGAGCTCCAATGTCTCGGCAAAGCGTCTGCTACTGCACATTTCGCTGAAAGCTGCATTCTCTCCTGATGAAATTTCTTGCCTACATATTTAGCTTCTTGTGGTGATATCAAACCTGTAAACTTGTTGTTTATGCGGTGATAATTTTGGGTGTGTTTTATAGTTCTTACTCCAAACTTTATGAAATATCATGGCACGGATCGTTTCATTTCGTGTAAAGCTGAGAAATCCGCTCTGGAAAGAAATTGTTAAAAAAAATGTGTGTGTTTTATTAAGCACTTTTGTGGCACGTTTAGCCATCACAATATCTCTTCATGTGTTGCAACACTACTGTTGAATAAATGTTGATAATTGTGGGTGGAACACATTAGACGATACTTTCTAAACCAGTAGTGTTTTTAATATATTGCCAGAAACGGAAGAAAAAAGACAGCTGTATGAATTACTCTTTTGATAAATTGTCCATCTGCTTTTATGAACGAAATAAATAACTACTCTTTTAGGTACGTCCTTATAACGATTTAATTAGTAAAACAATGAACCTTACTTGAGTATCAATTTGGTTTACACACTCACTGACGAAGTTTAAATACGTTTTAGAGGGGGATTTTCTTCAGTCACTGCTTTCTTTTGGGTTCTTCTTTTGTAAACTAATTCACCGTACAATTTAGTCGTGCTTGCCGACTTAAATTATTAAAACGTGACTCATTACGTAGCAACGTCAGTTATTGTTTTATTTACCCTCGTCACATCACATGCCATCTATGTAATTTATTTTCAAATTTCTTAAACATGTGATATAATTCGTCCTATGCAGGAGCTCTTTTTATATCCCTTTCGATCTGATCAGAATTTTTGATAATAAAGTGAACAATTCATAATTTAAACAGGAGTGTGTAATACATAAAATTAGGTAAATGAAATATTTAATTAGATTTCTCTTAATTTTAATACAACACAAGATGTTTCTGGAAATTGTTTTAAGAACACATGTTATTCTCCGACATAATAAGCTCTATTCTTATTTTTATTTTTTATTTTTTTTTAGTAACAGTTAGCGAATCATTGAATTTCGGTGTAATCCAAGAGATCGGGAACTATTCCTAACGCGTATAACTTAATTTAAGACTTAATAACCATCTCTCTGTTTTACTGGCTGACATTTGGCTGCTGGGTGCACGTGACCGCAACGCAATCGTTTCCAAGACCGATGATTAATTATGAATCTTCTTCTCGAAGCCACCTGCAGCACAGAACACACGCTCGGTTTGTTTCTGACGACGTACGATATGTTTCTTCAACACACTTTGTGCAAATACTACTAATTAAAACAGTAATGAAGAAGAAATCCATCTCCCTAAGATATCGGATCGCAAAATTTCGGGTGTAAAAAGCATAATCCAGGGATCTCATTTTTCAGACTCATATTGGTGTTTTTGGAGGTTTTATTCTTGGAATGTTAATTAAATATTTTAACCTATTTTCATAATTATACGGTTAGTAGGTATATCTAAGGCTACACATTTGAAATATATTATCATATTCTTCACTTCTGGGTTCCCTGTTTAGACGTGCGCTTTCTAACTCTTTTTTTCTGAGTTCTGTTTTCGAGGAAACATCTTATGTGAAACAGGACTGTAGTCATTGGTGCGTGGTATAGCATGCAATTACCACTTGTTTAACTTGAATGGCAAAACACTTATTGGAAGTAATGAAATTGTTACGTGGGCGGTCATTGGTTCCGCACAATTTACTAAACGCTGGAACGCCGATTTTCTCCATAACAAGATCTTTTTAGTGTTTTGCGAAATACGGAAAAGAGAATGTGCTATAAAAAAAAAAAAAATATTTTTACTTTCCTTATACAATGTTACAGGGAAAAGCACTCTTAATCGCACCAGATTGCTAATTTGAGAATTCATGATTTATTGTCCGTATAACATTGCAGACTCTGTATGTAACTGTCTTATTAGTTAACGGTAATTTAATTCGTGGGGCTCACGTTTGGATCTAACAATTTTGTTTCATCTTTAAGATGTGAATTTATTTATCAATCTTGTTTCATGGATCCCTGCTGAGGAAGGACCTCTGGGATGTTAAACATGTCATGGTTATTATAGTTATGATTTTAGCTTATTAGTCATTCGTCTTAATAGTTTTTATAATCAACGTAGTTAAACCATGAAGAACAAGTGACAGTTATACACTTAGTGACAACAATTTTTCGTTTCCCTACTTAAAGGTACACTTGAATTTTAGCTTTTAAATCTTATGTCCTGAAATTTAGAACTACGGAACAAAAATCAAGGTGAAAGAACACGCACGTGTTGGTGAAGGAAGTTGATGACTGATTTTACGAATTTCATGGCATACTTTTTTTTTTCAAACGTTATTTATACTATGCGTCTTGGAAGGTTCTTTGTGGCCGGCTGAACTACTCAACGAGAAAATAACATTCACGTTTCCAGAATAAAATTTACTGAAAATAATTTGGTTGATACTATTTAAAATGTTGTCATCGCAAACTGATAATTCATTTTTTTTATTAAATGTATATAGAAATTGAAAACATAAAACTTATAAAAAGGTCTAGCTGTTTTCACTACCGTGATTGTTGCTAACTTACAAATGCTACGTCGAGGAGAAAAATGGTGCATACGAAACAAAAATATTAATCTAATTTTGTATATATAATAAAAAAGCAATACTGGGATTTACGACTCTTATGAAAAGATTTAAAATGAAATTTAATAGGAAAATATTTAAAATAATGTCCTCTGCGTTAACCATTCAATAAAAGTGTTTCATAAAACAATTCGGAATAGAAGAACAGTCACTCAGTTACATCTTCTCAATACATATTCCACAGACCGAAATAATGACTATTGGTTTGTAAGCCGTACAAAAGCTACGGTACTAATACTAATTCAGTTTCTAATCAGACGTTCATCGCTCGCGAATTTCCAGTTTATATCAAATCCTGTATATATAAATTATCAACAAATTGCAATGGATTGCATATAATAAAAATTAAGGATACATTGACACTAAAAATTTCAGATCCAATGTCTGAGAATATTTCTAGGTTCCTATTATCTAGGACCCGTTCCACTCTGTCACCTAGCTTGCGCCAAACGAAAACTGATATGAAAAACATACCGAATTCCACATAGTAGGCATCAAGAAATTACGAGAAGGGTAAACTCGTTTCATTGAGTACCAGGTGCGTCATTTTAGCACACTACTTCATGGTGAAAGAATTTCAACATCTTATAATACAAGTTACGTATCTTCTGAAAATGGTGACGTGAAATCTGACATACCAGAAAAGTAATTTCATGCTCTAGAATAGTAGACATTAGGCTGATGTAGGTATTATCATCTTGAAATTAATGCTACGATACTATTAGCAAGATGCTCTCGTCAGAGTGTGTAATTAAGTTTCATCGAGTAGAACGAAGCTCTCGAGGCAACCCCTCAGTACAACATTACATAATCTGATTCTTTTATTGGCAGATTATACTCCGACTCTCAGAAAGATTCTTTAATCATCTTTAATTTACAGAATTCATCCTTTACATTCCCATGGGTCCAGATCATGAGAAAATCTTCACAGAATCAGATAAATACCAATATGACGCCAAACATTGACGTATAAATTCCTCGAGGAATTTTTTATATTATGACACGCAGGAAGTAACTTTTTGTACAGTTTGTTCTGGTTCAATGGCATTTCCGTAGAAAATATCATTTAGCAGTCGCTATGGAGCTTAAACGCAGGTGGCAATTACCCTGCACAGCAGAATTTGACGACGCAAATTTTCATTGTAAAATTCCTCACAATTATTTAACAAATCACTCGATAATTTACAATAGTCCGTAACTACTCTTTTCTTTCTTCATCCAGATCTCAATACCACTTCAACAGCTGAACAGTGGCTCTCTGTGATGAAAACCAGAGACAAAAACGAAATATACAGACTCATCACATTTCAGTTAATCCAAATTTCATCGATTTTAATAAAGTATTTCATCCTCTTATATTTGACACACAATACTGCTCATCTTCCGTTTCTGCAATAAAGCAGTAAAATAAAACATTTTAATATTTTCGGCACTTCCTTATAGAGTCTTTACGTGCCTCACTATTCCATTAAGACCGATGCATCTGTGCTGCTCAGTTTCGCATGATATTTCTAGTTGCCAGGGATTTGCTTAACTCTTTCATAGCGTAACATAATTGAAGATATAAATACTAGCGCTTCTTCTATTTTTTGAACGTGTTCATAGTCCTCTTTACCACGCAAAAGCGAAGGTGCGAATGTCTTATTAGTTTAGGGTTAAAACCACTTTCTCAGTTAACTTAACGGTGTGCGTAGCTCAACGTACGAATCCAAGATTTATTTTCTGTCTCGGATTGCAACTATAGGGGGATTGAGGACGAACAGCACAGACAATTTCGATGGCAATGATAGCCAGAATTTTCTTTTTATGCGGTTTCCAATACATAGAAGATTATTCTGAATGAATGGAGGCTTTCCCGGTATATCAATTGTGTAAACTACTCTCAGGCTTTCCACCAGGGAAGCGCATCAATTTGATGCAGGAGATATTTTATACTACAGGATTATTCTGTTTTTCATAAGTTAATCTTGCAATCATAGCCAAATGTACACACAAGAAATGTTTAAATATTCGATGCAAATTAAAATTACCTTTCATATTTAGTGTCTCATAAAAGAAATAACTTACCAAGTTCATAGCTTGGGTACTGCACGGGAACAACCAGTGCGTGTAAACATCGAAATCATCAGAGGTGTAAAGACTGAAAGCAATGAACGGGAAGTAATTCTGACATGGTCTTTTGAAGGAACCATCCCTGCACATGTCTGGAGTGATTTCGGGAAACCATTTAAAACCAAACTATTGTTGGTCGGACAAGGATTCGAACTCACGTCCTCCCGAATCCTCACTCATCAGACTCGGTATATGACTGAAGTAAAAGTTTGCAGTTAAGTATTACTATTAAAATTATTAGAAGAGGAAGATTTAAAACATCAGATAACAACAAATTTGTTGAAGAGGCAAACGTCTATATATGAAGTCGAGAGTGAAACCATGTCCCAATTATCTGCAACGGAAGATGTTTCTTTTATCAGCGAATATGGGAAGATTGCGCCGTGAAAGAGAGAGTATAAAAAAAAAAAAAATAGCAAAGTATTAATTATATGCTACTTCTGAGTTATTAATTATTTCTAATTTAATTTTGAATCATTTTTCTAGCTGGAAATGTCCATAAGCGACCTTGTTTTCGTTCTTATTCCATTTTCAAACAAGTAGACTCCGTTCTTCTAGAAAGCAGTAACACCAACGTCTCGCTTCTCCAAATTAGATCCCAGTACGTTTCAACAGGTGATAAAAAAATTAATTCGTGTACATCATTTAATTCTGGAAGTTTTGACTGTAACGTTAGCTTTAGGAACTGTGGTATAGTTTAGAGTTTTGCAGGCAGGTCTGGACAGCCCCGTTGTGACTCCTTTGGGATCAGCTATAATCCCGTCAAACGTCAACAGTTCTGCTGACAACAATGGAAGGCCGCTCCAATAATCCCTTTACAATCAAACTAATCTCCCCTTACAATGCTACATTTAAGTGTGCGTTAAAACCGTGTGACACGCTGCTAAAGAAACTTTTGTTCCCAATAAACCTCTCTCAAAATGTCGCTTTGGTTATTTTAAATGTGCAGATTTATCTTGGTAAAGTATTTGTTGCTGTAATAGAATGTGACTATTGCAGAGAAGACCACTTATGATACAGTCTCCTAAGTCAGTTTTCAAATTCCCTGCCGTACTTATTGACGAAATTACAGAATATGTTGTTTCTGGGAACTTTCCGCTGTGACCGTTACGGCAACTGTAGAATCTCTGTCATTTAAAGGATATTCTGGATACAATGGTGTGACTCAATAAGACATTAAGGTCACAGCGAACAGTATGAATTTGTTCCGACCGTACCGTTTCTGACGTAAGTTTTATTGATATATACTTTTTTCTAAAATTAATTACTAATTTGTGATGTTTCTTTTGATAAGCAAGAAAATAGTTTCAGAATTTTATGTATAACATTGCATAAGAGGGTAAAGTATGAAAATCTCACATTGTTTAGTGATTTATTCTCTTCCGCAACTTCCATCCTCATCAAATATTTAGTATCTTCTATGTATGAGTACATATATTTTCTTACCTTGTAAATAAGGGCAAAATCACTTCAAGATTTGAACAAAACTTTACGAATTATTTAGAAACATAATAGTTGACAATGTCTTAAAGTAATGGGAATTTAACGAATACGTCCCTGTGTTAAGTGAGTATAAGTACAGCGTAATTTCTGTTTCCTGTTAAATCGATTTTGAATATAGTTAGTGTGGTAGATGAATTTACATTAATTTTTCGGAAGTTCTTTTCTGATTACCTTCCACGTACCGAACCTGGAACGCGTTCAGGCGATAACAGAATATTTTTTGTCTTAGATAAAATGATTTTTTTTGTTTGTTTGTGAATTTCATCTGTATTTAACATAGTTTCACAAGAGATTCCTGATTTGGGTTTTCTCAGATTGTTCCAGGCGAATGCCGAAACGGTTCCTGAATATAGCCCATATCCCGCATATCCCTTCCGAAGCATAAACGATTACACATGAGGGCAAGTGTAACGCACCCTCTGGACCCACCGCCGAGTAATAATAACAATGGCAATAGTAGAGATCTATGAAAAATTAATTTGCAAAATTTCATAACAAACTTGTGCTAGTTTGTAATCAGCACAAATTTTTCGTTTGTTAGTTTGCAGACATCTCCAATATCTACGGGGAAGGCAGATAATTTTTCAGATCTCCTAGTCTACTAGATACTAATACTCAGGACTTTCACTTTTCTAAATTTGTGTGTTCTGTGGTATTAGTGGAATTTCTTATTCAGGGCTATTCAAAATATTTCTAAAGCGACTATATGTGTATTATCTTCGTCCTGTAAGGGTCGATTATTAATAAACCTATTGGCTGTATGGATACTACAGAACACAAATAAGCATTCAGTATTTCAACGTGCAAGTTGAACTGCCAATATACATACCACGTGTATAGTACTTTCGGCAGAATAAGTTCTAACCGTCAACAAATAAATCCAGAAATAGAGCGTGTGATGGAATTGATGCTCTCATCCGCTTCCCCTTCTACACGTTCTGAATTGTAAAATTATAATAAGATATAGACGAGTTTAGTTGAGACAGTAGGCGGTATAAGTGATCACAATTGCACTCCTATTCGAAAGTTTGGTAGAAGTGTACAGATCGAAGAGAGTTAAACGGAAGCATCTTTGTAGCAGTGAGGTACGATTCGTTACATCTCGTAACAAGAGCTTTTCTGTGGTAAAGCGTATAGCTGTTTAGTAATACTGCTGGATCACGCTGCTCTTTAGTTGCCTATTTACGCCTGTTACATTTTTAATTAGGCTGAGAGTTCTCCTAAAGTGTGCCACACTAATGCTTAATTTAGTGGCTAATACGTGCTTCAATCTCGCTATCGTCCCATTTCACAATGGAACTAATTTAACGGATAGAAGCGGGGAGGAAATCCTTGTTTGCCTTATGATGTCATTCACTGTTTGCTTGACGTAATGCTATTACATGGTATTGATGTTATAGAAGATTTTGATTAATTGACTTCCAGCACTGATTCCCCGTCTAACCGTTGTGCATTTGAGGTTTACAGCTCCCGATGTCATGGAAATAAGTGCCAGAGTAAGATATGATCCTTTAATAAAATTATTTATCAAAAACACTGAAAGAATTCAAAATTTGTAAAGGGCAAAAGTAGGTGGATGGTGTGCTATCGGGATGTTGCCAACGAATCATAATTTCCATCGCAACTGAAACACATTAAACGTCCAGTCAGCCTTACAAGTAGATAACGGTATCCTGCGCTTTGGTTTCAACATGCAACAAGATGCCGATCCTAACATTAGCGCCAGTTCTTTTATTGTATGTAATGCTAATCTCTCTTTGGTTTTGATACTTATCTCAGACGATCAGTGGTCGAGATGTTTAATAATACCTATGACAAGGGCTCCGTAAAATCTAGAATCTCCGAAGAACTAAATTAGTCACTTCTTATCCTTATCTTATCTTTCTCAGTTTTGTTAGACTGGTTCCAATTCGTTCTTGCCAACTGAACACATTAACAGTAATACGTATTATTTATATAGTTACTAAATTAACATTATAATAGTTAGCTAAATTTATTTCAGTCATCAACTGCTTTAACTCTATCACATATTTCCCGTTGTGTTTGATTAATTTTAACGAAGAAAGAAATAAAATCACTGTGCAAGCAGATTATTATGTTTCATATCTACTGAAATATAGGCTAGAAGCAGAATTCTACGTCTTCTATTCCTCACCGAATCTTTCCGCAAATTCGATGTATGTTATCATCCACTAAAAAGTATTTGCCTTCTTTCTTACTCTACAAATTAATTCATATCGGGCTTAATATCCAGTTTCTGTACTTTGAAGCAGACTCTTAACATACCGTACATCCCAAGAAAATCGTATGGATTGTTCAGGTAATTATGGTGTAATTTTTTTAATCGGCGAACCATTCTCTAAAGTTAGGTGTGTAAAATCACCCAAATGGACTTACAGCACATGAAAATTCAGTCCCGGTGTGTGATGATTTCCTCAACTTAAACACTAATTCGAAACAGAGCGCCGATGATTTTTATTAGGGATGCAACAAAACGAGTAGGCTTATGACAGATCGAACCTGTCAGCTTGGAACATAATGAGTCCAAATTTCATTTTAAAAGCGTTTCTACCAATCGATAGGTATAAACAAATGACAGATTTGAGGTTTATTCGCTGAAACATAAATTCTCGAGTAAGATTTCAGAATTTAGCCACAATTATCTGCCCACTATTCCACGCCAGAATTGTTTGTTCTGTTCCAAATAGGAAAACAACGAAAAAAAATCCTACTCCACAAACTGCAGAAGAAAAACTGTCCAAACAAAACTTCTATCAAAAACTTATAGCTTAAAAAGGAAAGATAATAATTCACACTCAAATGAATGCTCATACACAGCGTCATGGAAAAGCAAACACTCAAGTATGAGGTTAAATGAAAGAATGTGTGTGTTTTTGTGATGCACTTCAATCGAAATTTCAAACCAAGTTTCAGTTCACGAATCTTTGTAGAAATCTTCCGTTCCCGAAATAAGTGCAGGCTGTTACTAACATGTGCGCCTATTTACAGGACAGAAAGTATAGCTGGTACGTAGGATAGTTGTATCTTGACGATAACTAGACGTACACTAGGATGGGTTCTGTCAGTTTTATCAGTCATTCACATTTCGTTTAGAATCTGACGATGAATATTTCAACTAACACGAAATTTTAATTTCTCTTTGAGACGAAATTAGTTCTGTTTTTTTTTTTTTTTACATCCTAAGTTGGGGAACAAGGGGTAGAACAGGGTGCCAAGTTGAAAATATGTTTTAAAAATTCGAAAGGGTTAATTAAGAGAGCTGAAAATTTTTCTATGAAACCGTTATAATTTAGTAATCACAAAAGCACAATACTATTGTGAAAAACAAAAGAAAAATATTTTTCTTTTTGATAAAAGAAAATTATGTCATTTGCACCGTTCTGCCCCAGACATTGTGCAGATTGGGGTGGTGAGAACAGGTAGATTAATTATAAACACATACAAAACTAGTGGAAATGCATAAAAAAATTCTATAGTTATGTAGTTTTAAGTGACTACAAAGGTTTAACTATAGTTTTCATTAACTGTGACCTTTTCGTTAACCTATTCACAAAATTCACACATTAGCACAGCCTTATAATTTTCTCTATCTATTGCCGCACAGAAATTTTGTGCCAATTTTTTGCACATGGAACAAGCGACCAAACCTTCAACTAATTTGTGTGAAATTCACTGCAATATGTATATTTACAGTTAGAACAATCCTTAGAACAACTCCTGTTAGTTCTGGGTTCTCTCTTCAGCTCTTTTTTTCATTTCTCTTCATGCACTTTCCTTTTTTTGTTTTGATCGTTAATTTTATTCACATTCTTAAATAGTTTTATTCCTGCTTTTTCTTCTGTGGCAAAGTTATTTTACTATTTTTTCTTAATAGTGGCATCTAACTCTTTTTTACATTGGGAATCTGTTAACACAGCGGTCTTCCACCTCTCCCGACCGTCTTTTTCGTGATTTATTTAACTTTTTGAATAGACTTTAGAATTTCAGGTTAAACATAAAATATTGAGGTTCTGTTGTCAGTTGTCATCCAAGAGCATCCCTAGAGCAGGGAAGAATGGGGTACTACCCCATTCCGTCCCAGGAACACGATTCAGGATAAGGAAGCAAGTTCACTCCACAAAGATACGTAAACAAACATCTAACTACACAAATCTAAAGTCAATTAAATGTAGTTCAAGCACTAACTAACTACATTTGTTATGTAAACAAGCATGTATAATTTACCTTCGTTACAAAAACATCAGAAGTTATGAAATGCCATTAATAAAAAAAAAGGTATGTCATTGTTACTCCTATTCACTACTAGTGCGAGACTGCAAGATTTTAAATGAACCAGACTTTCTAAAGAAAGAGAATAAATAAAAGGGAAAATACTAAACTATAATAACGTATAACAGTTAAATCATAATTACTGTCAGGCCAAAAGAAGTAAAAAATGAGTAGCTATCAAAATTCTACTAATAGTCGTTAATCATTGCGCTAATTCCACTGTGCCATTATGTTTTCAGAAATGAAAAAATTATTTAACCGCTGTGCTGAAGGTACAGATAAGCGCATTTCGTGAATGATGTAGTAGGTATTGTTCGTTCTAGGAGTGAAAACGAGGTCCCCATCTTTATTTTATTCATCTTGTTTAACACGTGAATACGGAAGCATATGACCAATTTTAGAAGCTACAGTAGCACCACATTTTAATTTCTTAAACAACTGACAAATTAGTAGAAATATTACAGGAAAAACCTAATAGAAATAAGGGAAAGTGCTGTGTATTGACTACTTTAGGAAACCGAAATAAAATATGAGCATGCAGGTAATGTTAGTTACTTATGGTATACTGCTCCCGAAAGTAATATTATTTCTCATATGTTGACATAGTTTCTGTTAGAGGAAGACATGAAACTGCGAAAGTAATAACTGTACACGTGACTTTTTATTTTTTTGAGTGCCTCGTCGACGTCTAGGTCTTTAGAGGTGGGATGGAATCGTAGCAAGGAACGAGAAGGAATTCGTCCATGGCCTTTTGAAGGAAGCATTCCGGCATTCGCTTGAAGTGGTTTGGGGAAACCATGGAAAATCCAAATCTGGATGCCCGGACGGGGCCATAGTGTTAACCGCTCACCCACCACGCTCGGTTTCACGTGGCACTTGGAAATGAAAAGTAGAATACATTCCCTGGGAAAGCTTTTTCATTTCAGTTGACTGCTTCACTGCAACACAACACCACGACACAGGAGTCTGCTAACTGGCTGTACTCTACATCAGAGGTCCGCAACCTTTTCCATCTCGCGGCACACCATAAGGTTATCCATAAATATCCCGGCACACCTTACCGGACGGATGGTTGAGCAAAAAAATAAAAAATAAGATCCTCACAACACTACTTTTTTTTTTTTTTTTTTTTTTTTTTTTTTTTTTTTTTTTTTGCGTATACAGCCTCCTAACACGTCAAAATAACTACAAATAGCGGTTGCTTAAAATTAATAATCAGACAGTTTTATATTACTATTAAAGTAAATAATTGTACACATACCTTCAATGTGACACTTGTGCCTGATTAACTGCATACTCCTGGCCGATTCGTGGAGAAATCGTTGAAAATGCAAGCCTCATTTCTTCATCGAAGGATTTGTGTCTTTCCTTCCTCGTCGAGTCGAGAAGCCCAATTCACATAAATATCTAGTTGAAAATGGCAATAAAAAATTAACTGCCATGTCGGAGATAGCCGGATATTCATTCCTTTTTGCTAGCCAAAACGTATCTAAAGGAACTTCGAGAAGCTTTAATTTCAAAGTTCTGTCAGCTTTCAAATCTGCAAGTTCCTCTTGAATATTTATTGGAAGGTGTTCCGAATTAGCAACGAATGGATCGTGATCCCAGTCGAAATCTTCAACACTTTCTCCATAGTATTTTTTTCAATCTCTGCTGCAAGCCTGCTAAATGTTCTTTAATTAAGTCCATCACCATTTTGTTCCCGTCATCAAGTGACCATACAGTCTGGAACATCTCACACGACCCATTTTCAATCCTCTGTAACCACTAATGAAGCTTGTTCTCAAATCCTTTAATCTTATCCATACTAATAAGAATATTTTCGTTCCTACCTTGCATTTTGATGTTACGATCATTCAAGTGTACGACAATGTAGGAAAGATATGCCATCTTACATACCTAATCACCATCTGCGAATAAATCCGCGTACTTGTGTCTTTCAACAGTCAAAAATGCCTGGACCTCTTTTCTAAGTTCAAATATTCGCGTTAACACCTTTCCTCGTGACAGCCAACGTACTTCTCTATGTAGCAGGAATGTAGTGTGTTTCGAACCCATTTCCTGACATAAAACGGAAAATAGCATAGAATTTAGGCGCCGCGATTTTATGAATTTCACGACTTTTACTGCTTCGTCCAGCATATCTTTCAGAGAAGGTGGCAGAGAGTTAGCAACAATGGTTTCACGGTGAATGAGGCAATGATCATATCGTCCGTTGGGATTAACTTCGCGTACTTTAGCTGCAAATCATTTCACTGGGCCTGCCATAGCAGCCGCTCCGTCTGTACAAACACTAAGCAATCCTTCCACGTTAATTCATTAAGGCGCAAATATTCAACAGTCAAACGAAATATTTCTTCACCGGTAGTATGTTCTGGATGTTCTTTGCAAAAGAAGAAATTACTTACAATTATATCTCCATCGATGTAGCGAATGTAAGCCAGAAGTTGTGCATGGCGATTAATATCTGTGGACTCGTCGATCTGAAGTGAGAACTTCTGACTGTTGTTGATTTTCTTCCTCATAATATCACGAGACATATCAATAACTCGTCAACTAACTGTGTCAGCAGAAACAGGAATATTTGAAATTTCACTATCAGATTCTAAACCCAGAACTATTCTCACCACCACTTTACAAACAGGCTTTAACAGCGTTTCACCTATTGTACGTGGTTTCTTGGCCTTTACGATAAGTTCGGCTGCCTTATAACCAGATTCCTTTATTTTTGCCGAAACACGTACTGTAGCGGTCATGGAAGTTCTTTGTTTTTTCTTATTTTCCAACAATCTACGAAAATAATTGACATCTTTGTTTGACAGAGAAGAATGTTTTGTTGACAAATGTCGTTTCAATTTACTGGGAACCATTGCAGCGTTGCTGAGTTTTTCACCACAAACGATACACTTGGGGATTGGGCACGTTTTTTCACCACACCAAGAAAAGCCATAGGATAAGTAATTATCACTATATTTCCACTGCATTAACTTTTGTTTCTTTCTTTCTGACACAAAGCTTTCATCAGTTGCACTCATAGACGGAACACTCCGTTCAAGGAATTTGTCCATCTTGAAGAAACAAAAGTCTGCTAATTGTAATAGAAAATGTCAAGACAAACTACTATCACAGTTTTCAGACCACTTCAGAGCTCAGCTACGATAGAACTGAAGTAATTGTAAGAAGCGGGATTTATACACTTCAAAGAAGCCACATATACGGTGACGATTGTTTTTACAGTGATGTCTAACAATGCGCCGGTGCAACGGTACAGGAACAAAGTAGTATTGTTGGAGAAGCACCAACACCGACAACTTAATAATATAAGGCTGGTAAAGTTCTGTTAATCCCAGCAGTTTAGAATGAGTGAAAAGCACATATACAGAACATGCGGTAAATATAACGGAATCTGAAAGCGCCGCAGTAGAGGCGAGGAATAAAAATATTTAAAAAATGAATAACCAAAACTAATAGCTAGTGTGAGTAAATAAATAACATTTAATTTCTTAAAATACGACCATACGTAGCAATTCGCGGCACATGAAACTAAAATTTAATTAACAAAAAATTTGGTAATTAATTCCTTATAACTGGTAAAATTTCGCGGCACACCTTTCTCCTTGTCGCGGCACCCGGTTGCGGACCACTGCTGTACATCAAGAGGTCACACTCGCCAGATGAAGTGTAAAAGCTCCGAGGAACTTTCCAAGAATAAATCGAAATCGGTAACGCTCTGGCCTGACACTCAGATTTACGTGGTTTCAGATCCCCATCGGACCATCAGATTTCGGTTTTCCAAGGTTTGCCGAAATCACTCCAGGCCAATTCAATGATGGTTCCTTCGGGATACCATGATCTCATTCCTTCCTCATTGGAGGAATGGAGGAGGGTGATGGGGCTTGGAGGGATATTGGTCAAAGAATTAGGAATAGTGCAATTAAGGGGAAAGGCGACGATGACCACAAGCTTGCGCTCGATTTCAAGCGTAAGGGAGTGGGAAAATTTTCTTTTGTTGGTAAGGGTGTCAGGGATTGGAACCAATTACGAAGTGTAGTGATGAATAATTTTCCAAAACATTTAAGGAATTTATAATTAAAATTTGTAAATCAGAATAGAAAATGGGGGAGGAATTTTACATTCCAATTACAAAAGAAAATTTTAAAATATATGGATATATATAAAAGGGGTAATTAGATGAGTAGGGAAATTGCCACCGGAATGTTGGCTCCATCGCAATTAAATTAATAATAATAATAATAATAATCTATATTGATTACGACGTCGATGTGGCGTGAAACCCCAAAGAAAAGAAATCTACGTGATTGCCTCACACAAATCACACATTTTTCTTGCGGTTACCAACATCACCTGCCAGTGTGAACTCCTGATCATTTAGTGCTGTA
Organism: Vandiemenella viatica; assembly: GCA_031002005.1. NCBI lineage: Eukaryota > Metazoa > Arthropoda > Insecta > Orthoptera > Morabidae > Vandiemenella > Vandiemenella viatica. Next base: position 173,413,145 of record CM061921.1, on the reverse strand, counting down.
CCACAAATGCATTTCTAGAATTGTATTGTACATAATAGATTCATCTCCATGGTTTCATTCGAGAACCAGACACAAGTAAATTTAATTGCTGGCATCGTTTTTATCACTGGAATTAGTCGCACAGTAATAGTACTCTTTACAAGCAATTACTGTTTGATTCGCTCCGTCGGTTCCAGGATTTAACAATGTCCTTAAACTTGCAAGGCTACAAAAGAAACAAATTAGTTCACATTTATCATATAATTATTGTATATTTATAAATTTCATCGTTATCAGTTCACCAGTGTTTTAATACAAACGTTTACCCAGAAGACTCGAAACTCTGTGACCATATTAGCAGGCAAAAGTTGAAAATGTCTTTCGATTCCCCTATAAACGGTTCCTCATATTTTCAGCACGTATGAAATGTCTCATCGGCTTTGACTATTCATTTCCTACATCAAACACTTTAATTCCCACGTTGCGTAAGTTTTTCGTTTAACTAGTAACTATAACAGCAACTACCCCTTCAGAAGATAACATTAACACTTAAATGGACGATTTGAAGAAAAAAAAATCGTAAAACCGAAAAAACAACATATTTGCACAACCTATTAAACAACTGAATCTAAATAGATTTGGATAGATATCACTAACACCATACAACAAATCGTAGACGATACAAAAGAAACTAGCTATGGGCCTCAGAAAATGTTATTGAGATCTCAGACAAAAATTACCACAAGAATCGCCACCAAAAGAAATTATATTGGCGTGGAAATTCGAACGAAACTGGTCCACTATAACCCAGCACTTGTCTTCCAGAAATTGAAAAATGATGAGTGGCTTACCACACGCATTCGACGAACAAAACAGGACATGTGAACCAACACTTGTCTTCCACTAGTTAATCACGTGACCTCTCCGTTCAACAACTATCAAAATTCTATGATTCCTGGGTCCCCGTAGTGCGTGATCCCTTGTTTTCACTGTCGCCATTCACATAATGTTTCAGAAATTGCATATAAACTCAAACGTTTTAATTATACCCCTTTTTAAGTAAACAGGCTAAGCCCTGTACTATTTCTTAATGACGAACAAGAAATTATATTTACATATTTAGCTAATGAATAACGACAACGTATCAGCGTTCAACAACTTTTTAAATGTATATGCACAAATATTTTCAGTTAAAGAAAGCCTTGGTTAACACGTAAGATTTAATACTTTTTTCCCAACTGAATACCTAGTTCAGGTCTGTGGGGTAGCCAGCAAAAATTCCTTTTGGGTATCCTGGTAAAAAGTGATACAGCCTAGTCTAGTCAAACGTACCTCGTGATAGTCAGCGTTCGTTACAACAATTCTGGGCGGCTTCCATTTAGTACAGAAGTTTTTTGGTTGAATACATTTCAGCTCCGCTGCTAGTATACCTGTGTCACAGATGCAATGCTAACAATGGTTAACATATCATACAATTGTGATTTATATTCCTTCATTGCAGTGCATATCGGTCACCAAATAGAATATTTAAATGCGATTTAGCTATAAAGATTTCATGTTGATTAATTAAGTAAAGTTTCTGACTAATGATAAACACTTTAATGATAAAAATCTTATTTAGAGGGTACTTGTTTATATTTCAGACTTCATTAAATTGCTCCATACACGTTGATGAGTCGTACAAAAAATTTTCAAAACCCACACTTACTCATTATATCATTTCTAACAACACGTGCCCAGTTTTTGCACTTAGCATTTCACTAGATCATCATTTCAGAGCCTCTATCCGATTAAAACGAAATTAAGATGGAAAAATAACAGCAGGAAATAGGGAAAGCTGTTTATTAGATGATCGTAGTTCTTTCGAAAATGTGTCTCTACACAATAAAATAAGGAGCTTCTACAGTATTATTTCCATTTCTTATAGAGTCTTGGTAGTGTGGAGAACCTAACAATTGACTTAACAACCAGAACTGTATATGTTAGCTCTTGTTTCTGACACCTGCCATGCGTGCGTAGATTCCAATAAACCGTTTCTTCATTATTGACAAACGCGTCAAACAACTATAAAATCGACTCATGTTGCCTGTAACTTGATGACTGCACTATATGCAAACGAATTTCGCTTGTTGTACTTTGTGTTGTTTGGTCGTGAAGTAAACCCTGTATTTATAAGTGTTAGAAGACTAAAAAACAGATAGAGGTAAGGTTTCTGCTATTTTTATCATCATAATAACCTTAACGTGTCTCTAATTTCTATTGCTGCTCTGAAATGACTTAATATTTTAGGAAAGTTTAACCATTCGGGCATCAATGAATTTTTGTTGTAATCCGTTTCTTATTCACTTTGTGGTATGTAAATAACGGAAAGTAAATTTTTCAAAACGAAAAAAATATGCAATGCTTATATGTATCCCTTAACATTAACCAGAATCATGTCATGAAATACTGAACGATGTTTTTGATCCTTTTTTAGTTTAGTTTGATATATTCCGTATGGCGTGACCTTGCGACTAGCTACTTCATTCTAACGCAGAAATTATTTATATAATATTGGATGATATAAATGTAAAAATATAGAAGAACTTTCTTTAGATAAAACTTTGTTTTTTTTTTACTTCACATTTTTGAGGTATTACATCACTATGCGATTAGTTTTACCGATAATATAATAATTATTGTGTGGTATGACTGTTACTAGGAGCACAATGAAGTGGCTAGACTCTTTCGACATTTCTCTGTATGGCTCTATTTTTCTATTTAATTACATGCGTCAGGAAATAATAATATTAAAAAATTAGTTATGTTATTACTTAAAGACAAAACATTAATTTCATGCCTTTGAAACAGGACGCAACTTGTCTGTGAACCATTTTAATATAGGAGACTGCTACAGGCAACATTCATTCCCTATGTGTTTACACTATGGATAGCATTATTAGGTAAAGAATAAATGCATGAAAAAAATTCTGTATCACAAATATGTTCAAACGTTTGAAATACGCCAAGTCACCATAAATTGTGACAAACGTAGAAGTTTTTTTGTGGTCTCAATATAGAGCAACACACTCCATAGCCCTTAGTACAAGGACTATATACGTTATCCACATAATTAATTTCTTGGTTGTGCCACGATGAAGAGGCAATGTGTATGTGTGTTCTAAGATTCATCTCTACAAGCAAGTATCACTTTTCAAAAGGAAATCATTCGGCAATCACTGGATTTAGTAAATATTGAGGTAACTTGAGGTATTGTTATATTTGTTTGGTACATATTGTTTCCAGTATGTGATACTTTAAATGACGATTAAAATAATTTCAATAGTTCTATTGACGAAACCAACTGCTATTGCTTTCTTTCAACAAAGAAGCCATTTGATACAATTTATCTCGTACATCGGCGAACATTTTTAATATGCTTTCTGATTATTAAGTGACTTAAATGATACGTCTATATATTAGGAGCTTTAATTAATTTAAGAAGACAGCTGCACACGCACGGCGAATCAGTGATGCGTATTGTCTGGGTGTTGCCTCTGGGGAGAGCCTCCCTAAGTTGGACCACCAGAAAGCCTTTAAATTTCGTTTTCCACTACTCGCTACTCTTCCTTTCACTTCTCTCCGATCCTCATCTTCCTTTTACCCCCTCTCCGTCTCACTCTCTGTCGCTCCATTTGCTATTTTTTTTTTTTTATTTTCCCTCTCAAAACTTTTTGGTGAGATCGATGGAACAGTTTCCTCTTTTCTGCTTCAAACTACTGGCTTCTTCGACTGATGAAAAAGTTAGGTCGCTCTCAAACGTTGACAAATGCATACAAATGTGCCCTCTGCCTCTGCTTGGGTTGATAAAAATTGCTATTGTTAGTGCTACTACATCGTAACGTTAAAGCGACGAATTAGAAGTTCTGTGGACTCAACGTAAACCGGAATATTCACTTTGCAATTAGATGATCATTATCTCAATAACACAGTAGTCTTATAGTATAAGTATTAACCATATGATGAATCATACAAAATAAATCTCAGTTATCTTGGGATTAATGCATTAAAAGACTTATCTTTAACACATAGTTGTTGACTTTTTCTTCCATGTGTAGTAGCATAGTTTATCTGTTCAGTCTTAGTATTGAAGCAGCTAAAACTAATAATGTCAATGTTGCAGTTTCAAATCATACACATAATGCGGAGAAGGAAGAACGTTCTTCAGGGTCAAAATAATCGTGTCACCTCTAGCATTAGATTATTCTGACAGTTAAAATTACGCAAGAAGTTTGCTATTTGAATGTATAATAGTTTTCATAATTCACACAATTTAGCATTTAGAAAAATAGTACTATCATCCAAATGATTTAATTTTATAAAATTACCACTAAGACACATGTTGCTCAACATTTCCTCTTCCGACAGCGCAGTATATGAAATGAGATTTCGGTTTGTATCGGTGTTGACTGAAAGTAAGTAGCTGCAAAATTTCAATCTTTCTAGTTGATTACGTTTTATCTTGAACACAATTAACTGAAGTAAAGGGCAATCACACTTCTCTAAAAATCAAACAATTCTTTTGAAGACAACAAACCAATATTTATTGCCCTCTTCAATTTTGTTAAATTTTGTGCAATGAAGAAGATAATCTCAGTATTTTTTTGTGTGATGGATGAATTAAATATGTTTGTAACTCTATGAAACTAATTTAAAAGCACGAAGCAATGCAAATTAAACCATACGTGATAGATAAATCTCAATAATGTTCACAGCATAGTTACTCTCACAATTGTCCAGTGACTTTCTGAAGCACCGATCTGATACAGATCTTTTATTTGTCTTAAATCTGAGATTTATCACTTTGTCTAATAGCTATATCGATTATTTTCTTAAAAAATGATACGTCGTGGGTTTTGCCTACTAATAACCCCTGAAAGGAAATTATTATCGTTTTGCAAGTTTCACAACGGCAATAACAATCTGTGAATACTACAAACTACAGCCTTCAAATCTAGAGGTACTTTGCATCCAGCTAAGGACTAACTTACCTGTGATACTCAAACGTTATAAAATTAATAACTGTATTCAATTGTTTCAGCATTCGAAGTATTTTCAATTTATGCAAGAAAATCTAGTAATAGATATCAGTGTGTCTAATATAACCCGTATTTTCCCTACGTAAAAGAGCTAGTGTGGATTTTTTGCCAGGATGAGACTTTTGTCTGAGCAGAATGCACAAAATAACTTGTAAATTTCTCGAGCCAAAAATAAATTAGGTGAGTATACCCATTTAAAAATGATAACATTTTTAAATTTTTTAAATAAAGTGAGTCCCTGATTTCTTCTCATTAAACTAATATTTATGTACAAATAGTTATTTCGTCTCGACTCATAGAAGAAATATTTCAGTAATTGTGAGAAGTTATTCGTGACGTAACCGTTGAGACAAACATTTTTTAGACTTTAGCAATGCAGAAATCCCTGACAAAATTGTATCATACCACCTTTAACAAAATATCATCCAAGTTATTTGCTGACAACCACTTTCAATGTTTTATTCTCAAATTGTGAAATTTAACGGTGTCAACAAATAACTTAAAACTGTGATTTCAAACCTCTTAAGTAACTCCATACTTCCAGTACAATAAAAAATTATTGCAGTGTCCGTTGCACAAAATGTTACAACTGGTTGTTCTAATTTTCGAATGGGAGTCGTACCTAACAATAACTTATTTTATACAATGCGGTAAAAAGAAAACACCAGCATTTAGTGAAATATTATACTTAATGGAAACTTCTATGTGTTCACTGTTTTCTGTAATTCATAAAAACTACACGAGACTGTGTTCTTCCACCAATACTAATCTCTCCTTTATGTATTCAAATCTCACGGGAAGCAAAATAGATATTGCAGTCAGTAAGGCATATTATCTATTCTGGGAGAAGCGTTTCAATGCGATAGTGAACGATTTAATTTCGTAGTCACATTTACCGATTTTAATATTCAGAGTGAAGGATAGTGAGTTGTGGTATTCAGATGTATTTTGTAAGTCTTTTAAGTATTTCCTTGAAGCAATTAAAAGTTTTTATTGTTTCCTAACGGCTTTAAACCTCGCCGGCATAAGTTATGTTAGATGCAGAAAGCACTGAGGCGAAGCCATGTTTTTTTAAGTAATCATCCAAAAATTCGCCTATAATTATTTTGGGAAACCGAAATCTGGGTGGCCGGACGGTGATCTGAAACCACATCAGATCCTAGCGATACCAGAACTTCTTTCCATCCACTATAGATTCTTACGACTTTATGTGAATTTATCAGCTTTGTCGGCTATGATAGAAACTGAACACTGTTCTGGTGTCCCTCTTGTTATATGAGCACACCATGTGACAATGTGGTTTTTGTGGTTGCAGGCCACAAGGAGGAAGAAGGCAAAAGTGGACACGGCCCGAGCAGCTCACTTGCCAAGAAGCAGCGCAAAGCCAGAACGGCGTTCACTGACCATCAGCTGCAGACTTTAGAGAAGAGCTTCGAGCGGCAGAAGTATCTTAGTGTACAGGACCGCATGGAGCTGGCAGCCAAGCTCAGCCTCACGGACACTCAAGTCAAGACCTGGTATCAGAACCGCAGGTGAGTTTCTCTATTTGGTCAATACAATTTTTTATCGTTTAATACTCAAACTTTTCTATAAACCGTATCAAAACGACTTTTAGGCAGCTTCCTGTTTCAGCTGCCCAGCTGGATTTTCACCAGTAAACTTCCTTTATATACTCATACACATTTTTATTTTCTTGTTCTAGCGAAGTCTGAAATGTAACGTTAATTGTCATGAAGTTACGTGGAAACAACTTTTTTCCTCTGCAAAGTAAAGAACTGACACCGACTGGCCAGTTTACGATAATACCCAGCACTGCCAATATCCTCAACAAATAAACGTTACCTATTTCTGTGCCTGCCAAGCAGTGACTTACAAGACTAGTAACGCTACTACAAAGTATATGTATGAAATGGGTGATAATTAAAAAAACAAAGAAAGTAATTTGCTCGTTAATAATCTACGTATTTTACAATAACTGTACCACCATGATTATAAATGTTGAAGCATGTCAACATTGCATCAGAGCTGATACTATGTTATGTGTACCGACGTTAAACCAGAATAAGAAACTGCAAATAGTGTACAGGACAAGCTGAGCCACACGGACACTCAAGTCAAGACCTGGTATCACAACTGTTAAGTAATAACGTTTATTTTACATGCTTCTGATTTAGTTACCATTACACGCGTATTTTTTGAATTATTTAGTCGGCGTTTTCTTCGCCTAAGATGGCTACAATAATCCGGAATGTCTCTCTTTCGAAAAAGGGGAAAGAACTATTATTCTAAAGTGAACTGCCAACAGACATACAATACAGGTCCGCTAGCATTGTTATCTGTTAACTATTACAAGGTGCTTTAATTTATGAAACACATATGCATTACCTATGGTATCTAGACAACAACTATTCATGATTTACCGGTTTTGGCATGCCGTTAATCATGTGTAAAACCTTTTCATGCGATTCTCATCTTTGGGCTTGTGAAAAGGATAAAATAAAAACAGTAAAATCCTTATGCTTCTGAGCTCAGAAACAAATGAATTTAATAATCAAGACGTGAATAAATGGAGTGTAAAAATAACATAGAAGCTGATTTGTTTTCGTTTCCTTATTCCAGTGAATCGAATGCTTTGATTCAACCAAATTTCATATTATCAAGTAGGCAAATTAATTCAACATCAGTTCCACGTATATTAATTTACTACTTCATTTCCTACGTCCACGTTCGGGATGGAACGCACTAATGGCTTGACCGCCAAATCCGATAAAGGCATGTTCTCAAAGAGATATGCTGCTGTCAAACTGAAAGCGAGTACGTTGTGGGGTGTTAGGGGTCGCTTCCCCATGGGATAGGGGATCCTCAAGGGGGCCAGTCAGAGCGATCATTAGGGAGGGACCTTCACGGCCTAGTAGAGTCTTTTTATCGTCGTTTAATTCTTAATGTAGGCCTCACCGCTCAGCAATTGCAACTTTGATAATCGGCTGCGCAAAACAGCGAAAAGAACGGAAATGGAAAACCTGAACGAATTTTACAGGAGCGATAAAAACTATGCTGGTATGTAGAGGTTAGGGAAATAGAAGACTACAAAAATATTTTGAACTGACTGGAGCACTTAATAGTTAGCAACAATATGGTAACGAACGCCCCTTAAATTTAACCAAGGAAGAATTTAAAAAAATCCGAAGATATCTGAAACTCTTGATACTTGTTGGGCTTAGATAGGATGGAGTTCTATAACTCTTTAGTTAATCTACTGAAATGATCGCAGCTATACACAGGGAAGAATTTTATCATTACTTCCTAATGTTCTGTGGAGAAAAAAACCAGATGAAATCGAAAAAGTAATTTCATAAAGAAAAAGCGGATACATTCTGATACTGGTGGATATAAAATAGTTTCTTATGGTAATGGTATGTATTCGGGTTTCTGTGAAGGTGGATTACCTTGTCAGTCGCATTCTATATATGCTGGTGTGTATGACTATTATGAGTCACTCACATAGTGAGAATCAACAAAAAAACCAAAATTACACTCTTTCTCGTTCCGTGAGGCAACCCAAAAAATGGCCTGTGCAAGGCTAATGGGCATTAAAAATATTGTATGTGATCATAAAGAAGAATCTAATTTAAACAGGTTAAGATTTTGTCGCAAAATTTCCCATCATTTTTTTTAATTTTTTTTTTTTTATTTGAGACCCTTAAATACTCGTCTCCCTCCGCCTCCCCCAATAGGAAAATTATAAATTCCAGAATTATGTTTCTAAAACGTCTTTTTCTTTACTTGAAACATTATTGTTGTGCACGTGAAAGTTTGTTTCCAAAGAGATCTTTCAAAAGGAGCTATACTTAAAAACAGCCATTTATCCTTGGGTTCTGTTTTTACACAATTTATTCCTTTTTTAGATGCCGAATTATTCTTGACAAGAAGCTATTTTTACCATGAAACTTCTAACAAATTAAAACTAAAAATCTGAGCATTATTCACATTCCAGTGAATCATATGTGCTAATTTAGCGTAATTCAGAACAAGATTTCTTTTTTTTCCCCATGTTAAAATATTTCTATAACTCAACGGAATCTGAAACTATCACGCTTTAAGAGGAAGAAACAACTAAAAATTTGTAAACTTTACTGCGATTGAACGAATAATTTTTGGGGGAGAATAATGCATAAACCTGACTGATGTATTAATATGGTAATAGGCCATCTTCCCGCAGTTGCTGAACAATAATTTTGTAAATAAATCCGTCGAAAACCATAAAAAACAAAATTCACCAAACCAGTTGTTTTCGACGGATTTATTTACAAAATTACTGACTGATGTAATTGGTGTGCTTGATTGCAGTAAATCCGAATCTGAAAATAAACTGAACAAAATTACTTTTGCTGCAATAGAACTTCTTAATAGCACTGTCCCTGAGGCAATGAAAAGAAAGAATGAAAATTGAATTTCATCTTGAAATTCGCAGTCGATGTACCAGTAAGCAAGCTGAAGTCTTGTTAAAATCTTTCTTACACGTCTAAGTCGTCAAATGTGCAGCTTCTCGAGAAGTAAACCGTTTAAGCAGCCATCTTGGTTCAGGAATTTTTGTCTGAGAATGGCAAGGTTTCTTAGGAAGAACTTGGTCTTGTTACAATTTATACAAAGCAGCACAGAAACCTACCGCTCGCCGGAATTTCATTATCGCTGTCCATTCAGTTTATACTTAATGCTTTCGGATATAGCAATGCACAATGGAACAAACCTATTTTGCTCTGGCATTCCATGCTTTTCTGGTAAGTCCAAATAAAGGAATTAGTCTCAAATCACAGAGAGCTGATGAAGTAGTGTTGAAGAAAAGCAGAATCATGACTGTGATTGGAATCTGGTCGAGATTACCGAATTGGTGTTTCTCGGTACGAACAATTCGCAGCTCCATTGCTCAGCACTTTTAGTAACCTCCTCTTCTAGTATCACGCTGTGGGAACGAGTTTGGATGAAGATACTCATTTACATGAAAATAAAGCAATAAGAAGTAGCTCTTCTGATTTATATATGCTGTTATGTTGTCATCTACATTTGTATTCTTGTTCATGCGGAGCTTTGTCCTGGCATTGAAGGAAGACGAGGATTCTGTTTTATATCTAGTAATGCATTATGCTGTCCTACGTGGTTTCCAGAAATCATTTGTGGTAAATGCCAGGTTGATTCTTTCCTAAAGATATAACATACTTAATTGACATATGCAAATCATTTATTTATGCTAAAGCTTTTTACCTTTCTTGCATTAATTTAACTATGCAAATCCTACTTTCGATCATTTACCGACAATTACAAATATTTCTACAACATTATCTTTTCCTCAAAGTGATCCTATACAACCTTCTGGTAGTCTGGAAACAGGTGATTTAACATCTTTTTATACTAATATGAATTTCACGTTAGCCTTTCCGATTATAATGCCTATTCACCTTTTTCATAAACTGAAAATAACTCTTATACTATTACCTGGTAGCCCTACAAATTAATTTCATATCCGCCAGATCTGCTTGATTATACTCCATCCATCGACACATTTTAAAGCCTTGCACTCTTGTTTTATTCAATCTTTCTCTCATTATGTATAATCTCCATGGCTAAACCACACTTATCTCCTTGCTGCCATGGAACCTTAACATCATATATATATATATATATATATATATATATATTCTTTCTATATTTTTTTACGTCACAAGCCAATTCTTCCTTGATAACTAACCGAAATGTATGAATTAGGTATCATTTTAAATCATACGGTCCATATTTTAATCACATCATATTTTAAGAAAGGATATCTTTGAAATTTAACCCTTAGAAGGAAAAAATTCAATATTTCTAAAATGTGTTTTTTTTTTTTTTTTTTTTTTTTTTTTTTTTTTTTTTTTTTTTTTTTTTTTTTTTTTTTTGTACCACAAACTATTTATCTTCCTGCATTCCTAACCGAAATCAATAAACGAAGTATCGTTTTAACGTTTTCCGCCGTGGTCTCTTCATACTTTAAGAATGGAATGTTTTGGAATTCCACCTTTAAAGGGCAAAATTATTATTGTTTCCATAACGTATTTTTCTCCCATCATTAGTAGATAAGGGTGTCAGGGATTGGAATAAGTTACCAAGGGAAATGATGAATAATTTACCAAAAACGTTGAATGAATTCAAAGTTAAAATTTGTAGAGGGCAAATGTAGGTGGGTGCAGGAAAATGGGAAGATGGGTGTTTATGGAAATTGCGACCGGAGCATGTGCTTCATTGCTATTTATGAAAAAAAAAATAATACCTAATCTGGTAATAGACCATATTTCCGCAGTTGTTGGACAATAATTTTATAAATAATTCCGTCAAAAACAACTGTTTTCATGAATTTTACTTTTATTTTATTCCCCAGGCGCGTTTCGTCCTTGTGATGTAGGGCATCTTCAGTGGCTGTAAAGTGATTTATCTCCATTGGAATCTAAGCGATATAGATAAATGAGGTATCATTTAAAAGATTAAGGTCTCTGCCGTGGTCACATCATATTTTAAGACAGAAATTTTCCGAAATTCGACCCTTTAAGGGCAAAATTATCATTATTTCCATAATGTATTTTTTTTCGTCGCGAGATATTTATCTGCCTTGATATCTGATATCCAATCTAAATCGAGAAATGAGATATTATTTTAGAGATTAAGGTCTCCGGTTTGATCAAATCATAGTTGCAGAAAGGAATTTTTTGGAATTCCACCCTTAAAGTGGTGTAAAATTATCATGATTTCTGTAACGTATTTTTTTTAAAAATCAGGAGCCATTTAATTCCCGTGATATCTAACTGATATACATATATGAGCTATCATATTAAAGATTAATGTCTCTGCTTTGGTCATATTTCTAAAGAACGAAATTTTTCAGAATTTGACTATTAAAGGGTAAAAGTAATAAGTGAAAATCATGCGCATGAAACGGTTCATAGCCAAGCCGCTAGTTAGCATTAGCAGATATTATAGAGATATTAATAAACGTCTTCACTGACATCGACTTTTGTACGTACCTATTACACTAAACAAATAAACAATTCAAACAAATGAGGTGGTTCCCCTTTAATCCTATTACAAACTCCCAACCTAACTGTTCATTCTATTTGCGAAATTTTCACACGGGTCATCTAGTAACTTCTTATTAACATTTTTAGCATTCATTTTATAGTCTATATATACAAAATAAATATTGTTATTTCTTATTTGTTAACAATTTATACATTATCAGGACGTATGTGTGTTACAAAGACTATAGCCATCTTCCTTCTCGATCTCTGTAAAATGTAAACTTTCGCTTTTAATCACAATGACTCCAATGAAGAATAATGTCTACACATACTTATTTTTCTAATGTTAAACTTTTGGATGGATAGTTGTTCAAAGGTGGAAAAGAAATGTAATTGTATTTGGACGCTATAACATAAAAAACCAAGTTTCCGAAATGTACCAAAAGCACACAACACTGGTGATTCTTCTTTCCAATCCGTGAAGTTTTAATTTGTAAAACATCATGGGGTTTTTAATTATGGTATTCAGTAAAACATGATATTACACTGGAAGCGTATGAAACTGATAGTTTTGACCTTAGTGCTAACACGACATGGTTCTCCGGTGTAAAAATGATTTTGTTGTCGTTAATGAAATAATTCAAGGTTAAGTGTTGTCTATGTTTCCACGTATCTTATCAGAAAGAGATAAATAAAATTTATTTCATGCAAAAGTGCATCGGTCCTTAAAAAGAACTGAGTTTCTACAACATTGTTAATTCTGCAGTGAAAGAGTACATTTATATCACAAGACTCATATTTGGAGTCAGCGTAATAAAGCGCACTCTTCACTAACTAAGCAGTCTCGATAACATCTGAAAGCAGACAGTATTTATGTTTAGATATGCTTGCCACGACAAGGAGACATGTGAGGTTGCGACTTCTCACAGCTGCTAGCACATAAGAAAACTTTCAATTAAGTAATAAATGTTTCGCAGTAAACCAACACCCTTGGCAGCTTCCACTATGAATTATTAATGTAATTATGTTAAAATTGTGAATTTTAATTGTGTCTGCAACGCTGATTTCAGCACGGCAGTTTGCCTCTCAAAATCGTATAAAAAATCACTTTGCGCAAGATTTCATGAACATAAACCGGCTTAGAGAAACATATTTGCAGAGAGGCGTTTCAATTTAGTGTTTTTGAAGAATAACTTGTTAATATTCGGAGGAAGATGCTCGTTAATAGAGATGATCGTATTCTGTTATTAACGACTCTACCTGAAAAATACTGACAGCAGATAAGAAAAAGCGAGGATTCTGTAAAAATATTATGCAATATGAGATTGGTCGTATTCAGCAGTTGGAGGGTTGCTACCGGAGAGGTCCGGTCATTAAAGTCTTCCGACTCCCGAGGCTTTTCAATTCTTCTCTTTACAGACACATAACGTGGAAATTGCGAGGAAGCACGCAAACCAATTGTTAATGTTATTAAAAATCTGCTTACGACTTCCTATCCGAATGAATCGGTTGTAACGTTGCCAAGTAAAATTATAAGGCGGAAGGTATCATGCATACCTTCATGTACTCCCGTAACGAATCATTTTCATTCTGACTACATTTATTATGATCCTCTAAATTTAAGGTGACTAACGTTGTGCATACGGTTTATCATAACTTTGATAACCTATTTCCCCTGTAAATTTCATTTCATTCCAGTGTTGTGGTCCACAAAACAAGCAGTATAATCGATATATGTTTAGATGTTATTTTTTTTTTACTTATGGCTTTACACCACGTCTACGTCAAGGTCATTAGAGGCGGGAAAGGATGGGGACAAGGAATGAGAAGGAATTCGGCCATGGCCTTTTCTATTAAGAATAACGGCATTCGCCTGGAGTGGTTTGGGGAAACCATGGAAAACCCAAACCCGGATGCCCGGACGGGGACTCGAACCGCCGTCCTCCTGAATGCGAGGCCAGAGCGTTAACCGGTTTAGATTTTAAGAGAGAATGAATTAATTGTTGTTCATACCAACAAATAATAGTAGATAATTACAAACCCAATTGTTCATATTTATCGATTATTATGGTGTAATCGTCCGAATATTCACCATTGTTTGAAGAGGAACAGCCGATTCCCTCAATAATGATAATTAGTAGCTCTAGATAATATGAAGACAAAACTTCACTTAGCTAAAATACCAGGTTTCAGTTCGAGTTTATCTTCACTGCGGTATTCTGTCCTATTGCCGTAGATAAGGCCTTCTGTGTGTCGAAGATGCAACTCTTGACGTTGGTTTATTGCAAATGAGAAAGGTAAACAACGAGCACCCTCTTAATATTGACGGCTCACGTTTGAGTCTCCAAGATACGAAGCAACATAGTTACAATAACGTACTGAGTTCACCTAATATATTAATCCAGTTTGCTTGTTGCATGTCTGGGTGATGGAATATTCGGCGAGAGAAGATGATGGTACGAAGTTTTCTCTACCAGTAAAAAATAATGGAAAAAACTCTTTAAAATATCGTAATTTACTAATCAAAATGATTGAGCATCTGTTGTCCGCTTTCCTTCCATCTGAAGCATAATTGGTGAACGATTAAAAGGATCTAATCCTGGTTCGGCTGTCGAGGTTAGGATTTCGATAGATTAAAAATATAACTCCAGGAGAACGGTAGACTGGTTTCTTCATGAAGTAGATGGTATATTTTCTCCACATTCTTTACTCGCAATTCTTTTTAGGCTCTAGTTACTTTTTCGCCGACGAATCCTAAATTCTAATAAAAATTAAAAAAACTCCTAAAACTGTATTAACAGTTTTTGCTTCAAATAAAATTAAGTTTTCACTTCAGGAAGCCGAATGCAAGGTAATTTATTTGTGTGTAGGTACTTCAAAAATAGGTTGAAATGTCTTTAATGTATGCAACTAGAGAATTATCTGTTTCACCTATTTGAGATAAACTTTTACACATCTTTCTTTTTAAGGTATATAACTCGTAGAACACGCGCCTCATGCAGCTATTTTAATTATCCTGTGTCGCAGCGGAGATTATTGGTCCGTAACGGTGATTAGACAGATTAATAAAACTGTCAAATAAAAAACCTGCCTGGTCAACAGGATATGGTTGTAATACAATTAATAAATCACGATAAATTTCAGGCATATTGATGCCTCTCAAGGCGTACAGACGTAAGCAACATTACCTCCCACTGACGAATGCTACACCACAAAGAACGTAAAGCCCTCCGTTCTACCTCACCGAGCACAATATTTCAAGTTCATTTTAGTTGACTTCTTACAGCAGAGGAAACTAAAGAAGGGGACGATGGCGTTAAGTCAATAGTACTGTAATCTATGCGTCTTAGGGAAAGCTGTTATTCACCCTCACAGTGATCAACGGCGTAGACACCAACTTTTAGGAACAGCCTTCCTGAATTGCTTCCAATTGCTTTTATCGTGCTTAAATAATGCATGAAGGCCAGGCAGCCACGTCTGACTTATTGCAAAAATACATAACACACACAAGACCATCAGCTGTAATTTGAAAGGGAATTTCGATCAGAACGACTTCCAACTTCCTGTTCTAATTCTCAAACAATCGTACTGCTACGAAATGTCCTACACATTTCTCGAGACTTGCATAGGCAGCTAAGGTCTCTGATTGGAATCTTTCCTCGATTAAAATTATTTTACTATTGAGGTTTTTTCTTTTTCTTTTTGTGCCTAAGAGTGTTAAAGGCCGACAGTTATTTTCACTGTTCCTTAATTTTCGTATTTAGAATCTTTTAAAGATCCAACAATATATTAAGTACCAGTTCATGTTTATGACACACATCATTTTCATTAAAGAAAACAGGAGAAATTAGAATAGGTAATAATGATAATTTACTTTAATGCTCAAAACAAATAAGTCCTATCCACAGCAGTTGTAAGTGATCAGACTTGGAAAACGTAGGTAATTGAAAGTTAGAAGATAGAACTGTATAATTAATCAATTTTCAAAGCCATTTATATAACACACACATAGCCTTGTAGTTGTAAAGTGACTTAAACTTTCATAAATCCAAAATCAAAATCATCACTTTTACGCCTGCTAAGCTTTAAAATGTTCTCATGTAGGTAATATAGCTAAAAAAAAGTATTTCCTAATTAATTATCGCGACTTTGAACTTAGGTATGTCTGTTTGCGATTACAGATATCATGCAAAATTAGCAAAACAAATTAGGGTTTCTGGCTCTTAGAGATTATTTTTAAATTATTTAGAGAAAATCCTTTCAAAATTATTCATAGAATTAGTTTAAACTATATATTCTTCGAAAACACCAGAATACAGACCTAAAAAGTAACGATAACTGATTCAATGGAGGCCGAAACATTATCTATCAGGATCCCATAGCAGTGCAAAGTTAGGCGAGTAATCCTTTTCTAGCAAACATCAATTTTCTCGTCTCTTTTTAGATAAATTCTTAAATATCTTCAATAATTTTGGAGATTTTTCTCAAATCTGTAAATTTTTTATACCATGGGAGGCTTGGACAGGAAGAGATATTAAAGATTTTCTTTAAAAATAAAAAATAAAAAAAAATACAAATACATTATGCAATGAGTAGATGCTGAATCTCTGCTATGTACACGCAGATACCCCGTACTCGTGTATCAGAACCTGACAGAGTTTCAAAGGTTCCTTATTTAGGTCTCCTGTGGGCCCGCTGGTCGAATCATTGGGGATATTCAGATGTGACATGTTGGATTGCATGAGAACATGAGAGTAGGCATATTCGCTGTAAAAGATCCCGTGGACTACATCTCACCCCTTCCATCCGAGACAGCAACATTCTGTGTCATCTCTCAGACCTAGCAGCTCTGGCTGCACCGTGGTACGTCACGGAAATCATGCGACATTATCGTAGCTATGCCCCCCCACACACGGCACATTTCTCTATGAACCGTATGCGTTATGTTGAGGTACTCCTGTTGCCAGCAAATTCCCCAGATCTGTCTCCGATAGAACGTGTGGGATCATATCCGTCCCAGTGCCAGTATCCAGAATATCAGCTACCAGGAGGATACACCCGTACCAACAGAATCAGTGCATGTATCCATGGCAGAGTGCGTGAAACGTCATACTGATAAGTGGACTAAACCTGCCAAGTTCTTGCTAAATTTTACTCGATTTTGTGATTACTGAAATAACATCATACACCCTCTCAATCCATTATGTTTCACTTCGTTACCTCCTCGCCTTCCGGGTGCTTCAAGTTTTATATCAGGCAGTGTATAATTAAAATAAATAATTAAATTAATCCTGAAGTTGTAATTAAGTTATAAATTACTCTTTTGCTTCGTGGTACCATACTCCTGGTTAGTAGTCGTCCTGACGGTTTAAATAAATCATGATGTACTCCACCACATACGGACACGATCTAGCAATAATAAAACAATCAACGTACGATATGTGGAAAGTTTCGTTGTTATTACTAGAAACTCGTGCTACAGGACAGCTGCGCACACTGTAACAACAGAAAATTCGAAATATACCAGTAAAAACTGTTTAACTAACAGCATATTAATGTGTGCTGCGAGGACGGCGTTTCAAGAATTGTCAAGACCTATCGTATACAAATAGGCAAATTCCCTTAATCAGTTTCACTGACTCTCAATAGCATATCATCATTTGGTTTTCTAAATTACTTACTTCACAACTTCATAGATCAGTAATACGAATCGATTTTCACAAATTCGTTAATTTGCATGAATTCGGATTTGAAAATATCCTTAATATTAGTTAAATTTATCCTCCCTTTAAAACCATTAAGCTGGGATATGATACGTGTTATTGAGTGGAACAAACACAATGGAAGCATCTGCATGTGATTGGAAGAGGTCCCCTTGGCTTTAAGCGATGGTCGTTGCTCCCTTGGGAGTTGGCAGTTACATTGCAGATGCGTTTAATGCTCGTTTCACGCACCACTGCATCACAGATATCAAATGTAAATGCTTACAATAATTATTCATAACATAAATGTCATTTACAAGCTAATGCTTGAAAATAATATACGACACGCTAGTACGCGCTATAGAACATTTTATTGCGACGAATGACAAACAGCGGTAGCGGTTTCTTTAGACTGAGGTTTGCCGCTGTGATGAAGCTGTTTTTAATGTTGTGATCCTTCACAGTCGAGTGGCCTGCAATGGCGCGGGAACCCTCCACGGGGCTTCATCCAGGCTGATGGTGATTTTATTACAATTTCTTAAGATATTTACATTTTGGTTTTTAGATACTACGTAAACTCTAAATCGATGTTAGCTGAAGTTGTTCTTTGTCATTGTATTAACTGCCTTTTTCTTTTCCAGCTTTACTCTAAATACAAATTCATTGTCAATTCACATGCATAAACATTAAGTCCAACTAGCTGCATCTTCGGCACAATGGATAGATCATCGAATCACCCATCCAGACTTGTCTTTTCACAATCCATCCAGATACTTAGGTTCCTGTGGGTTTGGTTTGGAATTATATGGTATGGCTGATCTCCTACGTATCCTTCCAACAAAGTTCCACGTCTAATGGTGAATGGTGAAATCATAAACTCAGTACTGCTGTCTGCATATTTGTAATGCTGATATCACTTTCACAGCCAAATATTGTACAAAATTTTCTTAATTTTACTAACCAGCACTAATATAAACAAAACATTTGTCAATCTTTGAAAACCAGAGTCCAGATAATCTGACTGAATGTTGCGTCAGTAGCAACAAATCCTCATTAACCGACAAAAATAGGCGTAAAAGATGTAACCATAAGAGCAATTATCTTCAATCTGTGTTTTCTGATGTGGATGTTTTCGTTATGACGACTGGCCTTTCAAATTAAACGAAGTTAATATTTATCTAACAGATACAGGATTAATGCAGCTGCCTTAAGTGCTGTCACCTGTAGCTAAGAATATGGTTATGCATGTCAATAATCGTAATTAACAATCAAATCCTTCAAGATTAAAAGCAGAGGTTATTCTTCCACGCTAGGCCATTTTAAAACTAACATCACTCAGCAGGTCTAGTTGCGGAACTGGTGTACAGAAGGTTTGCAGTTCGAATCCTAGTCTCGTCTGGGATTTTAACGGGGCCTCAAAACTGACATTCACTTCTGGCAAAACTTTGTTTTGTTAATGTGATGATGCTGTTAAGCTGAAGATCTCCTTTACCTGATGGGATTCCCAGGTTAGGCGGCTTCACATTGCCTATCCTGAAAGAAATTCTGTGGTTACGTCTTTGAGACCACACACACACACACACACACACACACAAAACAAAAAAGTACAGTTATCGGTCATATCTGAAACTAATATTTGGAAAACGGAAATTTCAAATACTCAAACCAGTTTAAATACCTTATGATAACCCAGAGACTAAAATGTACAAAAATATCTGTTCTAGCAGTATTTTCAGAACCCTTTTAAACAACAGTGCACAGATATATTTATGTACGAATGAATATTCACTGAGTAAAACTGAGTTTTATTTTAGCCGATGGGTGTCCACAGCTGTAGACGTATACTGTCAGTAAAATGAATAAAAAAAATACCTGTGATATATCGAATCTATTAATGGTAAAATTATCTTTTACTTATTGTGGTATTAACGGCTGAAAAATTTTGGTTTAAATCACAGAAAATTGGAAATAGAACGAAAATCTGGGTTAGGTTATAAACACAAAATTGTAGTGGTTTAATACTTTTCAGGGTGCATTCTTGTTTTTCTGCTGTTCCTAATGTATGTCATAGGTAAATGATGTCTAAACTATCTGAAATAGTACTGAAATAACAATGTTTTTGGCCGAAGTCAGTAACGCGTATTTTAAAGAAACAAAAGTAAAATGTAGGGAAGGTATATGTGATGATAGCCTAAATTAAAGAAAATAATCAGACCACACAGTGAAAGCGAATTACTCCTTAATACAAAAAAGACGGAACTGACACATGTTATCACAAAAATATTAAATAAAGGACAACTATAATGACAGCCCTTGGGTGAACACCTCTTTTAAAACAAAAAATGGATTCCACACAT
Source organism: Vandiemenella viatica (assembly GCA_031002005.1). NCBI lineage: Eukaryota > Metazoa > Arthropoda > Insecta > Orthoptera > Morabidae > Vandiemenella > Vandiemenella viatica. The sequence continues at coordinate 173,392,986 of CM061921.1, read as the reverse complement.
CCACAAACCAGTGAAAAGCTTAGCTTTCCTTGTTCTCGACAAAAATTGTATCTGCACTTGCTGAGAAGAACTTATACCATACGTATTTCCAACACTAGTAGCTACCAACTTGTTTTGGGGGGAGTTATTTACGATAGCAGATAGCAGAAGGTGTTTAAGCCACAAGACGTGTTCCAAGAAATTGATTTGCAGTAAGCTCACGTATAATATGCAGAATTATGTTGAAACACCTGTGTTTAATTACAGTGAATACTGGTCTTAACTGTATTATAATAAACGCATCACATATAATGCTCTGATACCAATAATTAATACAAAACTTATCATTTACAGATATACAGACTTAGAATAATTGTTTTGTAACCCTGTTTACTAACACTAAATTATATATTCTTTAGGAATGAGCTATAACTTTAAATCCGTAATGAAAGATCTTTGCCGTACAATCAAATTTGCTGTGGAAAAGATTTTTTAATCTTGAATTTGTCATCTCAAGAAGATTCAGGAAGAAATATACGTCATGATTAGAAAGCGAAGGCCACGTCGAGTTACAAACTGATGATATTCATGAATCTTGGATATTAATGTATCATTCAAAAGTTATCTGCTGTAGAGCTCTTTGCAAATCACAATATGTTTCGAGGGAGGTAAGTAAATGTTATCATTCTTTGATAATATTATTAGTTTGAGGATGATTCCATGTACAACTCCACAACACTACACTGTATAATTATTTCTGGACTTTCGTTTACCTTGATACGAAACGTGTGGCGTTTCGGAATACAAAGTGTTCCTTAAGTGACATTTAGAGCTTCGATGACTCTAGTCCACATGAAATTTGTACCTGACATTATTTTTCGCAATTACTATAACCGCAAAAAAAAAAAATAGTATTTCTCGAAAAAGTTTGCTTTTGTAGCGAGGAAAACATTATTTGATAATTTAAGAAAAGCTACCATTTTAATCGGTCGTCTATTAAAAAAGTCGAAAAAATATATTTGTATATATTTTTATTGACTTTAATCATTACATTAGTAGTAAGAATAAAAAGATAGAAATAAAACGTTTTACTGTGCCTATTAGTCTTTTTTTTTAATTTTAAAATGACATTCGGCCATGTTAACCATTCAGCCAGTTGAATTATTTTTGTTCATTTTACAATGTATAGATTTAATCCAAGTGTGATTGCTTTCTCTCTTTTGTAAGAACGACACAAGACGAACACAGCACTTAATTAAAACCACCAATGCCCTCGGCCGGACTGGAACCGGCGACCACTGCAACGCGAAGCAAGCACGTTACCCCTACGCTGCCGGGGTCGGCCATATTAGTCTTGATAAGGCTATAAATCGTCTTCCTTGTTCTTACTTCCATGTTGTTTTTAGATCGGCGTGTAGCAAATACATTCTAGCCTTTTCCTCGTTTACCTGCATTCACTAAGCAAAAATGTCTTCAACGCGGTACCGAGCGTGGCGGTGTAACGGTTAGCGTTCTGGCCTCGCATTCGGGAGGACGGCGGTTCGAATCCCCGTCCGGGCAACCAGATTTGGGTTTTCCATGGTTTCCCAAATCACTCCAGGCAAATGCCGGGATGCTTCCTTCAAAAGGCCATGGCCAAATTCCTTCCCATTCCTTGCCCCCCATCCTTTCCCGTCTCTAAAGACCTCGCTGTTGAGAGACGTAAAGCAATTAAAAAAAAAAAAAAATCAACGCGGTCTCCAGGTTCCCGCGAAATTCTCGGTCTGCCAATTTCAATTTCTTTTTTCGCCTGGAAGCCGACCTAAAAAAATAGAAATGTAAATAAATATATGGCACTTTTATAATTGTTTGCCACTTACCTTCCAAACATTTTTACAAGTGTTATGAGCAACGTATGGAGCCTATGGCTTTTCTTGATTCCAAATAAGACAGTGAAAATACTTATTTTTATGTTTAATTTTGGTTTAATTAATATTTTATCTCTCACTCTCTCACTTTAAAAAATTCATAACGAATATATATCAAGATGCATAAGCGTCATAGCTGCACTTTTTTTTGGAAACATTTAACCTTATTTAAACCACAAAAAATTAATTTCCATTAGTTTGTAACTCGAACGCAGATATGTGAACGTAACAAATCCTCTCCATATCCTTCTTTCGTCGCAATGTATAGAAAACTAGTTTGCTATAAATATCAAAACATTAAATATGTATGTCACTAACAACACTACAAAATCTAACTGGAGAACACGGGGTCGAATCCATATATGGGTTTTCCATGGTTTCCCCAAATCACTTCAGGCGAATGCCGGTACACTTCGTTTAAAAGGCCATGGCCGAATTCCTTCCTGTTCCTTGCCTCCCATCCTTTCCAGCCTCTAATGACCTCGACGTTAATTAGGCTTAAAACCTTAAAAAAAACTAACAAAAAACCGAAATTTTTTAATTAGTTTGATGCATATCAAATAAAATATCATGAAAGAAATCATAGATAAAAAAAAAAAATGTTGTATAGTTACACCTGAAAGAGAAGTAGAATATGGGAAAGATAACACAAAAGAGTTAAGAGACAGTAAGTCAGAAGGTGACACTTGAAACAACTAAACAGGAAATATGGAAGCTAGAGATAGATGGATATAGGAGAGTCCCTGAATGATGCACATAGAAATAAATGGTTGAGGGGTAGAGAGAGAAGTCAGAAAATTGTGGATAAGGATGGAGGCGAAGTTATCGAAGATTCGAAAAAGGCACAGGTATTAAATAACTGGATCAGTGAGACCATTATGGATCGAGCGTGTTGGGTTAGCTGTAACCTTCTGACCTCGCAATCTGACGCGGGTTTTAATCCTCGTCCGGCCATCCAGATTTGGGATTTCCATGGTTTCCCCAAATCACTCCAAGTGAATTCATTGATGGTTCATTTAAAAAGGCCATGGTTATATTCCTTCCCGTTCCTTGTACAACTTCTTTCCCGCCTCAGATGACCTCAACGTCGACAAGCCGGAAAGTCAGAAAAAAATAATAATACAGAGACCATTACGGACTGTTATTCAGGGATGAGAAAGGTAAACAAGAAACAGAAATTAATTCCCAATGTTAGGGAACTATGGATGCTAAAGAAACGTAAATGGACTTGCGTGAATTGTGCTACTACACATATATTAAAGATATCGGAATACGACGTTGTAGCTTACCTCGATGGATAGTAGAACTAGTCCATTAAGTAAAGAAATAAATAGGGTTGAAAATTATAGACTGGTTACTTTGACATAAGTGGTGGGGAAATCGGTGGAGAGGTTGATACGCAACCACTACAGAAATTCCTGTGAGAAAAGAAACTGGTTTTGAGCAAAGATATTCAGGTGAATCTCAGTGAGTCTGTTACATATAGGATATTTCAGAAGAAAAGGACAAGAGAGATCAAAATGATAATATAGCACTAGGTTCCTCTAAAGCATTTGACACCGTAAGTCAAACTATTGCAGAGGAATTTTCAAAATGTAACCGAACGAGATGGGGGAGCGGTAACGCTCGGGCTTCGCATTCAGGAAGACGTAGATTCGAATCCCCGTAGGGGCATCTGTGTTTCGGTTCCTTTCGCTTCCAGTTCTTTCCTGCCTATAATAACCTTGACGTCTACGAGGCATAACTCCACCGGTAAAATGTTTTCAAAGACGGAAACTAAGAAGGTGCGAAATGCACTATCAAGCGAGATGGGAGTGAAAACGGCTGTGTCACACGATAGTGTATAGGGAACTTTGCAATTCATTACTCTAATAGATGATTATGGTTAATAGTCAGAAGTTTTCTGCATATGTTATAATGATAATAATATTCCTGAAACAGGACAGGATTGTGAACAACTACAGGTAAATCTGATCATGATATATAGCTGGGTAGGTCAACATGGAGTAAAGGTAAATGTTAGAAGGAGTCGGCTTATAAAGTACATAGATAAGAAAAAGGGTTTTTTATTAGTGAGGAGTGCAGCTTGTTGAAGATCTGAAGTGTTAATATCTTGGCATAAAATTTGATATTAAACTCAATTTGATCAGGCGGTAGGGAATAGCTTCATAATCAATTTTTTATTTGTTGGAGAGAGTGGTGAGGCGGAAACTGGTTTATAAAACCATGTTCAGACCATTGCTTGAATATGATCTTGTAGTATGGGACCCACATTTTAGGTATCAACTACAGGTGTTGGATGGGGAGCGAATGAGAGCAGCTATATTTGTTTGTGGAAATTACCGGAAAACAGAACTAGTAACTCGCTCGATAAAGTAGCGCGGTTGGAAGCCATTGGAAGATATGATCCGGGTGAAGAGAGTGCTAGGAGTGTATGAGTCGTACATTTGGTATGAGGCTTGGATGAATATGGACAGAAGTATTATAGAAATACATAACGATGATGACATGCTGGCACTTGTTTTCGGTAGTAAGAAAGTGGGAAAATTACGCCCCTTGTGGTGTCTGCCTTAACCAATTTCGATAATCCTACAGGGTATAGGATACCCATAGTTTAACGTGCAATCAGAACCACGGAAGCGTCCTAGCGTACTTCACATACTCATAGCAAGCTTTGCTAGAGGTGAAGACCGAGATTCGAAATGTGGGCCTTTCGATCTGCAGTCAGGTGCCTTAAACGCTCAGTGACCGGAAACAATGAAGTAATTTAAAACTGGCAAATGGTGATTGTTGTAGGGTGGTGATATCGCACTCAACTGATTTTATTTCATGTAAATTGCCTCATGGACATGTGCTCCATTGCAGTTAAATTTAATGGACCTTAAATATTTAGAAAAACATTTAGTTGCCCATTAAAATGAAAAACAACTCATCTTCATAGCATTTAAGTGCAGAAAAGAAGAAAAATCAATTTCTGTTTTATAACATGATATAGAGAATGTCTCAGAAAACACATTGTTGGTATCGTCATACAGAAACATGAGGCAAGTCTTACGAACCAATCGTTGGTAATGATACTGTGTCCTCTGTCACGGTTTTGCTTCTCGTACGATTAACTTCTCTGACATAGATGAATTTTTTGGTAATTCAAGCTGGGTTCTTTTAAAAGTTTGATTATTATGTTTTCTATTATTCCACTCAGTTCATTAAATGCTACAAAGCTATTGTTAGCTACATTTAGCACTCTTAATAACGAACTGACAGTTACCCAGAGTTTGACAGAATAACGAAAAAAATAATAATTTGAAGTTGCCATTACGGAAGTCACCTTTATTTTAAGTCAACGAAAATTCAGTTTCATTTAGTTTTTCGTTGCTATCTAATCAATTTTTTGAATAATTTTTTTATTTGCACTGTGCATTATTGCAATAAGAAATTCTAATTATTTGTTCACTCATTTACTTGAAGCGAGATGGTTTACAGTGGAACGAATAAACTAAAAGCCAAATGAAAAGCATAGTAAGCTATATCCTACATCTTTGCTCCGAATTTCGTCTTTGGTGTCAGGGCATAGGCCGTGAGAAGACACTTTCAGTGAAGTTACAGTAAAATAAGACTAATGAGTTAGATTAGTGCATTGCACTAAAATACATATTTACTGTATAAATCCTTCACGGAATAACAATTTTTAAATGACTTATATTTATTAATTACTTGGATGGAAGAGCCATTTACTTATTCGGTAGGACAAACCAGAAACCCATCTAAGAAGGAGATTAGGTGGTTTGGCTTACAGGTTGTAGAAAATGCCTTTTCCTCAAATATATAGATTTAGATATTGGTCTTGGAGAGTACTATATCATTGCTGTATACAGTTTACATAAAATAAATGAAATATCTCTTTATCTTTAAACAGCCCCTAAAGTTAAAAAGTAGATATCAGTTATAAGGTGATTTAAGGTGGTGTTAGTTGTGATGTGGCTTATCACCTGTTAATAATCCTAGCCAAAAAGATAGCTGATTAAAAAATTTCAAATGAAAACCTTTAGTTTAAACAAAAATCCGTAGAATTAAACATTACTTGGCTTGGAGAGGAAAGGAAAGGGACGGGAAAAACTTAAAGGTGAAAAGTTTGGCAAAGATATTTTGAATAGCTGGTAGCTTCTAGAAATCATAGAAATTATAATCCCTAGGAATTTAATAAATAATCCCTTCCTCACTCTTAGATAGCGTACATTGGTTTCAGAGACTGTGATGTAGAATAAGGGAGAACGTCATCGATTTGTACAAACTGAATACGTAGTTCTTTACTTTCTAAATTTTTACCTCACCCGGTTTGAACTAGATTCCATGATTGTACTGTCTTCTTTAATTAGTCTGTATCTTGAAACATCAAATAATCTAATATGTACAATCATTATAATCGTCATCTTTAATTAATTCAATGTTGTAATGATGTGGCCTCTTAGTAGAATTACTCCAAGTCATTCTCAGATAGAACGGTATTGCCAGTTAACTTGGTTTCCACTCCAACAGCAGTAACTTGGCCTAATTAAGTGGTTCACTAGTTACTGCGGCAGGATATGAAATTGCCTAATATAGCAAAAGATAAAAAGATAAAAATAGCGGAACGTTCGTTTACTTACATTTGAAGCAGAAACACCAACCGAATGTTTTCTCGTACAGCAAAGGGCTGATTTCATGAACCCTACGTAGTACCAGGAAAAAACTGAGTACGCACATTACGTGTAGAGACAGCGGCACACAAAGCAGTTTAGGAAGAAGAGGAGGCAAATGACTTTTTGTGTCGTTTTAATTGTGGCGGGCGCGAGTTTTCAATCAGGAACACAATGGTAGACCATGAAAAGCGGTGCCTTTGTGCCGGCCAATCGTTCCATTTTACCGAACTATAAGCCGACTTCCAACCTCCCACACACATCTCACTAACACTATCCTAAGCAGCCGTCACGTACAAAAAAGAGACGAGGTTACGTCGCGTCCTACATTTATCCTCTCAATAGTATTCAGGAATTTAGTGTTAATTGTATATATTTTTCAAGGAGACTTCCATACAGGCAGTATTAATGGAGTACCAGTGATCAGAACCCCAATACATTCTGGTATTTGTGTTTTCATTTTAAGCCTATTCATACATACTTTCGTCTTAATAAAACAGATAAAATGCAATATGATGACATGAAATCTGACAGCAGTGACATAATAGTGATTCACGACTTACCCCCAAAGTATTTGGACGGCAATGGCATTATAGGTGGATCGGCGAAATAAGGTGCCGTATTAATACTTACATGAAATGTTTTCTTCTTCATGCCATTAGGGATTATTACCATCAGTTTGATAACCACAGATTCGTATAATGTCGGCAGGCCACGGGTTCGAATCCACGTCCAGGCAGACAGGTTTGGGTTTTCCATGGCTTCCCCAAATCACTCCAGGCGAATACAGTGATGCTTCCTTTAGAAGGCAATGTACGAATTCCTTCCCGTTCCTTGTCCCCAGTCTTTCCCACCTCTATTTACCTCGATGTCAACGAGGCGTAAAGCCATAAAAAAAGAAAAAAATTAACTGTCAGTTCAATATCGTATTTTAGCATTAATTTTTATGCTGACAGGTTTATATTGATTTCACCTATTTTGGTTTGATATTGTTATATAAGAGTTAATTTAAGTTCATATTTTACTAATAAGATATTTTTTCCTAATTATAAAACAATATATATAAATTCATGTTGACGTATAATGGCCACATGTATCGCGTTTTTAATGGTGATGTAACCCATGTCTAGCATGCCATCAGATAAAATCATACGACTGGTAATTATAGACCCATTCTGCTCTTTACCGATGAGTTACACTATTAACCTGAAGAAGGTGACTAAGAAATAAGTGTTAGGAGGACGCCGGTTCGAATACCCGCCCGGGCATCCAGATTTGGGTTTTCCATGGTTTCCCCAAATCACTGCAGGCGAATGCCGGGATGCTTCCTTCAAATGGCCATGGCCAAATTGCTTCCCGAACCTTGTCGCCATCCTCGACGTCGACAAGACGTAAAACCACAATAAAAAAAATAAAAAAAAGATTTTGGAGGGAACTAGCTAAAGCAGAAACGTATGCAGTTTAAGGCGGGGTTATCATAGCGATTGCATTCAATGTATAATCGCTTTTCAATCCCAGATATATCACAGTTAACAGGAAGGTTGAGGAAGCCATTTTGCTAACTGTAGTGTCTTCCTATTAGCAGAGATTACTAATTTTTATATGGATATTGGTGTTCAGCACAAGCTCATTATTTTTTATTACATTAGCTCCCTTTTGCTTATGAATAAAGCTTCGAAGTGGTCCGTTTCATATTTGGTAATCTACAATTTTTAAATCAATGTTAAGACTTGTAAATTAGACTGACAAAGTACGATTACATAATTCCTTTGTTGTGAAACATATAATTCTACTAAAAGTTTAAGTTGTTTAATTAGTTTGGTCTGAAGGGTGGTTAAGATGAGCAATTTCTGCATAGTCCACATCATGATATATAGTGTGGGATGCGCTCTAGAGCATAATAAAAAGGATTATTCACGATGAGGGAAAGAATACGTACTGGAAGATACCAGCTGTTAAATAAGTAATTTGAATATTGTAAATAGTTATTGTGACTGGTAACTTCTATCGTTATCCGAAATATCATTCCAAGTGCAATGTTTGTGCGTAGCATATGGATAATCCGCAATAATTCTATGTTTTCGTAGTAATGGTAATTCAAGATCTTCTACAAATCATAAATTTTGGGCTGACTTAAGTTATTCTATAAATATAATTAAACTGACAAAAAAACATGAACGACTTTAAGACGACTAAGAATTGCCACGGTGTATGTGACACTTTTTAGAGGATAGCATAATGAAATAAACGTAAAAACCTTAAGCTCTCAGTCATTCATAGAGTAAGACGTTTATTCCCAACAGTTCTGGAATCATATATCGTAACTCTTATGTTACCTTAAATGATGTCTAATGTTACAAATATTTTAAAATGTTTAAAAAAAGTTCTGAGATATGATTATTAGCGAAAAACGCTATAGTGCCTTTAGTATTTTCAATTTTCCCTGCCATCTGGTATACAATCATCCCTCTCTTCCTATCTCGAGCTAATCTCTTAATCTGCTTTTCATATCAAAATTGTTTTCATCGTTTTCTGATCTCTCCTTCAACTGTTTCATCAACTAACAAATTAACAAATCAAGCATGTTTTAAAATGTGAACCATCATCTTGATTCTTCGTGCTGAGATGTTCTTCCACAGTCATTTTCAAAACACTTTTATTTTATACTATATCCCTCCAGCTCGTTTTCAACAACCTTGATTAGCACCATTTCAAAGACTTCATTACTCCTTCTAACTGCCAATATTAAAGTTCATGCTTCCCTCATATACAGAACTCCACAATAACTGTTTTAAAAAGTTCTTTCTGGATATTGGTCCAAGGTCAATTTTTGAAACTAAAAGATTTCTGGTTATAAAGAAGGCTCTACTCGCTAGTGTTATTTTGCTTCCAACATCATTCCTGCTTCGGCCAACAGCCGTTATTTTACTGACTTTATAACAGAGTTCCCTTACTTCTTCTGGTTCTTCTGATCCTACTATTATATTAATATTGCTACCATTTCTACGAAATTTCATGACATTTGTCTAGTTTTGGTTTAAATTAATTCTTAGTTCTCTTATCAGTAAATTGTTCGTGCCATTCAGTTATTTCTTAACATCCTCGCGCTATTAAGTTAACTGGATAATGTCGTCGACAAATACTAACATTGTGATTGTTTCTCGTCATTTTCAAATATTTCTTTTAGTTACTTTATTGCGTCTACTGCATACAAGTTAAATATTAATGGGGATGGGCTACAAATAAGTATTACAAACAATTCTCTCATGAATATTTAATTTTATTACAGCTATTCCATTCTTATTCAACTTACAAATTATCTTCACATTCTAGACATGACGTCTGTAAAATTTTATATATCCGTTTTCACTAAACTCTAATTGTGTTCACACAATATCTTTTGTTTATTATTTCTGTTCTTCTGTGTATTATCATGGTCAGTAATTCTGAAGAATGTGATTTTAGACTTATTTTGCAGTAATTTTAACATTTGTCAAGTTGTGCTTACAATGCGACTGAAACCATACCTCTTTCATTCGTTTATCCAGAATTCTGTTTGATCTTCCTATATGCCACATCTACTTTACCAAGACCATTTCCATTTATACTTTTCTTGCAGCCATTTTTCTTTTGCTTTCTGTCAATTTCTGCGTATTTACTTTTCAAGACTTCTGTGCTTCTCTCTTCCTGAACCTTTATCTTCATTCTCCTCTTATCCATCAAATTCAAAATTTCTTCTGAGATCGAAGGTTTACGCCCATGTTCTCTCCTAATGCTCAATGTATTTACAGGCGTTGATTATCTCTCTGAATTCCTTTAAAATTTATTTTTTGACCTTTTTGGACCCACATCTATAATCTCTGTATATATATATATTTTTTTTTTAATTGATCACTTCGAGATTCTATTTCCTGTGTCGCTTCTTTATTCTCTTACATTTCAGCTGGCACATCATATCTTTCTGATTGTTGTCAAAGTCTATATCAGCTCCCGAGTATGCTTTAAAATATAGAAATTGGTTTCCGGTTCTGTATTTGGTCATGATCCAAATTAACTCATATATAAATATGTCCCTTCCACAAATGATGTATGATTCTGCAATTTCAGTGTTGTATTTGCTATGATCAGTTTACCTTTTTCACAAAATTTTAACATTCTTCCTCACACATTTCTTTCAATTAAACCAAATTGTCTTAAGGTTTCCTCTCTTTTCATTCTCCACTACCTCATTCCCATCACCTATCAATATTAGATTTTCTCTTCCTTTACATAATGGATTAATACTTTTGTATGATACTATTATTTTTCTATTTTGTAGCCACCTTGTAACGTAAACATTTACACTTGAACTAACATAGGTTGGCTTAGGGTTTGTTTCTATTCTAGTCCAAATAATTCTCTCAGTAAATTGTTTACAATAAATCACCTGTTTTCAATACTTCTTGCTTATTAGGAATCCCTTGCTGGTAAATGATTGTGTGCTAATTATTGTTAATTCATCAAATCAGAAATGCTGTGCATCCTTTAGTTTAATATCACTAATACAAACAGTATCTAGCACAGTAATCTCATAGTGGGTTTAAATCAAATCTCTTAAGGATTACATATCAAGTTACAAGTTGAATCTCAACGCGTCATCAATTATGCATGTGTGTGAAAGAAATTCTTTCATTTGTTTTATCCATAATTTCAGCAGTCAATGAGATTTTGTTTTCTGCTTAATAGCTTTCCTCTATATATTTAGCTCATAGGAGTGACGGCAGCATCTTGGCACTGTACTTCTTAACAGTAGAAAATAATGCCCATTGACTACGGGTTAGGAAGAAACAGAAGGGTTGCTTTGGTAGAATTAAAACGCTGTTTCAAATCTTTAGGGAACACATGTATTAAGAAGCCGATACATCATCCACACAGAGAGAACAAGGAAAAAAAAATACTTTGGGGATGATTGTGGCACAAAGCAACATAAATCAGTTGGTTTGATTGGTGCAGAAGGGCATAGATGCGATTGGCCACAGCATGCGCGTGCGCAATGGGTATGATTACAAGCCCTCACCTCTCCTACCACATAGAGTTCTGGAACCATAATTTTCATGATACCAACTCTTAAAAAAGAGAAACTGAATTATCACCTATACTCGAAATTAAATACCAACTCTCGATTTTGAAGTAAATTTCCTATAAGTTTTCTTACTGTATACACCGGCAGTAAATAGCTTGAAACCCGCATGCCATCCAGTAAGGCAGGATGGTGACAGTCAAAACATTGTTTACAATATTTATTTGTGTTATTGGTGTTCATTGTAAAAAATAGATTCTAAATCAGTCCATTAAGAACCGTTACTTTCCTGTGCACTCTATTCCACTAATAGTGAGAATTGAATAGAGGAATTGTTTAGACTTTAGATGTTAAGTCAGTTTTTCTACCTCTCAGCTGTCAAATTCTTACCAAAAAATTGTTTGCAGTAACGACTGTAATCTGCAAGCTAACAGACTTCAAATAATTACAAAGATTTTCTTAACTTTTTATGCCGAGAATAATTGTTTCTAATGCAATGTTATCCTATTCGAAAATAACTATTCACTGAAGAGTGACAAGTTACAAAGAGGAATGTGAAAATTTCACTCTAGATGAGTAAATTTGTAGCACTATCGACAGTTCCTTAACATAAAATTCACAGTTCAAGGACTTTTATCTTGTGCGGTAGAAAGCAATGTAGAAAATACCAAATTTTGGGAAATCATTAGCATGATAACTTATGTTATTTCAAGGAATAAACATAAGAAATCGACAGAAGCAATCATCTCACTATAGTCTATGAAACCTAATTTCATATGGTATCTTAATATGCCACTAATTATGATCCGACACGAATAAAAAAATTTCCCATTTCTTTCCGATCTTATTCAATTTCTTTTACCTTAGAAAATCTGAAAAATGCATGCGAAAATTTGCTATAGTATATGACTAACACACATTTACACAACGATAAGTCTAATAACAATGGGATGAACGTAATTTATATTTTCATATTATGAAGGTAACCTGCTGCAAACATGATTACTTTCAAAGTTTAGTGAAATTTTAAGTTTTAGTTTTCATGCAACTATCTCTGTAGCTAAATGCTTATATCGAATTTCGTTTTTGTATAGTGAGACACTAATGAATTACTTGAGACGTCTGCAAAAACAGGTTTATATCGAATTAGCCTGCTTCTATCTATTCAGATCAAAAATATAGCATTGAAGCGTTTACTACTCCGTTTAGATCGAGTTTAAACGCATGCAAAAGAACGTTTCTTTGCACCGTAATATGAGGAAGGTTGTATTATAACTAGTTCATTATTCACAGCTACTTTTTTCGACATTTCTGTGAAGTATCTCAACGTTTAATTGAAACAAATCAAATGGATGTGAAATCTGTAAGTAAACCCTTTAGGCTGATTATTCAGTCAGCATTTCGCCTCTGTCATGGAATCCGAGCCGCGGAGTGTCCTATGTATCTTAACTGATCAACCAGAACTTTCAAAAATTCGATGATCCAACAGGATTTGAACCCATAATTCAAAATTTTAAAAAGTAAGCGATTTAACAACTAAGCTACCAAACCTCTCATTTAACGTCAGAATCCTGAAAAAAAATTAACGTTAATAACATCTACAAATGGATTTCAGTTGTTTAAATATACTGTGGGAATCTCTGTATTTCTAGAAAAGTTACCTCTGGGTAGTGGTTATACCTAATCAAAGAGTGTTTTTCGGAAAGTGTTCAGTCTATTCGTTTGCGTGTTCGTTTGAATCTACAGTCAAAAAATAACCATTATCTTTTATTTGAATTAAGTTGTATGTTACTACAGGCTAAGTACCAATAAATTTAAATTCTGCTCAATGCTTGTGCCGTACATTGATAATAGGTTTGTTACAGGTAAAAGAATAATGTTAAGTTATCTACAATTGAGGCAATTTATGGCCAAAAACAGATGCGTCAAAGCATTATTTGTATTTCTTCCTTGTTGCCAAAAATAGCATAGCAAAAAACTATTGTTGAAGGTCTGAAGTATGATCCTGGAAAGTAAACATTTAGTATTTTGTAACCACGTACGAAGTGTATTAATATTTCACGAAAAACATTATATAAATTAATTACACTTTATTCAGGCATACAGCCGTTAATACTGGATCCATTTAAAAAAATAGTAAAAAAAAATTATATTTAAATACAAATTACTCATAGAGGGGCTATCGATTAAAATAATGCTACCGTGTGAGGACACCAGTTTTCTTTTTAGTTTGTTACATAACTTGTTTGTGCCGTAAGTGAAGTAACTTCACAGCACTGAAGTAAGTAAGAAGTTTCCCGTTAAGCTAGTATCATACTCAGATCTTCCGAAAATTTGTCAGAAAGTATGTGTAAGTGTAAATACAATGAGATATCTGATTTAGAGTGTCGGTTTCTAGTGTTGTGCGTACGGTACATAATCGTTTGGTTTGTTTATTTAAAAAGACCTACAGTAGCTATGTGTGTTACAGTAAGTAGAGCAAAACTGACTTCCTTGCTTCATTCTCTTTAATATTTATTTAAACCGAGCGTGGTGGTGTAACGGCTAGCATTCTGACCTCGCATTCGGGAGGACGGCGGTTTGAATCCCCGTCCGGGCATCCAGATTTGGGTTTTCCATGGTTTCCCAAATCACTCCAGGCAAATGCCGGGATGCTTCCTTAAAAAGGCCATGGCTGAATTCATTCCCATTCCTTGCCCCTTTCCTTTCCCGTCTCTAAAGACCTCGCTGTTGAGAGTCGTAAAGCAGTTAAAAAAATAAAAAATAATAATATTTAAGAGTTACTGATTTAAACTGCTACCTTACATTAATACACACTGACCGAAGTGATTTGCAGAATCAGGGGTCTTCGTGGTTCTAACTACGTAAATGTAAAAATAACCCACACCTACTATTTACAAAAATGTTCTCCAATTGCACAAAACACAGTATGCACAATGTTATAAAGTGATTATTTCAAACGCTGGAGTTAAGATAGGCCTATAATACTAACAATGTTATGCCTAGGTCCAACACGCAAAAGATTGGTTTCCAACAGGAAATCGTCTATATGTTTAATTAAAATGCAACCCGAATAATGTCTGTACATTTTAGGGAATACTGTTAATAGGCTACACTGAAGGAATCAACTTCTTTTTAAATTTGTATCTGCCGGCCTGTCTGTCTGTCTGCTAGTTCTGAATTTGACGGTGTTTTAAATGATGAACGGATAACATTCACACAGTCTTTTTAAATTTGTTGTAATATCCAAAATCTGCAAAATTTAACAAATTGGTATCAATTTTTTGCTGAACAGGATTCATACAAAAACTACCGTTTACATTTTAACGGGCTCGAAAACAACATATAGCTAGTCGTCTCTGGGGTTACACAGAGCGTTTCTAATGATTTTTAGTTCAAAGCAATCATTTAGTATTTTAATACTGTCTCCAAAAATAAACACCTCTCTGGTACCGGGTTTTTAATGTGGGGTAACGCTGATTAATTGAAGTTTTATTTGTTTATATATTTTTTGCCGAACGTGTTTCTCGGAAAAATTAATGGCTGGATTTTGTACGGTTTTCAATTGCTGTACAGCCCTTGACTATAAAGGTAGAATAAAGTAGGTTTTTATTCGATGTGGCTATGAAAAGATAAAGAATTAAAATAAAAGTGTGCCCAAATTACTCTGCAATTAAATGTAAGTCACGTCTGGCAGTAGTGATTTGAGCTTAAAGCAACATCGTACTATTCCCATGAATGAAGATAGTGTTTGTTGTAGGAAGACCTGTCCAGTGAGCTACAACAGCTGCGGAGTATTATTTAGCTCTTGACGATGTTAATTTAAGAGAGACGTCTGTAGGCTAACAATCCACGCGAACGCAGTTGCAAGGAACGGCTAGTAAATAAAATAGTGTCGGTGTGTACAATGTCTTCTATCCATTGATAAAATGAAGATTGAGAATATATTTCTTTTAATCTTAGAAATATTTGCTACATTCAGAATACGGAGCAACCGAGTGTGGTGGGTGAGCAGTAACGCCCTGGCCTAGCATCCGGTAGAAGTTGGGTTCGATTCCCCGTCCGGGCATACAGACTTCGGTATTCCAAGGTTACACCAAATCACTCCAGCCGAATGCAGGGATGCTTCCTTCTAAAGGCCATGGCAGAATTCCTTCCCGGTCCTTGTCCCCAGTCCTATTATGCCTCTAATGACCTCGACGTAGACGCGCTGCAAAGCCATAAGCAAAAAAGAAAAAATAATTATTATAATAATAAATACGTGGCAGGAAACCTAATTGAAAATCCTATAAATCATCTAAGGAAAAAACCATTCGCTGTGATGATAGTCCAACTCTGACAAATTATTGGACTTGATTTTAAGAGAAAAACATCATGTTTAATTCACAGCAAGGCCACTGCTGCAGTATCCACACATAGATTGCTATACAGGAAATTTTTATGGTACTCCACTATATCTATCTGATTGATCTAATTGACCACTCGTAGACTTGTAAAAAAATAAAAATAAAAAAAAATGCTTTCCTGTTTTGTTTCTGTTTTTACTTAGTGCTTTACGCCTCGTCGACGGCTAAGGTCATTAGAGGCGGGATGGGACTGGGGACAAGGAACGGGAAAAAATTCGGCCATGGCTCTTTTGACGGAAGCATCCCGGCATTCACCTGGAGTGATTTGGGGAAACCATGGAAAACCCAAATCTGGATGCCCGGACTGGGATTCGAACCCGCTTCCTCCCGAATGCGAGTCCAGAACGTTAACCGTTCACCCACCACAATCGGTGCCTTCATGTTATGAAAAATGCAGAACTAAATGCAAAAGGCAGTTCAGTAAATTAAACTAGAAATCAAAACTTTAAAAATAGCATTACACACGCAACCTCCTAAGCGAGTTAAAATAAAATTAGCTATAAAGCATTATAGAAGACAAAAAGTGTTGTGTCTACTGAAGTTGAGCATAGTTTCTGTGGTTTTATGGAATCCTCCATCTGTTACTATCTTCATCTCAACATACCCCTTATAACCTACATCTTCAGTTAACTGCTTCATATATTCTAACTTTTGTCTACCTCTATAGTTTCTACCTTCCACTAACCAATTAGCCAATCCTGCAAGTCTTAAAATGTGTCACACCATCCATTCTCTTCTTTCTGTAAGTCTTCCATAAACTTCTATCCTCACCCATCATTTCCAAAACAAGTTCATTTCGTATTTTATCTGTCCACTTAATTTTCACCATCCTTCTAAAACATTTCAGATGCTACAATTTGCCTTCATTCTGGTATTCCTAAAGTCAATGGTGCACTACCATAAATTGCTGTGCTGGACACATATTTTAAAAATTTCTTGCAGAGTTCTAGATCAACTAAGATATTTATCTTTTCCAGAACGCTCTTTTTGTGAGTGCTTTTCTACTTTTAACATCATTCCAGCTTCGGACATCGGTTGTAATTTTACTTCACAACTCACACAATTGACTTAATTGCCCTATTGCATCCGATTTTTTTACATTTTATCTACTCTTTTTGCTATCATTTTACTACAATTTCATCAAATTTTTTTCCAGCTATGTTTTATATTTACAAATCTTTCGATAAGATTTTGCCATTTAGTAATTTCTGAAAATCCTTAGTCTGTTCTGCTAACAGGACAATGTCATCTGAAAATCGTAGTAAAAGATTTTTTCCCTTGAAATCTTATGCTACAATCAAATTTTTCTTTTACTTACTTTATTTCTTCCTCTGCATACTAGTAGAATTTTAGTAGGGATATAATACAAGTTTGTCTGTTACCCTTTCTTTCGGATTTCCTACCTATCTACATCTACATCTACACATATACCCTGTAATTCACAAAACTGTTGGTGGCACAGGGTGCTCAGCACCAAAGCTAATCTCTATGCTGAGCATTCCAATCGCGAATGGTACGAGGGAAATAAGAATTCATATAAGAATCAGTGTGGCACCTTATTTCTCTAATATTATCTTTCCTGTCATTCCGGCTCAAATAGGTTGGTGGACGAAGTATTTCACTACACTCGTGAGTGAAAGTGGGAGTACACATGTTTACCAATAATTTTAAACGAAACGTGCGTCGTCTATCTACCAAAGACTCCAAACCCAGTCTACTAATCAATTCTATGACGCTTTCATAAGGACTGTAGCAAGTGGTCATGAATCAACTGGCTCTTCTCTGTACTTTCTCTATACTGTCAATCAACCCCTTACGAAACGGACCCCAAACGGCACAACAGTAGTCCAAACCTGGACGCACAAGAGATTCGTACGATATCTCCTTAGTTCGTTCATTACAATTTTTCAAGATTCGATTTAGGAATCGCAGAGTAGAATTAGCTATAACTACTAAAGAATTTATGTGTAAGTCCCATTTCATGTATCTTTATATTGTTACTACCAAATATTTCACAGAATCGACCATATCAAACACTAATCTGTTTACCTAGTATTTATGAACCAATCGTATTATTTTTGTTAGTTATGCACATTGTTTTGCACTTTTAACAATTAAGTGTAAGTTGCCATTCACCACACCATGACAAAATAACATCCAGATCACGAGGAATTTCTAAGCAATCGGCTGAATTCCTTACTTCCTTATAAATAACCACATCGTCAGCAAACAATCTAAAAATGCTTTTCACTTTGTCTCCGAGATCGTTTATAAAAATTAAGAAAAGGTGTCGTCCTATTACACTTCCTTGAGGTACACCCCATGTAACATTTAGATTATAAGAACTTTCTCCTTCAACGACGACATACTGCGACCGACCAGTTAGAAAATCCTTTATCCATTCACATAGCTGATCCAATATACCGTACGCTCGAAGCTTCTCTAGAAGGCGATTGTGTTGCACAGAGTCAAAGGCTTTCTGAAAATCTTGTGAATCTGCAAGAATAACTTTCATTACGTCATGTGTAAATAGGGCCAGCTGTGTTTCACGTGATCTTTTCTTCCGAAATCCGTGTTGATTTGTTGTAAACAAATTATTTTCATCTATAAAATTCATAATGTTCGAGCATATTATATGCTCCATATCTCTACTACAAACAGATATAATGGGACTGTAGTTTCTAGGACCACTTCCATCACCTTTCTTGAAAATCGGAGTTACTTCCTCGATTTTCCAGTCGGAAGGTACCTTTCGCTCTTCTAAGGATGTACTGAATATATCAGACAGAAATAGTGCGATTTCCACCGCGTACTCTGAAATTACTCTTACTGGAATTCCATCCGATCCCTGTGCTTGAAGAACTCTGTTTGCTTTATGATACCTGCAGTATCTATTCTTAATGATTCCATCTCCAACTTGACATGACGTGGGAAAACGGGTACGCTATTCTTATTTTCATCAGTAAATGATTTCTTGAATACACTATTTAGTACGTTAGTTTTTTAGTGGCTTAACATTCACTAATTAGTGTTGGAATATTGTTGTTGGTACAACTGACTTTTCGTACATACGACCAAAATTTCTTTGGGTTTTCTGTGAGAGTCTTAGAGAGAGAGTTGAAGGCCTTCGCATCATATTCTTAACACGTCCTCTTAACTCAGCTAAAGTTTCTAAATCGCTACGACACCCCTTCCTCCTTGAACGTGCGTGTATGCTCCTTTGTTTTTTGAGTAATATTTTGACTTAGCGTGTGTACCACGGTGGATCATTCTCCCCCTTTATTGTCCGCTTCGGTATATGTATTTCCCTGACTATATGTATAAATCGATGCCACTTCTTTTCAACGGTGTCCCTTGTTAACTTGAAGTTATGGTAATTATTCTTCAGGTAGGTTCTAAAACACTCCTTTGAGGGCTTACTGAATCTGTATACAATCCTTCCTTTTCCACGTTTTCGCTTGGTCAATAATTTGATAGTCGCAATCACCGCTTTGTGATCGCCTATTCCTGTGGTCGTTGAAATATCGGTGAATAATTCTGGCCTGTTGGTAACCAGCAGGTGTAAAATGGTTTCGCTACCGTTATGACACCGCGTAGGTTCAATAACTAGCTGTTCGAGATGATTATCTGAGAACAGATCAAGATTTACTTCAGAAGCTGCCTTATCCCTGCTACCAGTAATGTGAACGTAATTACGCCAGTCGATATAAGGCAGGTTGAAAATATTATGGCTACTTCATTCTTAGATAGATTATGTAGTAATCTCGATATTTTATAAGTGACTTCCTTAAAATTTTAAATGTCTTGTCCCACCTAACATTATCTAAAACTTTTTCTAAGTCAACAGTCAACGATACAAGTATATTCGTTTTTCTAGATCGCCTCAAAAGCAAGAATTTCGTCTCTTTTATCGCAGTTTTTTTCCATAAAACCAAACTGGTTTTCACTCGCTATTAATTCTTGTACATATTATCCTTGTCAGTAATTTCAAAGCAGGTGATGCAAGACTTACGATGCTATATTTTTTCAGAAGCGTTAAGATGAAGCTTTTATTATAATTATATGGAATCTCATCTGTTTTGTAACTGTTTGATATTAGGTTGAAGAACGCTTGGTTTCATTCTTCTCCTAGCGATTTAGGAATTTCTGCAGGAATCTCATCAATTGCAACTACCATATTTGATTTCAAATCCTTCAAAGCTCCATCAAATTCTGTCCCTATAACGGGATCTTCTAAGGCATCAGTATTGACATCACATTCTTCTTTCCCTTTCTGTTAATCAAATCATGCCCATCATACAGTTTCTCTATATTTTTTTATTTTTTTTTATTATTTTTATGGCATTTGGCTACGCGGCCATACAGCCAGCACTATGTTATTTTGTAGTTTGTAACTATTTTATTGTATCTTTCAATGTATTATATATTCTACGTGGTATAGACGACACAAGACAAACACAACACTTAATTAAAACCATCCATGCCCGAGGCCGGACTCGAACCGGCGACCCCTGCAACGCAGGGCTAGCACGCTATCCCATATGCTGCCGGGGTCGGCTTGTTTCTCTATGTATTCATTCCTTTGGATAGCTCTATTAGCTGATCTTAAAAGAGATTTCCCATCGGCAACATTAATGTTTATACATCTTTTCTTCATTTATCCAAAATTTTGTTTGAACCTCACATATGCCAAATCTACCTTAAATACAATCATTTGCTCTTTTACTTTTTTGAACTTTCATTGGAGTAATTTTTTTTTTTTTTTTTTTTTTTTTTTTTTTTTTTTTTTTTTTTTTTTTTGCATTCTTACGCTTCCTGTTTGTTCGATTTTTAAAATGTCTGTTCTACACTTTCCCTGCTTCCTCGTGAGCACACATAATTTCCTTTGCTCTGCCGCATTAACTCCAAAATTTCTTGTGTGATGTAAGGATTTTAACAAGCTTTTACCTACTAAAGCCTAATGTTTCTCTAGCATCTTTAACTATTACTCTCTTCAATACATTCCATTCGTCATCTGTTGAATTCCTTTCAGAGTTATTTCTTAGATCTACGTCTACCATGTCTTGCTGATTTTTCTCATATGTTATATTGTATCAATTTGTTCGCGTCGTTATGTTCTACCAGTATTGCTTCTTTATTCTCTCTTGAATTTCAGCTTTCACTTAATAACAATCAAATTGTAGTCAGAGTCTACATTAGCTGAGGGCTATGATTTAGAGTCTAGAATGCGATTAATGAATCTCTGTTTGGCCATAATTTAATCTGACATCTGCTTGTACCATTTTGGACGACAGATGTATAATCTTCATGCATAATTTTAAATACTTTGTTCGCCTTGATTAGTTTATATTGTTCACAAAACTCTAACAACCTGCTTTCTTGTTTATTGCTTTCTCCTAGACCAGACTTCCTTCATTCCTCCCCTTTCCTACTTCTCTCGGTACCTATCATCCATGATTATTAGATTTTCCTACTCCTTCACATATTGAATTAATTCTGCAATTTGAACACTTTTTTTATTCTCATCATCTGCTTGTGGAATTGGCATATATACTTATACTAAAGTGCTTGGAGAAGGCTAATTTCTACCATCATCAAACCGAGCATGGTGGGTGATCCGCAACGCTCTGGTCTGAGCTAGAATCCCCGTCCGGCTATCCACATTTCGGTTTTCCATGTTTCCTCGAAATCACTCTAGGCCAGGGGTGACCAACCCGCGGCCCACGGGACGCATGCGGCCCGCCTTGAACATTTTTCCGGCCCACGAGATTCATCACACTTTTACAATATATATTCAATTTATGATGGCCAAAGTAGTGAAAACCAGCGTATCTAACAAATACATTATTTGTGCATCTATATATTCAAAAATGAAGTATAGAAATTATGAGAAAAATTTGATTTCAAAATAATATTCTTTGGAATATATGATAGATATTGCCTGTTTTATTTATGAGTCTCCAGTTACCATTTCGCAGATTAATTATCTTCTGGGATCTCATAATGCGCGCGCATCTTGGAATATCTAATATAATATATAATTTTATATGCGGCCCGGGAGTTATTACGCATTTCCAAAGTGGCCCGCAACATCATTTTGTTGGCAACCCCTGCTCTAGGCGAATGTGGTAATCGTTACTTCAAAAAGCAATGGCCGAATTCCTTCCCGTTGCTTGCCCGCCTCTAATGACATCGGCGTCAACGAGGCGTAAACCCATCAGAAATAAAACTCTAATCTCAACAAAATGATGACCTCACTAAACTGTTCTTAATAACTTACCCGTTTCCCTAGTTTCTTATTAATTGTAAACCCCACAACAGTAACTCCACCGACTGCCTTTGTGTTAATGATTTTGTGTTCCTTAGCCCAAAAATCCTGTGTGTCGTTCCACTTGGCCTCACTAATCCCACGGAAATCTAAATTAAGTTGAAGCATCACTCTTTTTAAGTTTTCGAATCTACTTGCCCTTTATAGACTATTAAGATTCCACGTTGAGACTCGAAGAATGTTTCTTCTATCCATCCTGTAGGCTACTTTATGAGCAGCAGCCTCCAGGAGATCCTATTTGTGGACTATTTTACCTCCCGAATATTTTACCCAGAAAAATGCAATTATTCTATATCTAATTTGAGACAATTATATGGCCTCAGGGTACCCTTGGAGTCTTTAATGCAGCGGCTTCACGTTCGCTTCTGCATCCCCATGCCGTTAATCATTTCTGAGTCATCGGCGTTTAAGGGCCGTTTCTAACCCCAAAGGCAACAGGGTGCCCTGTACAACTGCCTGCTCTTCCGCCCATCTTTCAGGAGGGCGTTGGCAAGCAGTGGGTGACACAGGGAATCATTTACTCGCCAGGCCTTCAACCTCGAAAACGGGTTCCACCACTTAAAGCATAGGTTGGCATTTAGTTGGGAGAGGTTAAAATAGTCTGTCTTAAATCATCACACCTCTTTTATTTCCGATAGGACATAACAAACACCTTCAGCTGAAATCACAACATTTGGATGATCTGAAAATTTCTCGTAATCCATGAGATTCCTGAAATGCTTTAATCTTGGGTCATTGGACGAAACTAGGGCAGTTAAAGTGCCAATATATTGAACACATACTCAGGATGCTTCTATCTTTTGGCAATTTGGAAAATGCTGGGAGGTTTTGGTATCACGTAGCTTACACGGTTAATTATTTTTAATGACCCAGGTAGTAGGAAGTACTAACAGCGTCAGAGAAAAATGAGTGTACTGAAAGCAAACTATCGAGCATTTTATGCTTCGACGTGGCATGCGGAAATAAAACGCGTATTATCTCTGTTTCGGTCACAGAGATTTCAGTGTTCTATGGTTTTCCCAAATGATTCCAGGCGAACGTTGAAACTTCAGTGAAGCCGAAGATTACGAGATTTTCGAAATAGTTTATTTTATCATGCTTTGGGCCTTACGAATTGTCAACATCAAGATCATTAGAGGTGGGAGAGGACTGGGAGAATCGAATGGGAAGGAATACGGCTACGGCCTTTAGAAGGAACCATTCCGGCATTCGTCGGGAGTGATTTCGGGAAATCTGGATAACGGGACAAGGATTTGAGACTGCGACCTCCTGAGCGCCTGCGCTCACCACATGGCTCGGTTTTCTGAATGGCTCTTATTTCTGCAACTAGAGCAAAAGCGAAATATGGATGATGGAATTGCTTTCATTCAGCGCACCTTGTAGTTGGGCATTTCATAATAGGTGCGTCAATAATTTAATTGCGTGGCCTCCTAGAGACATGAGTGCAAAATTTACTTCAACGGTCTTTTCTAATCAGCTAACTCCAGCGACCATTAGTTTGTCCCATCTTTGTGGTGGTGTTCCTTTTGTTGTTGTCCATTTCTTGGACTCCACTGCAGAACAATTTTTGTCTATTCGTCACCCTTTCTCCAAGCAACATTATTCGTCCCTTGTGCATTTCAAGGTGGCGGTTTTCTTCAGATGTCTTTAACTTTTGTAATCTATGATCAATCGTCTTCTAGTTAATCGTAGTGATACATAGCGTTGAAGTTTCCAGATCACTGCAAGATTAGAGTTCCATTTTTGTAAATTCATGCAATATCTCGACATCGCAGCTGTAAGTAAGCACGAAAATAATTCATTGATATTGAATCCTCTGCTTCCAATTTAAACAGAAGAACGCAAAATGCTTGCCATAAACTTCCTATCACAATTTGATGCGACAGGCCTACTTCTCCACCCATATTTTCAATCTAAGATGTACTGACATAATTTCTAAAGATATGCTATTTGTTTTTCTGCTGAAAACCATTGGAAAGTTTATGCAAACTGGTTTACATTCTGAGGAAAAAAAATCATCAAAATTCAGTTTCATCACCGAATCTTGAAACGTTATACATTCTACTGTTGATTCTGCTTCATAATTTCCACCTACTGTGAGTAGAACTAGAGAAGTTGAGTTTACTTTCATTTCAAAGGAGACGCTGAGTCGTCTTATGGCTTACTGTCAACCAATGGCAACCAAACTATGAAAGTTGTAGTTTAAAATTTTTCGATATTCCTGTAAAAAACTCTTCGATTTATGCCTTTTCCATAGATGATTTTAATCTATACTCTGCCGTAGACCATTTAGGCGTTAAATAATTTGCTGTTGTAAATGAGGATTTTGTTTTTATTGTGAAACCATTTATTATTTACGATAGTAACAAACAAATGTAAATTGATCCCTAGATGCACATGTTGAAATTGTATGTATGGTATGGATTAGTGCGTAAGGGAGGGAGGCACTGTCACGGTACTGTAAATTCCATTAAACTTGTGTCGAGTATAGTCAGCTAAACAAATTAGATGAAATTATACTGTGTTTAATAATTTAAAAGGTAATCTTTTTAGTTTATATTTCAAGCGGGTAATGTTGGAACCAAGGGATTCGGGAGTACATGCTTACGGCCATCCCTATTTTATGATGTCTGAGTGGAGACTGATGCAGTGCTCTGGGGTGTCCAGCCGTCTAGGTGGTGACGGTCAGCTGACTCCTGATGAAGCTGTCGTGTTTATACATACAACACCATCCGGCTGGACGCTCGAGCGGATTACATTGCACCAAAATTTTAGTTTTCCATCGTTTCAAACGTGTTATTGCCGGAATGGATCTTTCTTTATGGCAATGGTCCATTTTTTATTATTTCCTATCCACTATTCTCTCCCGGCTCTCATTTTAATATTTTCCTACCGTATACACAATTGTGCCCTTGGAATATTTGCAACAGCACTATAAGGGTTTCGTTGTTTCGCAGTATTCTTTTGTTTTCGTTCATTATTTTACGGGAAATATATTTGCCTTTGTCTTACGGAATGCTTTCACTTTATCTTTCGTGACATTTGAATTGCTTTTTTGTTAGGTAGAGTTGAATTTTTGGACAGCCGTTTATAGAAATAACGAATGTATTTATACGGATATGATTTATCGGTATTTAACGACAAGGTTACGTTATGATAAATATATTTTTTTTATGGTTTTACGCCTCATCGATGTCGAAGTCATTAGAGGCGGGAAAGCAACTGGGGGGAGGCAAGGAACTGGAAGTAATTCGGCCTCCTCATGAATGCGAGGTCAGAGCGTTAACGCTCACCCACCACACTCGGTAATGATAAATACAATTTACTTGTTTGTTCTAGATATTGACATGGATTTTTTGTGGGGTGTTACTTTATTCACGCTTAACTCGAGCTGAAGTTATTCATAAATATTTTTTCCCCATGTACTGTCCTTGTATTGTCTCAATGGGTGGTTGAGCAGTTATAGACAGGAACCGAGAGATTTCGTATGTTCACCATAAACTAGCATTTTATGCTAATCGGGGCCTTTACATGCAAATAAAAATAGTTATGTCTTACGCATTTAATGTTGAACTTTAAACAAGTAAATCCCTAGTGAAAACCATTATTAACGCTACTAGCATTGCTTGACGTGTTTCAGAACTAAGTGGAAGCGCCAGACTGCAGTGGGCCTGGAGTTACTGGCGGAGGCGGGGAACTACGCCGCGTTCCAAAGACTGTACGGAGCGCCGGCGGCGTACGGCTGCTGGGCGTATGGCGCGGCTCCCGGTGCTGCCCCCACAGCACCTGTGCCTCCAGACCTGTACTACCGACAAGCAGCTGCCGCCGCCGTCACCCTGCAGAAGCCGCTGCCGTATCGGCTGTATCCAGGACTTCCTCTGCCTGGTCCAGTACCTGCACCCGGACCTTCACATCTCGGGCCTGCCGCCGCCTCGTTGTCGTCGCTGTCTAGTTTCTACCAGCAACAACAACAGAGGTCACCCTCGCCTCCCTCAGAGGAGCCGCCTCCACTCAGCCCCCAGCCACCCCCGCCCCCGGCGCGTTCTCCCGCCGGTGCAGACGCCTGAGGAGGTGTCACCCGTCTCAAGTAGTTTTACGGGTTTCGATGGTACATTCATCCGAATTGCTTGTTTGTGGGACGGAATCTTTGCCGTACAATAATCCAGGATGGGATATGACGTACAGCTTGAAGTAGTGCGAGCATCCAGTATGTTTTTATATACGTTTTCCCGTTATGAATTGAAGGAAGAAACTTCTATTGCTTAAATTATAGCTATGTTTCCGGCAGACAGGAAATTTCCTGTTATTTTCCAAGACATATATTAGTAAATAAGCGTAATGTTAGGCAGCGCAAAAATCGCTGTTCTGTTAACACTATTACAACTATTCTCATTCTCTCTGGATAAAAAAATGAATAAATAAATAGATTATTTGTGTATACGAAAAATAAATGTAGATTTCCGACTTTAGAAAATTAGTGAAATTTGTGTCTCGAAGTTTTACTTTCGTTTGAAATTTCTTGCGGTTGAATGTCAGTCTACAGCTCAAAGAGGTGAGTAAATGATTAAGCCGCCTGGAGTTTCCTCAGTGGTATGATTTCTCTAAAATTTACCTGTGATTTAGAGAAAATCAGAATCTAGTAAATACAAATATATATTTTTTGTGCTCGTCGGGTATTTATGTCATCACAAATATCTCTTAGAGCTAAATTTCGATGAATGAAAAATCGTCTACGCTTGTACTGTGGTGAACAACTGGATGAGGTACGTGTCGTTGGATTATAACCGTCTCTTATTTTTTTCTTACATAACAGCTAGTGTTTCGTCAGTTATTACATATATTTCATTGCGAAAATAATGCACTGGCTGCAAACTTAAATGTAACGAAATCGGAATGCGTATAAATTTTAGATTAATAAAGATAATTATGTGAATCCAGTAAAATCGTCTTTTGTCTTTCTTCTACCTCACAACAGGCTAACTTAAGAATTATCTCCCTAATAGTATGCATAATTATTTATTGATTTTGAAATTACTTCTTCGAAATCATAAACGGTGTTGAGGTTAATAAAGCAATGTGGCTGCGACTGGCATCATTTGATGATATTCTCGTAGGATACGTGGAGGCAGTAATTTCACTGTAAATTCGATGTGCAATAAATACGGATAGCCAGCCCTTCCTGATGCTGGAGATACTGAAGCAAATGACCTGTTAGGATTTGAGGGGTTTCAGTTTGCAAATGGCAACACCCAGTAAATGAGGCTGGAATTTAACTAACGTGCTGCGCGTTAAATGATCAAAAAACTTCATGAAAGTATGTGCATTAAATGTAAGGATATTCAGAATCAAAATATGTTTAAGCATAAAAAGTAAACGTATCCATGTGTGCAAGAAATGAAATGTAGTATACTGTAGAAATAATTAAATATTATTTAAAGTAACTTTATTTCTGTGACTTGAGTGGTGTAAGATGAAATTTCGATGGTACGACTTTGCTAGCATAAAATATAATAATCTGAAATTCAAAATTGTGTTCAGTAAAATTTCAAATTATTTACCACTCTGGTAAACCATGACATGATACCTGAAATGAATTCTGAGGAGTGGGTGAAGTAGTAAGACGTTACACGTTAATCACACTGAAATATGCTCCGCATAAAATATTCGTAATCCTGTGGATTTTTAATAATTTATGTGTCCCTCGTTACGTTGAGAGTGGCGTAGTGTCCTTTTCGCTCAGGCATTATTTTTTATTCATTTGTTGTTAGCAATATCCGAATGAGGCGGATATATAACACATTACACATACGATTAAGTTTGTAAATAATGTACATATTTCCTTAACTTTTTTAATGTTTTTTAGTAGTACCTTCGTGTACCATTCTGCAATTGATGGAAGAATGTTTTCAGCCCTCACTGGATTAATATTTGCCTCCGACAGCTGTTCTAGCTGTTAGCATGAAATTTTCTTTTGTAATTACGAATTCATAAACAAAGTTTTATTTTCAAACATACTACTTATCATGTCTTTACTTGTAATTTTGATGGGTATATGTTCACCACAAATAAAAATTATTTGAAGTAAAGTTGTATTTTATTCAAATATTACGACTTAATCGATTCATAGTTTTATGTTCCAGATAAATATCTATGTTTTTCTTTATTTCTAGGACATCTTGAAACAGTTACAGTTAACAATTGACTTGAATATGGATTACGCAATGTGTATATTTTTTAAGAGAGAAACTGATATCCTAGGTATTTGAATTCTTACATTGATATTTTGTGGGGTGAAATCTGGCTCTTATCATCGTACAAACTGTGTTAACATTTTTTATAATCTGTTTTATGTATTTAACACTTTGCAACTGAACAATGTAACTCCATTATCTCCCTTTTTTTAAAATAAAAAATATAATAATTTAATTTCATAAAATGCTGCAAATCCTAAAACAGGCCACACACGTCGATTTGATGAGAAAAGCTATCGCAGTATACGGTAACAATGGAAACATACAGATTCGCAGCTCTCAGAGATGCAGACGAAACGTTTGCAGCATAAATCGGTAACAGAGAAATTTTAATTTCATTAATTATTGCTGAGGAAATTAGAAAACTTTCTGTAGATACATACATCATCAGTGCAGAAAATTTATTTAGAGACAGAGCATAACTGATACCAGCAATGATCATGATGTGTTAAATACGCTGCATTACGTACACTGGTATTTTCAGCAGGAATAAAAGTGTGAAAACAAATACTGTTTTTCTGTTAATTAAATACAGGAATGTAAGTTGAATCGAAAGTGTGTAACTAATTCATAAAGTTGATAGGTATGTGAATTATTCTGAGACAATTGCTATTAAAACAGCATTCGTTTTACTTCTGAAAGTAATAGTCCTCAAAAAAATAATTAGCTACATGTTCCTAAATTACCCAAACCTGAAGCTTTACTTTGGTTTCAAGTAACAATTAAAGGCTATTAAGTATTCCCTGTTACCTTTTAGATTTAAATTAAATCCTCTACATCTATTAATTGACAAATTGAATACAGGCCCAGCTTAACGACTGATAGAAATATATACATATTTTTGTATGTAAGTATGCAACGTATGAAGATAACGTTATGTCGATGATATTAATTACTCTTATAGTAGTTAATAACTGTCTATATATCGTGTTGTGTGATTCTAGTATCGCAATGAAAATTCTAACTTAGGAGTAAAAAAACTTGATATGTTGGTATATTGTAGTAATAAAATCGAAAATATTGTGACAAAAAGTAATTATTTATGTCTTTTAATCCCATCATAAAAGACTGTATAATTAAGGAGCGTGTGATACAGGAGACAACAATGTCATTGTCATCCTACAAGCCACATTTTATCCAGGTGAGCCAGGTTCTAAACCCTTTTGTACCAGTGTAGAATTCCTTCCCGTCAGTTTTGTAACTATCAAATCCTGAAAACTGACTGACATTAAAGTGTCACGTAAATGTTTTATTTCTTTTTAACAAAAAGATAAAGTGAAGTCGTTTCAGATATTAAGAAAACAATTTTCAAAATTTTTTCGTTTCCTGTCACACACGGAATTGAATAACTATGTAAATAAAACTGAGAAGAGCATTAACAATTATTTTAAAAAGTTTTAAATAATCTAGGAAACGTTACTGATTTATGTTAATAGATGACTTAAAGTGAGAAGATTAAATTTTTGAATCTACTTGCCGATCATAAGGAAGCTTTGATTCTTTAGCGTATTAATTGAAAATATTGCTGTTGTACACATTTAATAATAATAATGACTATTATTTCTTTTAACAATTTCTTCTTCAACAATGTTAACTTTTAAAGTGGACTATATGTATGTAAAATTTTAATTTCTCTGTAAAAGTGTGTCCTGCATTGGCAATGGAAGTTTAGATGTTTAATTTATCCTAAAATCACAAAGCATACATTTTATTTTGTTGCACCAGGAAGTTTTAGCTTACATTAGATTGGAGTGATGAAAAAATATAATTTAGATTGTTTCACCCACAAACTTCACTCTACTTATGACCCGTAGAGGTCACGGTTGAGACTGTGTTAGAGTGGCAATTGTGATCAAGTTAAATGATTACAATTTACACTTAAAGTATGCTTGTGTAGAATTGCGATAAAATGAAAGTTAAACACAATTGATAACCTCTGTTACATCATTACTGTTGTTAATGTATCGACGAAGATATCCACCGTTAGCGGAACCTTCATTAAGAACTGTTACTTCTGTGACTACGGCTAAAAAAGAATGTTTATTTTTTAAATATAAAATAAATTATAAAAGCTGCTATTATAATGGGGAGGTGAGAAGGCTAAAGAGGATGTAAGAATAGAACGCAACAGAGTTAAGGCACAGCAAGGCAGTAGGGAAATCTTGAAACATCAAACAAGGAATTAACGGTAGCATAGAGGAAAGCTAAATTGGCTGTGTTAGGAAACTGGGGGAAGGAGAAGATATCCAGACTTTTGAATAAGGATAGGGAAGAATTCAATGTGGATTTGAAAAAGAAAGAGACTCTGAGTAACTGGTTTCATGACCCCATTAGAGAATATCATTCTGGGATGGTGGGGGACAATATTATTGGTTAAC
Source organism: Vandiemenella viatica (assembly GCA_031002005.1). Taxonomy (NCBI): domain Eukaryota; kingdom Metazoa; phylum Arthropoda; class Insecta; order Orthoptera; family Morabidae; genus Vandiemenella; species Vandiemenella viatica. Next base: position 173,362,002 of record CM061921.1, on the reverse strand, counting down.
TACGAAATCTGGGGCTGGTGTAGAAAATGTGACGACAGTTGTATTAAAGGTAGCTGGATACAAAATTGTATCTTATCTTGTAATTTTATTTAGATTGAATTTGGAAACTTGCTGCTTACCAGAAAACTAGAAAAGTGTATTATTAGCATCGGTTTATAAACGACGTGAGATAAATAGCGTTAAAAATTACTTGCCTATTTGTTTGATATCAGAAGTTGGAAAGTTGATGGAGTTACGTAACTTCTTCAGAAATGTCTGTGAGGAAGGAACTGGTCTGAAAAACAGCAATATGGACTTTGGAAAGGGCACTCGAGTGAATCTCAGTAGGGTATATGAAAGATATAGAAGATGGATTCGCTCGTTGGAGTAGAGGTGGGCGCCGCTTACCAAAATCTTGGCGGCGGCGCGCCGAACATTTTCAGTCGGCGGCGGCGTTACGGCGGCGCCGTGACTATTTTATATATGATACTAGACAACACGTGCGAAAATTTCGCTAGTAAAATACGATGAATAGTGAGGTTTAATGCTTGTAGTATAATGAAAAGTAGAACCGCACAAATATTTATTTGTTTAGTGTAATAGGAACGCATCGAAACATATTACGAAACAGTTAGGAAAATTTAAAACACACTGTATGTACGACAAACTGTCACTGACCTTAGCAGAATGCAACCAACCTGAACAAAATGCGCACAGCATATCAACATCTCTATGAAATGTGTTGCTGTGCGAATAAAATGTTTACATTGTAATTGTATAGCAAAATAAAAATGCTTCCGTAACAGAAAAAAAAAAATCCGGAAAGCTTTTTACTGGATAAAAAAAGTTTATTGACATCTCTGTGATATCTACTGTTGCAATCTAGGGACTTGGCTCTGAACTGTCTCATACGAGCGATCACTTTAACCATCAAATTCCGAAAAATTCTTTCTTAATTTATGATTTTACCTAATTTGACACCTTAATCTTTGAAACAATATGTCATTTATCGATTTCGGTTAGATATCGAAGGAGATAAATTGCTCGTAATTTTTTTTGAAAGTTGTAGAAATAATATTGATGCTTTTGTCCTTTAAGGGTCGAATTCCAAAAAATTACTTTCATAAAATATTGTGTGAAAAAAAAACGGATACCTTGGTCTTTAAAATGATACCTCATTTCTCCATTTCGGTTACGACAAAAAAAAAGTTTTAGAAATGGCGATATTTATTGCCCCTTGAGGGTTCAACTTGTAGAAAGTTCGTTCTTAAAATATGATGTGACCAAAGCGGATACTTTAAAATTTTAAACGATACCTCATTTATTGATTTCGGTTAGGTATCAAGGGAGATAAATGGCTCGTGACAGGAAAATGCGTTGTAGAAATATTAATACTTATGTCCTTTAAAAGGTCGAATGTTGAAAAATTCCTTTCTTAAAAAATAGTGTAACCAATCGAAGACCTCAGCCTTTAAAATGATACCTAGTTTATCAATTTTGTTTAATTATCAAGGGAGGTAAATGACTCGAGACACAAAAAAAGCATTTTAGAAATATTGACAATTTGACCCTTTAAGGATCAAATTACGAAAAATTGCTTTCTTAAAATATAATGTGACCACGGCGGAGATTTTAATCTTTAATATCATACCTCATTTATCTATATCGGTTAGATTTGAAGGGAGATAAATAGCTCGTGACACAAAAACGCGTTGTAGAAATATTGATATTTTTGTCCTTTAAATGTCGAATTCAGAAAAATTCTAGTCTTAATATGTGATGTCACCAAACCGGAGATCTTAATCTTTAAAATAATACTTCACTAAACGATTTCAGACAGGTATCCAGGGAGATAAATGACTCGTAACACAAAAAACAGCATTTTAGAAGTATTGACATTTTTGCCCTTTAAGGGTCGAATTCCGAAAAATTTCTTTCTTATAATGTGACGTGACCAAAGTGGAGACCATAAGCTTTAAAATGACACCTCATTCATTGATTCCGATTTAGTATGAAGGGAGATAATGGCTTGGGAAAAAAAAATACCTTATAGAAATAATATATATCATATAGGTGTACATATCATTACTTCGTCTCAAAAACAGAAAATAAGTAACGTTTCACTTATATATTCAAAATCTTGCCGGTTTTTGTACTCTTTGTAGTTATCATGTATAAAGATAATTTTATTTGGGCGAACTGAGCTTAGGCAAGACCTTTTTGTAAAAATGACTAACCTGGTCACAGAAAATACTCTTTCGCTCGGTGTGCTTGTACAGGCACACAAAGAAAAGTCTAGGTAAGGGCAGAAAACCGAGGAAAGGCTGCTTTTTTTTCTGTTCAAGTATCTTAAAAGATTTCCATCTTTAGAATCTGATGTATCAGATGAAGCTAAATATCTTCAACTTTCTTGAGCGATCGGATAATCATTATCGCCATACACACGATATTTCATCGATAGTTTCTGCAGCAACGATGTATCATTGGTGGATTTTGTAGAAGCAATAGAATCCCTACTTTCATTCGTTTCTGGCACATTAATGGCAGTGATTACTTCCTTGATATACGAGATAGTAAAGGAAGTACTGGTCTTTTGTATTGACTACAAATATGTATCTACTTCTTTGAAACCCATAAAACGATAATCCAAAGGTGATACTTCTACGACGAGCGAATCGTTTGCTAACTTCTGCCACCATATTGCGATTAAGCCGAAACATAGTCAATAATTCGTCATCTAAGACAGAATTCATGATATCAATTATATTCAGAACGGAACAGAAGATTCACATTCATTACATATTTTTAAGATGACATGACCTCCACTGCTTAGCGAAACCTTATGAAAATTTTACTTGATGTTTTATATCTAAAAGATTCGGCTCACTTTGCTTTATCTCATCTTGTCCTATCTTTCTAAACATCTTATTTATTATGTCACAGTTGCGCACGTGGGTTAAACTTCCCAGCATCCCTGTAAATCTATGCCAACGAGTTGGTCTTTCAGTTTAGATAGAAAGAGTGTATATAACACTTCCTGAAACGAATAGCGAGCTCTCTTCAACTGCTTCATCCAATCTTTCTGTGTGTACTTGTTACATCTAATCATTTTCTACGTAAAATAGGATCGGTCTCATCATTGAACGAAGTTATCAAGAGAATCCAAAAACTCTTTTCCATTTTTCGGCATGTGCTGACAAGGGTTATCGCTCTCTCTCTTGACAATCTTCTTGCATTCTTTTTACGAGCTTTTCAATTTCTGGAACTCTGTTTAGGCCTCCACTGTAACAAAATTATGGAGCCCATGACCAAGACACATATGATGTTCCATATTAGCCAACGAAACTGCTCTTCGCACGTTTTCTCCAGCATCAGTGACAGCTAGAATCTTCTATTCATTTAGTCTGAACTGTTTCTTTATATCTCTTATCATGCCTTCTATTTTGCCGCCAGTCTTCATTTCCTCCATACGTTTAGCACTCAGGATTAAATACTTTGTTTTTACCGCCTTTAGGCTAGCTAAGAAACAGCCTTGATCGGAATTCACGATTTTCTTATTGGCTTTTTCTATCACTAAACTTCCGAAATGTTTCCAACAAAAACTAGTTTGGCTTAGACAGTCATATAACACTGTTACAGAGAGTTTTATAACATTAGTTTTAGCTAATTCGGTCATTTTAACACCTACTTATTCACTCAATTTAACGAAAATTTAAAAAAAACTCGTTGTCGTGTTAGGAAGTGTTGCTCAAGGACACGCCGCGAAGCAAAGGGCGGCGGCGGCGCGCCACTGAGACACGGCGGCGTCACGCCGGCGCGGCGCCCACCTCTACGTTGGAGGAATTAATGAAAGGTACAAAATAAAGAGCTAGAGTGTAAAATGCAGTGTCAAAAAATGTATATATAAATATGGCTGTGCCACGGGGTAGAGTATTGGGACCATTGCTGTTCATTGTTCTAACTACTGATTGTGTTGATGGGTTGAAGTCTGATGTTAGATTGTTTGCAGATGACATAATAGAATTTAAACTGGAGAGGAATTTAGCTGGATATTTAGCTTTTAGTTAAACATGGAATGAAAACAAATACCAAGAAGCGTCAGCTTATTAGACACAAAGATAAAAATTAAACTTTCCTGTGATTATAGGGCAGGGAAGAAATTATCTTTAGATACGTTAACTGTAAAAATCTTGGAATAAGATTCATAATAAACTCAGCTGGATAGGCGGTGAGAAGAGGTTGCTAATTCCTTGATTTACTGCAAACGGTGATGAGAGGATATACTACGGAAATGCGTGGATTGGCTTACAAATCCTTATTCTGTCAGCTGCTTGAATTTAGTGGAGTGTTTTGTGACCCACGTTTTCGGTATTAAATTCAGGAGTTGGAGTGGGTTCTAATGAAAGCAGCTGGATTGGTACGTGGAAATTATCGCAGAATTCAATCTGTAGCTGGCATGATAAAAGAGCTGGTTTGGGAGTCATTAGAAGACAGAAGGTGAATGAAGAGAATAGGTTTATAACAGTGGTGATGCTTCAATGGATATTAGTAGAAGGATTAGGAGTCGCACGTGGTATGGAAGAGATGTCCATGACCAGAATATTTTTATTTTTATTTTTTTTTTTTTTTTTGCTAAGTGAGATAGTTAGGGATTGCAATAAATTATCAAGGGGAATGATGAACGGCATACCAAAAATACTGAATGATTTTAAAAGTGTATTTCGTAATTGGCATAAATAGGTGAGTGTTCAATACCCATGACAGGGAAAAGTGGGGGTATAGGACTGCCACAAATTCGTGTATGCTCCATCGCATTTTAAATTAAAATTTAATTAAATTCCTTGGATGGAAGTGCAGAGTAGGCTAAATGGTGGGATAAGTTGCGACTGCGAATGTACATTATACACACCCTCGACATTACACGTGCCCTGCATAAAGTGATGGCAAATCTAAGACAGAAGAGTATGGTTGAATTCGATCTCCGATGTTCAAAGTGAAACTTCTATCGTATTAAATAAACACAACGCAATATGCATTTATACTCGCGAGTATATGACGAATCCTTATCATGAATCCAATAAGTAAAGGCGGAGGCATTAGGTTTTCACAGCTTTCAAGCGGTATTCCCGTAGTATTAGCGGAGGTAAAGCTTCAAATTCCTATTTCCTGACCGTAGGCCGTGGTTGGGGACACAGTCCGGCCCACCTTCCCGTGGAGTTTCCTCCACGGTACTTATTTGATAGCAGGCTGAGTGCGCCCCAGCTTCCACGTAAGATTCTTGGCTTCGACGGGGATCAAACTCCGGCCGTCCGGGTTCAACCACCAGAGCTACCCGGCCGCTCATCACGTATCTCCTGAAAATTACGCAGAACCATCGCAAAGAAACATTTTAGACTGTCGCAATTGTTTGCTGCGTATTTTCTCGTAGGGACAAAACAACTTGTTACAACAACCAAATGGTATCAGGATGAAGGGATAGCTCTTTAAACATGTCGCTGTTCTGTTGGAAACTCGATAAATGTTCGTTTTCCCATGTTGAACAACGACCGAACAAGTATGGCTGTATGTTGTGGGTCATTCTCCTCGGTTGTGCATAGTAAATCATGAATATATAATAAACGATGTCTATCAATAAAATTGAGTTTTCATTTCTTTTTTATTTGTGGAACGCATTTAATTCTTTCAGGAATCTTCAGCTTGTTTGGTATTCGTAATAATTTGTCGTGGAATGAGCATATCGAGAATGTAATGGGAAAAGCAAATTGTATGCTCCGATTTCTAGGTCGTAATTTAAATCAATACACTCAGGAAGTTAAAGCGATTGTATACAAGTAACTAGTACGTCCTCACTTAGAGTATTGTTGTTCTGTATGGAGTCCCCATCAAAAGGGGTTAATGGAGGGTTTAGAGAAGGTCCAAAGAAGAGCCGCCCGATTCGTGACAGGTATATATAGTTGGAGGGAAAGCGTAGGTGCGATGTTGAAGGAGTTAGGTTGGGAATACCTGGAACATCGAAGGCGTTGCTCTCGACGGAAGCTAATTGAAAAATTCACGACAGACGTATTTCAGAATGACAACCAGCAAATATTGCTACCAGGAACATTCATATCTCGAAATGACCGCGAAAATAAGATAAGAGAAATCATTGCCAGAACCGATTCATTTCTGTACTCATTTTTCCCACGAGTGATTAGGGAATGGAATAGAAAGGATTTACCGGGCGAGTAAACATAAAATCCGACAGGAGTAGCTTTCGATAAAGCACTCCAGCCATCCTGATCTGGGTTTTCCATGGTTTTCCCAGATCACTCCACGCGAATGCGGGGATGGTTACTCACAATAACCCATGGGCGCCTCCTGCCATATCCCTTATAATCCTTCCAAACCATAACCCTTCTCGATAGGTGCAATGCACCCTCCGCCACACACTTTTAGTGAATCGCGGAGTAATAATAATAATAATAATAAAATAATAACCTTTATTTGTATCCTATCCTGTTTCCGGCGTCAATGATTATAGCTTGGTTATAGCACTGTAGATCATTGTTCTACTTGTTGTATATTTATTTCACTACATTACATATCTCTTTGTGCACAGTATAATTTTCTAACAACCATTAAATTGTGTCTACCTTGTCAGAGTATAAAGTTGATCTACAATACTAAAACGAAGTTCAAATCGCTGATAAAGTGAACAGAGAATAGAAAAAAATAATGTAATATACTGGATAACAAGAGAAAATCTGACTTTGTGTCAGAGAAGGGAATCAAATGCTCCAGTAAATAAATAGATGAACAAAAAATCAGTTTCGATGACACCAGAGAACTTGGCAGCATGAGCCCACTTACCAGTATGACGTAGCACCCCTCTGGCGTTGATGCGGTTGGGAAGGGTGTCATGAAGACTATGAATTCTTTCCTGAGGCAAATCGGTCCACAACTTTTGTAACTTGTACTTGATGTACTGGATACTGGTAACGAGACGCAGTTAATGTCCACACATGTTCTATAGGGGACTGATCAGCGGAACTTGCTGGTACGGGATTACCTCAATGTCACGAAGAAAGTTCATAGATACACGTGCCGCTAGTGGACGAGTATTATTCTGTCCCGTGAGGGCGCAGGATGTCAGAATTCAGTCACTACCAGCCGTGACCTGAAGTAGTACCCTATTGCTCACTAACACGATGCTGGAAGAATGTAACCCACCACGAGTCATACTCGCCGAGGTCATATAGAACCGCGATTCATTGCTGGATGCAATGCAACGCCAGTCATCAGCAGACGATACTTCGGCAGCTTTCCTAGTACGGCTGCTGCTAGTCTCCGAGCAATTGCGTCACAGAATGGGGAGCCCTGGCGTTTGGTTCAAGGTCACGTTTGGTAATTATTGAGGGACTTACGGCACTTACACTCTGCGTCCTAATGCATTACCTCTCATGCAAAAGTATCGTGGTGAAATTTTTGAACAGGAAAATGCTCGTCCACACAAGACAGCTGCCGTATGTGTCCCTATTAAAAAACGTAAATGCTTATGACTTTGTTTGGGGGGGGTGAACCACCCCGTGGCAGAGTTCCGATTTAGCCACGCATGCACCTCTGGCGTTGCTATCCTAACCCGGTAATCCTACCTGTTAAAGGATACATATAACCTTATGTGGAATCCGAACCACGAAGTGTCCTAGCGTACTTCACATAAACGAAGTAAAGCTTTGCCAGAGGTGAAGGTCATTCTTGATTCCCGTGACTATGATTCAAACTGGAGACCTACTGTTCCCCAGTGATACGCCCTACCAGTTACCAGTTTTGGACTAGCTTGGACGTCACTCCGTCCCAGTGCCTGTATCCAGAATATAAACTGCCAGTTGTGGACAACCTCAACTGAATAAGGTGCATGCATCCAAGCCACAGGGGATGCGAAATTATTAGTAGGCTCATAGTGCCTAGTTCTTTGTAAATACGACTCGGTTTTGTAATTTCAAAGCTTGAAGTTTCATTTCGTATCCTCCACCTCTTCTTGGCCCTTTTTTTGTCTGACTTAAATATTTCTTGCCGCTCTGGTGCCTTTACCTTGTTAAAATTATACCAAGTACAGTCAATGAAAATACAACCTCTTCGTTCCCTGTAATCTGCAGTCGTGAAGAATCTGAAAAAAAAAGATAATTTCTTGAAGTTGAGGATTAAATAATGAGTCATATATACGAGGGAATGGGAACATAAGCAGACATGAATATGTTTTGTTATATATATATATATATATGTATTATTGAAGACTTGAATTTCTTTCTTAACATTGGATATATGATATTATAACTTTATTGAGAAAGCGAGACTCACATGCTGATAACAACATAACAAATGTGTATACCTCACCGAAACAGCTAAACTCTCTAGACCTGACTGCAAGAATGTATTTTGTTTTACGAAGGACTCGAACTACAATTGATGATCAAAACACATACACTCGCAATGAAAGTAGATATGAGGTAAACTGTATTGGAACATAACCTATGCAAGATATTTTCGTGCCGCTAGTAAGACTATTACTAACAGTGAAGCCCTTTCTATGGCAGACCGAGAGTGGTGGTTGAGCGGTAACGCTCTGGCCTCGCTTTCGACTCCCCGTCCGGGCATCCAGAATTGGGTTTTCCATGGTTTCCGCAAATCACTCGAGGCGAATGCAGGGATATTTCCATCAAAAGGCTATGGTCGAATTCCTTCTCGTTCCTTGTCCCCAGTCCTTTCCAGCCTCTAATGACCTCGACGTCGACGAGGCACAAAGACATAATAAAAAAAATAAAAAAGGCCTATGGCAGCGATTTAAGAAATAATAATAATCACTTACTTTGATTATTGTTAGATATTTACTTTGATCAGTACATTGGGCACCAATATTTAAAAGAAACTACTTGGAAAATTTGATAAGTAAGTGGTTAACACTGATGAAAGCTCATTAACAGTATGGAAAGCTCCTTAAAGATATGGCTGCAGCGAAAAACGAGGAAAAATGGTATAAGCAGATTATTCTGTTGTATTTAGTGAAAGACAATAATGGGAATACGTTATCAACAGTGTTCGTAACTTTAGTCCGGGTGCTCACTGCATAATTGATGGTTACTGTTGTAAGGGTAGTGCCACCACCGTCTTCAATTGAATAATTAGCACTTATTGAGTGCTAAAGATGTTCCAAATCTCCCAGCAGACACGCTAACTTCACAAGAAAAGGGACAAATCAGTTCGCAATGCTTATCGCAACTGATGCGGTTTTATATTTTTACTACAGCTAAATTCATCCTTTCTTGGAAGCAAACGTCCAAACAAGAAATTTCGAAAAGATACATCTCGTTGTTACAATCAGTGACTGGGTGTGTATAATCAAACAAATTTTCTACATGGCACTGCCATTGACACTGAAAAATACTTCACAATTTATCCCATAAAGACTTTTAAAAATTATTGGTGAACCATTATTCACTCAAAACACTTAATGACACGTTGTTTACACAAAAATATACTGTATACTTGTGTTCAGATTCTAGCCCTCGTTAATGAGTTAGTAGAAAGAGTTTACAATATAATGAGATTGGAAGTTTTACTGAAGAATTGGGAATTGATGAGAAGATTTGCATAGTGTCTGCACAGTCATAATTGGAGCTGTTAGTAGAGAAACAGAAATTAATATGCAGTTCTTTTAGTCCGATATCCGTTGTTGCTTGTTTAAAAAATAAATTATTGCTTGAAGTAACTGTAAGATGTCGAAATTATAATCGCACCAAATTGCTAGACGTGTAAACATTCGATTGATGCTCATATCGGGACAATAGGCAAAACTTTTATTGAGCATTAAAGCACGATCAACTGCTCAGCCATCTTAATGACTATTTTCCGGACACATAGCATGAGGGTTCCATCCAAAGGCAATGACCAAATTTCTTTCAGTTTCTTGAGCCTGATCTTCTCCCGGATTTAATGATCATGACATCGACGAGTATTAAAGCTCTAGGTAAAAAAAAGACGCGTCCGGAACTAAACATAATTTCAGCAATAGTTGCATTGGCGTTTACTAAGTAACAATTTATTTTTGTAGAATTTAGCAGTTGAAATTTTAGTAAGATACGTATAAAATAAGTGCATGATAATGAGAACGCATTCCATTTACTGCATTGGAGACCTCAGAGAGTATCAGTGAAAAGATACAAGTTGCAGAACAGTTGGGTTAAATTAGATACCGCTACAATGGTGTAAACAGTTCCCACCAATACCATTATCGTTACAATTACCACATCAACCAAAAATGTTTTATTTTCTTTTTAGTGGTTGTGGTTAGGTTGAAATGGGGGCTGCATTAGGATACAAATTTAGTAAAAGCCATATTAAGGTGGCATTTGCAACCTATCGATTCAATACGGTGAGACATATCTGTGATTTAGCGGAGGAAAACATTTTGCTACTGTAAAATTCCTGTAACGGAGAGAAGCTGAAATGTCAAGAACACACCAAAGCAATCAACCAGAGATTTGAATTAACTTTGTAGCGCTGATGCCATAGCTGCTTTGCACACTAGAACCAAACCAACAGTTGACAACATAGCATCAACATTTTTAGGGGTATTGTTTAATACTTCATATTTATATTCATACTTTAACCGTCATAGCAGCTTGTAATCAGCTTCACAAATAAAATAAAATTTCAGAAACAGTTCTCTATATCGGGTAATGTTAGTAATGTCGTTATTTGGAGTTTCTTTTCTGATAACTTAAGGGCACTACTTACCCATAGGAGATATAGCGAAATTTTCCAGTTTTTATGCGTTAACTCTGACAAATTTCTGTTCAATCTCATCTAAGTTGTAGATATTATCTGAGGGTGGTTTGTTTGTCCAGAATTTTATATGACCGGGTTGCCTCTACAGCGGTAAGAAGAAATGCTTGTTTCGCTGATAGCACTGACCATTTAATTTTCCTGTTGTTGCTAATAGTTTTAACAACTCTGCAGGTTAATGAATGATTATGTCCACAGGTGGGTAACGTGAATGTTAAATTCCAGTCAGGTTGGATAGCAAAATTTTTCTTCAGTATATCACTTCGGTTTTTTTTTATTTTTTTTTTTTTTTTTTTTTTTTGTTTTGTCTAAGGTTTGTTGTAAAACGTCCAGCAATTACATTTATGCTATACAGTTTTTTGATCTTATTAAGTGACTGTTTACATCGCCTGGCCTGAAGGCAATCCCATCTGATTCCTCCATATCTGAATGCTATTACTATGGAACATATGACATTTAGAGACATTTGCAAGACATATAACATGTTTGACATTTAGAGCTTTTTACAATAAAATTTAAAGTGAGACATTTTGAAATGCTTTTGGTTTAAAATTTGGAGTTTCAATAGTCTTTCCTCTCTGTTGGGGTTATTTAAAAATTCTCACACAAATCATGTATGAGTTAAGATAATAATAATAATGGTAATATAGTTTCGATGTATTAATAGAAGTAGCACTCACGTAGGGAAAGGTGTATCATAACTTTATATACAGCGCTCAGGGAGAGTCAGAAGTCATCTTGCCCGTCGTCACTTAAGATATCTTGTGGTAGGCGATACGTTTTTAGACGTGGTTGCGTTGTTGATCTGCGGCCTAGGTTGTAGTACTGTGCTCCAGGAGTTGTTGCTAGGCTGTTCATAAAGACTTTTCCACAATTAATTACGTAGGTTTTAATAGTTTGGCGACCAGTTTTCCTGTGAAGGTGTGAGTTTCGTATAAACCAAGGTGCTTTTAATATAGTGCGGAGAAGTTTGTTTTGTAGGGATTGTATTCTCTGTAGTTTGAATAGAGCGGCTGTACACCATACAGGAGACGCTTATAATCTGGCGGGTAGGATAATTGATTTATAGAGTAACAGCCCACTTTCGATTTTAAGTGAGCTTCTCTTATTCAGAATAGGATAGAGTTTGGAGATGGGGATATAGGCTTCGGATAGGTTCTGATTAATGTGGTAGTTCCATGTACGTCTACGATCCAAGGTGTTTTATAGATCCTAGGTATTTTATTGCTTTATCTGCTGGGTGTCATTCTATTTGATCTTGAGTTTTTAGGGTTTCTTGTATGGCGGAGCGTGAAGATTTTGGCCTCGCATTTGGTACAATTAAGCTTGATGCGCCACTTTTTTCAGCCAGTTAGAGAGTATGTTGAAAGACTGTTGCATTTTTATTACTGCTACGTCGACATCCGTGTGTGAGGTGAAAATCACGTTTTCGTCGGCATACATGGCGGTGCAGACAGTGCGGAATATCGGGATGTCTGCCCTGTATTAGTTGAATAATTGGGGTCCTAAGATGGATCCTTGTGGGACATCTGCTTGTATAGTTTTTCTTGCAGGCAATGTATTGCGTATGCGTACACAGAAGGTACGATTTTTGAGAAAACTCTCAATGATGGTCAGCAAGTACAAGGGAGTATAGAGATTCTTTAGTCTATAGTGAATTCCGTGGTGCCATACTCTGTCGAAGGCTTGGGCGACGTCAACGAAGAAAGCTACTGCATGCCTCTTGTTTCGAAGGTTTATAGGATATGTTCAGAGAGACGTTGTTAGTGTGCCTTTCACCTAAAAAATAAGAAAGCTCAGCGTAAGTTAAAAGTAATGTGGTCAAGTATCGAACTGCAGACATGTAACACCCCAAAATATCTGGGAGTGACACTCGATAGAACCCTCACATATAAGAAGCACTGAATGAATTGCAAAATGAAGATCTCTACAAGAAACAACTTACTGCGCAAATTAGTTGGATCACAGTGGGGCAGTCAACCACAAACTATGTGTACATCGGCAATGGCCCTTTGTTATTCTGTTGCAGAATATGCACGCCCAGTTTGGTACTCATCATCTCATACCAAACAGATGGATGTAGCCCTCAATAACACCTGTAGGCTAGTGACAGGTTGTTTAAAGCCTGCCCTAGTTGATAGGCTTTACCAGCTTTCGGGCATTGCACCACCCAGTATCCGGAGAGAAGTGGCTGCGAACAAGGAGAGGACCAAAGTAGAACGGGAAAGCGCTCATCCTATGCACGGCCATATACCACCAGCCCAGATACTCAAATCCAGGAAAAGCTTCCTCAGAACATCACGGGAACTAATTGGGTCACCTGAAAAGGCAAGAGTACAGTTATGAAAAATGAGGGTTCCCAACATCTCGGGACCACTGACAGTTGCAGAGCGCTTGCCACCTGGTCATGAAGAAGACTGGAACGTCTGGCGGTCTTTAAATCGATTGCGAACAGGAGTGGGCAGGTCCAAGGAACACCTAATGAGATGGGGTTAAACTGATACTACCAGTATTAAGTGCGAATGTGGAGAAGACCAAACTATGAATCATATGCTCGAGCGCCCTATGTGCCCATCATCTTGCAAAACAACGAAGACCAGTTTCAAGCAACACACAATTCGATTGAGGTTGCGAAGTACCGGGCTGAGTGTGTTTAATGTTGTTGATTTGCACAATGTATTTAACTGTGTATTTTGATGTTTTTGATACGAGAATAATAACTGGGGACACACGAGTGTTTTGCTATGAATCCGAACTGGAAGGTGGTATATAGCAGAGATTAGGTATTTTGAAAGCCATATTTTCAAGTAGTTTAGAGCAAGTCGTAACAAGACTTATTGGCCTGTAACTTGATGGGGAATGTTTTGGTTTGCCTGGTTTGTGAATGACAATAACTGCATGCTACCATTTGGAGGGACAGTAGCCAAGTTTTAATATTGCGTAGAGTAATGTTGCCAGGAATTGCAGGCCAGATTGTGGGAGATTTTGTAAATTAGGTTCGGGATGTTGTCAATGCCTGGTGATTTCCTAGTCGGAAGACGTTTTATTAGTTAAGATAGCTCTCTTTCTGACGTGTACTTGATGGGACGTTCGACAGTAGGAGCGTTTTGTTTGAGGAAAGACAGGATGGGATCATCGTCCGCGTTTTTATCCTCGTTCGGCTGAAAAGATTTTTCCAGGTGATCTGCCATAATGTCTGTGACGTACATGTCGGCGCTTAGCGTTAACGGCGGCTTCGGGAATTGCTCTCTCAGTACACGTTTGGTTGCGTGCCACAGGCTCGAGTCACGGGGATGTAAATTAGATAAGTACGACTAGTTTCGTGAGTATCGTAGATGATCGAGTCGATGTTTGACAGTGCGTGTGAGACGATTTAATTCTATGCGTTGCCAGGGTTGCCGCTCCCTGTGCCATAGTCTGCGAGTGTTATTTTTTTCGTGTATTAAGTGGGCAATGTCTGCTGGGAGGTGTTTTTTATTATTTGGGTGGCAAAAAATTATATTTGTTACTTGGTGTACGCAACTTGTATTGTGTTTGTAAAAGTCTGAATTGCGCTGTCGATGTCCGTAGGTTCGTATAGTTTTATATTGTTGCCTAGCGTATTCTCAAGATGAAGCTGAAATGTCTTGCAGTCAATGCGTCCCGTGAGTAGCTTTGGGGGTAGATGATTGGAGGAAGGTGCTTATTGAAGTTTGATGATGACTGGCAGTGATCTGAGTCCATTTCGGTTAGAACGTCCAGTTCAAAAGGAGTAGTGACATGTTTTGTTACAGTGATATCGAGGATATCAGGCTGTACGTTTGGAATCTGGGAGTACAAGGTTGGATTGTTGGGGGCCGTTATCTGCACAATTGCTCTATCCGTTGCAGCGAGAATTCTTCTGCCGTTTGGAGTTGTTGTACTACATCCCCATATTATGTGCTTGGCGTTCAAGTCACTGAACATTATTGTTGATTTATTAGAGAATAAAGTGCCAATGTGGTCATTTTTAAGGGGGTAGCTTGGTGGTTTTCAGGCGGCTATTACTATGATATGTCCAGAGATGCGTGTTCTTATCCTGATTCCAATTGTTTCAATGCCGATTTGTTGTGGTAGGGGATAGATGTGATGGTCTATAGTACGTTTCATGAGGATGGCTACTCCGCCGGCTGTTACGGTACAGGGACGATCGTTTCTATAAATGATATAGCTGAAACGGTGGCGGGGACTCAGGTGAGTCTCTGTGACAAATGCTATGTCTATATTGTGTTGGCTCTTAGAAATATTGTAAAAGTTGGCTTTTTCCAATACAGGCAATTAGCACTCAAATTTAACATTGTTATGCGAGACAGATCATTTGTCTCATTTACTGTCTTTGGGAAATAGAGAAGAAATAATTTCGGTGATTATATCTTTGATAATAGGGAGGAAGGTGTCAATTAAAGAAGCAATAGGTGATTTTAAAGCTGATATATCATTTGTTGTTGGTGGAGGTGTCTGTTGTGAGCTACCCTGTGGTTGTTAATTATGTCTGTCACCAGGAAGTGTTGTGCTTGGAGGAAGACAAACATTCTTCGCCAGGCCAGCTGATGTGAATATTGTGTTATCGGTGAATGGTGGGGGAGAATTTAGCAGCTTTGGGTCATTGCGTAAGACACTGGCATCATTAAGATTACGTTTTATTTTGAATCCAGAGTTAGATGTCTCTGCTGTGTGATTTAATTGGTTGAATGAATTTTTTTGGCCCCTATTGCTTGTTCTGTTAAATTAGAGATTGGGTTCTATCTCGTTTGCTGTGTCTTTCTATTTTCCTTGGCCTCGAGGATTTTTTGATAGGAGCTGCATCGTCTGTAATTTTAGGGAATTTATGCATTTTGTCGGTTCATATTTAAGTTTCGTTCATTCACTTTAACATTTAACGCACCGCTGTTGAAGTTACAATAATTTTTTTTGTGTGAACGAAGACTTGACATCTTGTACTACCATGCTCATATTAATCCGAACGACCTGAATTGCACATCGCTACATATCCTCCTGGGACTTATTCAACCCATTATACATATCTACGAAGACAGTACTATACCCTGGAGGTGGTACAGTCTCACTACTATTAAAATTGAGCCACATCCACCTCCATAAAACGAAATACATTTCCGCTTGTTGGTTCCATAAACCGAAATAGTGATTACATTTCGGCAATAAAAGAGTTATAGGAACATCGAATACATTTCATTTACTGTTTTAAAGACATTTTACAGTTATTAAGTGTTCACACATAACACGAAAGTTACCAATCTCAAACAAACTGCTGGTTTTTAGCAAGTACTGGATAAAACCAAATGCAGATTTTATACCCGTCTACAACAACTTAAAATGACTCGAAATTTACGTTAATATTCAACGTTTGCTGTGTATTATAATTTTTGGAAACAGTACAAACTTATCTAAGAATTCAGTCAAATATATAAAACGTAACAAGATTTCGGATTTAATAATTTTGGCAGTGGTCTTGTAAGTATGCTGGCCTGTAAAAGCAATTCTTTCAGTTCTGTCGTTTCTTGAAAATACTTAGCGTGGAACAATAGAAAAGAATCATAACATTAATGTTCTGGCTGACGTGAGACACTGTCAACGCAATATGCGTGAGTAGGATTTGAAAGACACTTTTCTATTAAATTTAACTTCACCGTAAAGATTTCTGTCACTCAACATTCCCCATTTTTTCTAGTGCTCATAACAAAGTCGGGCGATTGATCATTGATGTAATACGTAATGATAACTGTTTAAAATAATCAAGGAACTAAATCAAACTAATGTGTCTACTGCGCGAAAAAGTTTTTTTTTAGCTAATGTCCTCATTGTGCGACAACGATAATTTTTAGCCTGTGGTATTGGGAAGGAAATGAGAAATGAAATGGAAAGTGGCTGTTCTTACGAAAAAAATTATCATCAAGGAAGAACATAATATTCACAGCTTCCGTATTTAAAAAACATGCTGCTCCGACTAGTGATAGCTAACGATATAATTCGTGCATAACCCCAACTGGGCATTATTCGTGTTATGGAGTTATCTTCCCTGCCCTATCGCGTTGACCGCTATCTCCGGGAGTCCGTAAAAAATTCGGTTTGCGGTAAGGGGCAAAATCGTTAACCGTAGCACAAAAAGAATATACGTTATTAAAGAAGTGCAGAAATTTTAAAAGTTAATTCTGACCCATATCACCATTGATGAAAATATTCTTTAATTTTACTTCCTAAATTTAAAATTCCAGAAATAAATAGTAAATTCCAGGAACGAGGAAAGATAATGCCTGGCTCGTTATTAGTTTCTCCTACCACAGCTTCCGTCTCTGGTAAGCCTGACGCTATGGTGCTGTAATAGGCTCAGGTTCGGGGATGCTGATCCCGGAAGCTACGAGGTGTGATGTCTTGCGGTTCCACGGTTCGAGTCAACCGAGGGCAAAAGTGGTTAAATGATGCGTTATGTTTTTCTTGGGTTATCCGTACTCTAGGACCGTGAAAACATATTTTACACCTATTGGGAAGTTGAAATTACAAATTTCTGCCTGTATCTATTGTGAAATCGAAATTCGTTGTTATTCTTCAATAAAGTTACTATTATTTCAAAGGCATGGAAGAGGTTAGTATTCTGAAAACGTAAACGAATTCGGCAACGATATTTGAGAAATGGCAATTTCTCATTCCGTTGAGTAATTTCGAGATTTTTTATTTAAACAGAATTCTTGATAGCCGGATCGTGAGTGTGAATTGACTACTGTCTAGTGCCACTAATGAAATTTACCCTTCACCCAATTCGTTCAGCTATTAATTAATGTCAGATTCCGGGAAATAAACAATAACTTTCAGGAACGAGGAAAGATAATGCCAAGCTGTTTATGCGTTGTAGCTACCTCATCTTCCGTCTCTGGTAAGCCTGACGCGATGGGGCGGTAAGTAGCTCATATTCGCGGATGCAGATCCTGGAAGCTAGTGCGTTGTCTCGTGGTTCCACGGTATGAGTCGCGCCGCGGGAAAAAGTGGTTAAACGATGCGTTATGTTTTTCTTGTATTACCCGTACACTGAGATAGTAAAAACATATTATACACCTATTTAGACGTTAAAATTACAGATTTCTGCCTGTATCTATTGAGCAATCCAAATTCATTGTTATTTTTCTGTAAAGTCATTATTATTGCAAAGGCCTAGAAGAAATTAGTTTTCTTTTTTTTTGTGTTGAAACGTAAAAGAATTGGTCCACGGTCATTGAAAAGTGGCAATTCCATTTTCCTATGAGTATTTTCGGATTTTTTTTTTATTTAAACCGAAACTTTTTTGGCTGGATCGTGATTGTGACTTGACTACTGTCTAATGCCGCCGAAGAACTTTGCCTATTTGTTTGATGAACAGTAACACAATCAAAACTTAATTTAAAACTATATAAGAACGAAGTCTTTTTCGGCGTTGCCCTGGAATTTACTGTTTATTTCTTGGAATTTTAAATTTAGGAAGTAAAATTAATGAATATTTTCATCAATGGTGATATGGGTCAGAATTAACTTTTAAATTTTCTGCACTTCTTTAATAACGTATATTCTTTTTGTGCTACGGTTAACGATTTTGCCCCTTACCGCAAACCGAATTTTTTACGGACTCCCGGAGATAGCGGTCAACGCGATAGGACAGGGAAGATAACTCCATAACACGAATAATGCCCAGTTGGGGTTATGCATGAATTATATCGTTAGCTATCACTAGTCGGAGCAGCATGTTTTTTAAATACGGAAGCTGTGAATATTATGTTCTTCCTTGATGATAATTTTTTTCGTAAGAACAGCCACTTTCCATTTCATTTCTCATTTCCTTCCCAATACCACAGGCTAAAAATTATCGTTGTCGCACAATAAGGACATTAGCTAAAAAAAAAACTTTTTCGCGCAGTAGACACATTAGTTTGATTTAGTTCCTTGATTATTTTAAACAGTTATCATTACGTATTACATCAATGATCAATCGCCCGACTTTGTTATGAGCACTAGAAAAAATGGGGAATGTTGAGTGACAGAAATCTTTACGGTGAAGTTAAATTTAATAGAAAAGTGTCTTTCAAATCCTACTCACGCATATTGCGTTGACAGTGTCTCACGTCAGCCAGAACATTAATGTTATGATTCTTTTCTATTGTTCCACGCTAAGTATGTTCAAGAAACGACAGAACTAAAAGAATTGCTTTTACAGGCCAGCATACTTACAAGACCACTGCCAAAATTATTAAATCCGAAATCTTGTTACGTTTTATATATTTGAATGAATTCTTAGATAAGTTTGTACTGTTTCCAAAAATTATAATACACAGCAAACGTTGAATATTAACGTAAATTTCGAGTCATTTTAAGTTGTTGTAGACGGGTATAAAATCTGCATTTGGTTTTTATCCAGTACTTGCTAAAAACCAGCATTTTGTTTGAGATTGGTAACTTTCGTGTTATGTGTGAACACTTAATAACTGTAAAATGTCTTTAAAACAGTAAATGAAACGTATTCGATGTTCCTATAACTCTTTTATTGCCGAAATGTAATCACTATTTCTGTTTATGGAACCAACAAGCGGAAATGTATTTCGTTTTATGGAGGTGGATGTGGCTCAATTTTAATAGTAGTGAGACTGTACCACCTCCAGGGTATAGTACTGTCTTCGTAGATGTGTATAATGGGTTGAATAAGTCCCAGGAGGAAATGTAGCAATGTGCAATTCAGGTCGTTCGGATTAATATGAGCATGGTAGTACATTGAGGCATACTACTAGACTTTCTACGAGGCTCAACGTTTATTAGACAGTCGAACAAATTATTTAAGGAGAATATTTCGTAGCTTGATACTGAGTCGGCGAATTGTAATCCACAGAGAGGCATTGGCGATTTATCTCTTCTGAGTAGAGAATGGAAGGGAAAAGATGACCATGACCACGAGCTGGCACTCGATTTCAGGCACAAGGGTGTGGGAAGATTCTCTTTTTAGGTAAGGGTGTCAGGGATTGGATTGAGTTACCAAGAGAAATGATGAATAATTTACCGAAAACTTTGAAAGAATTTAAAGATAAAATTTGTAAAGGGCAAATGTAGGTAGGTGCAGGATAGGGGGAAGATGGGTGTGTAAGGAAATTGCCACCGGAGCCTGTGCTCCATTGCAATTAAATTAAATTAAAAAAATTAAATTAACTACACTGATGACAGAATATTGCATCCTCGTTAATTCAGTATTGATTTCTTCCTCGGTGATGGAGTACGGCATATTTCTTAAGATTACTGAAACGTTATTCTCGCCTGGGGCGCGGAATGTATGATATTTTAGATACAAGGTATCTAAGTGTTTTGTGAGATTTCTAAAATTGTTGTGTTAATTTTTGAGTTCTGTGCCCTTAAATTCTTTATAGTAGCGATTTGAGAGCACCCTACTCATGTCTTGAATGAAGGACTGGTGATTTTCAACACCTTGTAGGAAAATAGGGGGATTTTTTGTGTTGATTAGGTGACTTCTGGCAGGCTGTTTTGAGGACAATCTTGCAGGGGGCAAAGCGGTTGGATGTTGAGATACCGAAGCAATATGGAAGGTTGTGGCACGATTTTTCCGGGGAAGGGCCT
This sequence comes from Vandiemenella viatica, assembly GCA_031002005.1. Classification (NCBI taxonomy): domain Eukaryota; kingdom Metazoa; phylum Arthropoda; class Insecta; order Orthoptera; family Morabidae; genus Vandiemenella; species Vandiemenella viatica. The sequence goes on along the minus strand of CM061921.1, from coordinate 173,341,584 downwards.
TTTTCGCATCTGTAGGTCTCTTTTTGGGATTGTTGAGCTGTATAAACTTTTTAACACTCGGAGCACCGACCTCGCACTGCATTTTTCCTACACTTTGTACATACTGTTTTTCTGCGTTTAACCCATCAGGATATGCTGTTGCGGGGAAGGCTGCTGCTGTGGCTTGCTCGCTGATGGGGTCATGTGATGACACGAAGGCTGTGTTTCTTCAGTTGTTTGCTGCTGCTGTTGTTGAGCTTCTGGAAGACACTGCTGTTGGGTCGTCTGTAGCATGACGTGTTGTTTTGGGAGGAATAGTTAGGGCTGCTGTTGGTGAGCGTAGTGCTGCGGCTGTTCAGTAGTTGCTGCTGTTGTGACGTATGTTGTGGGGCGTCGAGTTGCTGTGATGGTACTTGATCAGCTTGCTGTTGTAGGTAAAGCTGAGTTTATAGTGGAGCTTGTTAGCTGTTCAAGTTAGACACAAAGGCGGATGACTGCGATGATGGAAATGAACAGTCCACTTGCTCGTTAGGATTAATGTGTCACGGGTGAAGATTCTAGACATTATAGGTGTCGATGATGATTCTTCTTCGGGGTCGTTCCGTGGTTTAAGAATTAGAAGGCATTGTTGATTATTGACCGACAGTCACTGGCAGTGTGTTAAGAGTTTAGTTTTTCTATAATAATTCACTAATTGATATATGTTATTAAACGGTTTAGGACGTTGTCACTATTCGTATGCAAGACAACGTGTAAACGAATTTAGCACACCGGGGTATGCGAGGACCAGGAAGCATGTCCGTACGCGACCGTTGCACGAGGTAGACGATTTCACTTCGTATAATACAGATATGATTTCCTCAGTCAAATAATCGGAAGAAATCTTTTGACATAAACGCAAATGCGGTGCCTGTCTTTTAATTGTGGCCAGAGCAATTCGTATATGCAAACAGAAATTGTCAGATATTTTGTAAACCCATGATGATTCTGTTTCATGTATCTACATATTCCGAAGGAAGATTAAGTTTTTTGCGTTTCCTGTGTAGTGTTTCGTAAGTTTTATTGAAAGTACGACACGTGATACAACCAACTATAATACTCCTATGCTAATATATATCCCAGTGAACAATAATAACGTATTTTTACCGACCCAAGATCTTCCATTTCGGTAATTAGTCCTGAACGGGAGTACCAGAGAAAAGTTTCATTGCTAATAAAGTTCAGATTAATTGTTAACGCAACGCACAAATGTATCAGAAGGACGGACCAGAAACGTTCATAACTACATATCTTCCTGCAAATGATGCAACCATTCGTAGGCATCTATGAAGAGCGCAGATGGTATAGTTGGAACACTCAAAAATTGAGAGTAATCTAAAAACAAAACATACGTCAACATTTTTCATTTTTTAGACAAAAATAAAGATTATATTTCATCAACAAACATACATCAAATGACTTACCCTTTACTTATATAAAACATGTATGAGTAGATAGATAGTTCAAAAGGATACCACCTTCGAATAAAATCTAAGGCACAATAAAATGCAAGATTCTGATCTGTTTTTCACTAACAAAAAGTAATTATAACTCCGTTACATAATTTTGTTTGAACTAGTACAAGACACGCAAATGAAACAGAATTATCTGAAAGTTTTCAGATACACTCCTGAAAATTGAAGTAAGAACACCGTGAATTTATTGTCCCAGGAATGGGAAACTTTATATACACATTCCTGGGGTCAGATACAACACATGATCACACAGACAGAACCATAGACACAGGCAACAGAGCATGCACAATGTCGGCACTAGTACCGTGTATATCCTCCTTTCGTAGCAATGCAGGCTGCAATTCTCCCATGGAGACGATCGTACAGGTGCTGTATGTAGTCCTGTGGAACGGCATGCCAAGCCATTTCCACCTGGCGCCTCAGCTGGACCAGCGTTCGTGCTGGACGTGCAGACCGCGTGAGACGACGTTTCATCAAGTCCCAAACATGCTCAATGGGGGACAGATCCGGAGATCTCGCTGGCCAGGGTAGTTGACTTACATCTTCTAGGGCACGTTGGGTGGCACGGGATACATGTGGACGTGCATTGTCCTGTTGGAACAGCATGTTCCCTTGCCGGTCTAGGAATGGTAAAACGATGGGTTCGATGACGGTTTGAATGTACCGTGCACTGTTCAGTGTCCCCTCGACGATCACCAGAGGTGTACGGCCAGTGTAGGAGATCGCTCCCCACACCATGATGCCGGGTGTTGGCTCTGTGTGCCTCGGTCGTATGCAGTCCTGATTGTGGCGCTCACCTGCACGGCGCCAAACACGCATACGACCATCATTGGCACCAAGGCAGAAGCGACTCTCATCACTGAAGACGACACGTCTCCATTCGTCCCTCCATACACGCCTGTCACGACACCACTGGAGGCTGGCTGCACGATGTTGGGGCGTGAGCGGAAGACGACCTAACGGTGCGCGGGACCGTAGCCCAGCTTCATGGAGACGGTTGCGAATAGTCCTCTCTGATTCCCCAGGAGCAACAGTGTCCCTAATTTGCCGGGAAGTGGCGGTGCGGTCCCCTACGGCACTGCGTAGGATGCGAAGGTCTTGGCGTGCGTCCGTGCGTCGCTGCTGTCCGGACCCAGGTCGACGGGCACGTGCACCTTCCGCCGACCACTGGTGACAACATCGATGTACTGTGGAGAGCTCGCGCCCCACATGTTGAGCAATTCGGCGGTACGTCCACCCGGCCTCCCGCATGCCCACTATACGCCCTCGCTCAAAGTCCGTCAACTGCACATACGGTTCACGTACACGCTGTCGCGGCATGCTACCAGTGTTAAAGACTGAGATGGAGCTCCGTATGCCACGGCAAACTGGCTGACACTGACTGCGGCGGTGCCCAACCGCTGCGCAGCTAGCGCCCTTCGACGGCCAACACTGCTGTTCCTGGTGTGTCCGCTGTGCCGTGCGTTTGATCATTGCTTGTACAGCCCTCTCGTAGTGTCCGGAGCAAGTATGGTGGGTCTTACACACCAGCGTCAATGTGTTCTTATTTCAATTTCCAGGAGTGTACATGGCTGAAAATACAACTTACGTTATAGTCTTATCCAGTAAGTTGCTTGTCCATTTGTACTACTCTACTAGTTCGGCCCTTAAACCTGTTTTGTGTATATATAAACCCAAAAAATGTGGAAAAAGAATTATGTAATAACTGTTGACGGAGTCAGCGAAATACCTTTAACTACAAATTAGACTATAGCATCCGCGTGCATTTTAGCAATTTCCGAAGTTTATTTATAGTACAATGAAAGATCCTTAATGATTAATGATCCATAATACTTTCAAAAAAATAAAAAAGTTGAATTGACCTGCTGAAAGACAAATTCAACTGAGAAGATCAAAGCCCGATGACAACGTTATGGTTTGAAATTGAACGAACAATGGGTGTCCTTTAAAGTGTTGGAAAGTAGTGGAAGCAGATTGTAAATTTTTGTGGATTTTTTTTTTTTTTTTTTTTGCTGTCGTCAGTCTTTAGACTGGTTTGATGCAATCCTCCATCCCTTCCTATCCTGTGCTAACCTCTTCATTTCTACATACCCCTTACAACCCACGTCCTCAATTATCTGCTTCATATATTCTAATCTCTGTCTTACCTCTACAGTTCTTACCTTCAACTGTTCCCTCCACTAACAAATTAACCAATCCAGCATGTCTCAAAATATGACCTACCAGCCTGTCTCTTCTTCCTGTAAGCTTCTTCCATAAACTTCTTTTCTCACCCATCATTTCCAAAACTCGTTCATTTCTTACTTTGTCTGTCCACCTAATTTTCAGCATTCTTCTGTAGCACCACATTTCAAATGCTTCAAGTTTCTTTCTTTCCGGTATTCCTAAAGTCCATGTTTCGCTACCGTAAAGTGCTGTGCTCCACACATAGAGTTTTAAGAAGTTCTTTCTAATTCCTAGATCAATATTTGAAACTAAAAGGTTTCTCTTTTTCATGAAGGCTCTTTTTGCTAGTGCTATTCTGCTTTTAACATCATTCCTGCTTCGGCCATCGGTTGTAATTTTGCTTCCCAAGTAACAGAACTCACTCACTTCTCCTATTGCATCAGATCCTATTTTTATATTTAATCTGCTAGTATTGGTATCATTTCTGCTACATTTCATCACTTTTGTCTTACTTTGATTTATATTCAGTCCAAAATCTTCCTTCAGTATTTTGTTCATGCCATTCAATAACTTCTCAATATCCTCAGCCCTCTCTGCTAACTAAGACAATGTCATCAGCAAATCGTAGCATACTGATTTTTTCTCCCTGAAAACTTATGCCACATGGAAATTTTTCTTTGACTTTCTTCATTGCTTCTTCTACATACAAGTTGAATATTAACGGGGATAGACTACAACCTTGTCTCACACCCTTTTTAACTGATGCATGTCTCTCGTGATTCTCTACTTTTATTACAGCCACTTGATTCTTATATAGTTTATAGAGTATTCTTCTATCTCGATACTTTAGACCTGACTTCTTTAAAATTTTGAACATCTTGTCCCACCTAACATTATCAAAAGCTTTTTCTAAATCAACAAATGCCATAAAAGTATCTTTGTTTTTCTTGATCCGCCCTTCAAGTATTAATCTTAAAGACAGAATTGCTTCCCTTGTACCGCGATTTTTCCTAAACCCAAACTGATCTTCACCTACTATCTCTTCTACTACCCTTTCCATCCTTCTGTATATTATTCTGGTCAGTAATTTTGAAGCATGTGATGTTAGACTAATGGTGCGATAATTCTCACATTTGTCGGCTTGTGCTTTCTTTGGAAGTGTGAAGATGATATTTTTATTAAAATCAGTTGGAATTTCTCCTGTTTCATAACTTTTTGATATCAGCTTGAATAATCTTTCGATTCCTTCCTCTCCTAGAGATTTAAGAAGTTCTGCAGGGATCTCATCAATTCCAACTGCCTTATTTGCTTTCAAGTCATTCAGAGCTTTATTAAATTCTGTCCTCAAAACAGGATCTCCTAAGTCATCAATGTCGACATCGCCTTCCTTTTCCAATACACTATTGTTCAAGTCGTCCCCAATCATACAGTTTCTCAATGTATTCCTTCCATCGGTTAGCTCTATCTTCTGAGCTTAAAAGAGGTTTCCCATCGGCAGCTTTAATGTTCATACCTCTTTTCTTCATTTCTCCAAAATTCTGTTTGATCTTTCTATATGCAACATCTACTTTTCCTACGACCATTTCCTTTTCTACTTCTTCACACTTTTCTTGTAGCCATTTTTCTTTTGCTATTTTGCATTTCCTATTTATTTGATTTCTAAATTGCCTGTACTGCTCTCTTCCTGCTTCATCCTGAGCATTTTTGTACCTTCTCCTCTGATCCATCAGCTGCAAAATTTCTTCTGTGATCCAAGGTTTTCGGGCAGCTTGTTCCCTAAAGCCTAATGTTTCTTTGCCAGCTTTCATTATTTCGGTCTTTAATGCATTCCATTCGTCCTCGGTTGAGCTCCTTTCACAGTTACTTCTTAGACCTAAGTCTACCATTTCTGCAAATTTTTCTCTTGTGCTAGATTGTTTCAGTTTATTCACTTCCAGTCTGTTCTGCTTATACTGCTTCCTTATTCGCTTGAATTTCAGCCTGCACTTCATTACTATCAAATTATGGTCCGAGTCTATGTCTGCTCCTGGGTACGCTTTACAGTCTAGAACTTGATTCCTGAATCTCTGTTTGACCATGATATAATCTAGCTGATATCTGCCTGTATCCCCAGGACGTTTCCAGGTGTATATTCTTCTTGCATGGTTCTTAAACAGTGTGTTCGCCACTACTAGCTTATATCTTTCACAAAATTCTAGCAACCTGCTTCCTCGCTCATTTCTTTCTCCTAGACCAAAACTTCCTACAGTATTCCCCTCTTTTCCTTCTCCCACTATTGCATTCCAATCACCCATGATTATTAGATTTTCCTCCCCTTTCACATATTGGATTAATTCTTCAATTTCAGCGTATATTTTTTCTATTTCTTCGTCATCTTCCTGTGACGTTGGCATATATACTTGTACTAATGTGGTTGGGACGGGCTTAGTTTCTAACCTCATCAAAATAATCCTGTCACTAAACTGTTCATAATAACTCACCCGTTTCCCTACTTTCTTGTTCATTACAAATCCTACACCAGTGACTCCATTGACAGCTTGTGTGCTAATTATCCTGTGTTCCCCAGACCAGAAATCCTGTGCGTCCTTCCATTTAATCTCACTAATCCCAACAACATCTAACTTAAGTTGTTCCATCTCCCTTTTTAAGTTTTCTAACCTACCTGCCCTATTCAGACTTCTAACATTCCACGCTCCGACTCGTAGAATGTTTCTATCCATTCTGATGACTCCTCCCTGAGCAGTCCCCACCCGGAGATCCGATTGGGGGACTATTTTACCTCCGGAATATTTTACCCAGGAAGAAGCCATCATGATATATGTAATTTGAGAGGATTACATGTCCTCGGGATACCCTTTGGGTCTTTAATGCAGTGGTTTCCCGTTGCCTTCTGCATCCCCATGCCGTTGATCATTTCTGATTCATCCGCCTTTAGGGGCCGTTTCCAACCCCAAGGGCAAGAGGGTGCCCTGAACCGCTCCCGCTCTTCCGCCATACAGTAGAAATTGAGTTGTACAATTTATAAGATAATATGCTGTTCTGTTTATAAGATAATTTTTGTGGATATTATCTTATAAACAGAACAGCATATTATCTTATAAATTGTACAACTCAATTTCTACTGTATGAAGTATAAAATCAACTTTATTAGAGAGACTGCTGTCGTTACAAATAACTCCATCATCGCAAAGTGTAGGAGAAAACAGATGAAGCATGATAGTAGTTATAGATGTTACAAATTTTTGTAGCCAAGGAAATAGTTCATGAGTTCTGCAGTCGATGGTTAACAATAGTTTCAGCACAACGGGTAAAACGTTTAGAGAGTCATCTTGTAACCGTGAACAGGGAAGTGCTGTAGTCAGCAGTCAGCGGTTCCAGTCTGGTCTTGGAATCGATAGGTTTTAATGAAGAGTTGTGTTCCACTTGTTTTATTCACTTATGAATGTCACTAAAAGTGCGTAATTTCCCGACTGAGATGTATAAAAGAATCGTGTAACTACCTGTATTGATGAAATAAGGCTAAAACCTTGTTCTGTTGACTTTCAGTTGAGTATTTATTACATGAGGCATGTCTTGCAATTTGCAGAAAACGATTAGTGCAGAAGGAAAATTGAAATGAGTTAAGCCACTGTCCGCGAGAAGGAATCATTTCTATTTTAAGGTGCGCTTCCCACGCAGCGTCAGCCGCTGGCTAGTGTAACCGCTAATGACAGTGGAAAGCAACGGCAGCGCTTCCTATGAAGCGGCGGCGACCCGCGTTCTCGAAAACGGCCGCTTCAGCCGCGCAGGACCGAGAGCAGTACAGACTCAGCCGCTAGAGGAACAGTGGAAATATGTCAGACCGAAAGCTGTTATTTACTGCTGGGGAGGATGAAAAATTGGTGGACTTAGAGTGTATATATGATGTTTCTTCACCACTGTACAAGACCAGTCTGGGAAGGACAATGTTTGGAAAAAAAAAATAGCGCGATTCCCTGAAAGATCGGGTAATAAAATACAATATAACCTAACAACTTTATTAATATTGTTTATTGCCTTCGCGTTATTTGCTTTTATATCATATATATTATTTCTAAAAGGTGATTTTTGTCACAAGCCATTATCTCCCTTCGTATCTAACCGAAATTGATAAATGTGTTATCATTCTAATGATTAAGGTATCCAATTTGTTCATATCATATTTTAAGAAAGTAGGTTTTTCTTTCTTACAATTTTACCCTCAAAGTGCAGAAATATCAATATTTCAAACATGCTGTTTTTGTGTTACGAGCCAGATATCTCGCTAGATACCTAGCTGAGACAGCTAAATGAAGTATCATTTTAAAGATTAAGATCTTCGCTTTGCTAACATTATGTATTAAGACAAAAAAATAAATTGAAATTCTACCCTTAAAGGGCAAAAGTATCAATATTTCCACAACGCGTTTTTGTGTCACGATCCATTTATCTTCCTTGATATCTAACCAATATAGATAGAGGAGTTATCAGTTGAAAGATTAAGGTGTCCGCCGTGGTCACATCTTATTTTACAAAAGGAATTTTTCGGAATTCGACCCTTAAAGGGCAGAATTATCATTATTTTCGTAAAGTTTTTTTTATTATTATGAGCTATTTGTCTCCCTTGGTATCTAACCGAAATAGATAAATGAGCTGTCATATTAAAAATTAAGGTCTCTGCCTTGGTCAAATCATATCTCAAGGACGAAATTTTTCGGAATTTGACCCGTAAAGGGTAAAAGTAATAACTGTGAATGTCGCGTGTATGAGACAGTTCAGAGCCAAACCACTAGATATCAGTAGCACATATCACAGAGATATTAATAAAGTGCTTCACTGGCGTCGACTTTTGTTATGTTCCTATTACACTGAAGAAATAAACAAATGAGGTGGTTCTTCTTCAATCCTATTACTATTTACTGTATTCGCGAAATTTTCGCATGGGTCATCTAGAATTTATTATTACAGAAGCCTTCAAATAATAAAATATACTTCGCCTTGAGTGATTTCAATTAAATCATACATAGAATTAATATTATGAAAACCTTTGATAACATATGTATATTTTTAATATTATACAATTATAAAGTAGCTGTAATGAGTTCCGCAACGTGGTTGCCTTGACACGGTGTTAACCCTATACCTGCACAGCTGTTAAAGTATTCTGCGAATGAGTCTCACACAGAAAACTCATTAGCATGTGTGATCCAAGATTTTCGGTTGGTAGTTGTTCTTTTTTGTTAATTTTATAATGAGATGTGTATTTTTTGTTTTTTCGAGAAATGCATTTATAAGTGAATTATGCAAACAGAAAGCAACAATAACCAAATGATCAGTTGTTTCTAGCTTTATACCGATCTCCCAACATAAAATGAAACATCAAATCGAGTTCGCTAATGACCTTCCAGTACCAGGACCGCTGGGCGACCGCCACGCCATAGGAAGCACCCCACTGCGCGGCTGATGCCCGGAGTCAGACAGGGTTTTGAAAACCGTAATTTAGAAGCGTGGTCTGTCAATTTAAACTTGGAGCTCCATGGTTTATTACTAACCTACTACGTTAGAAGGTTTATTCCTGTCCGCATTTTGTTTGCGAAGGCATCAGCAAAATTATTGACAAACGTGCTTTTCTCGACATTATTATTAATTATAAATCCCTTAAAAAAGAATGATTTCATGATGAAAAGTAATGCAGTTTCCGAGGAAATATTTCAACACTGTAAAATACAAAAATGCGCCGGTGTATGCTGAAGTAGCATTAAAGAAAAAATAAAAGCACAACTGATCGATTTCCTAATTCTGAACTGTGAAACAAGTTCAGCCTTTCGCAGAAAACAGATAATGTTCGTTTGCAGTTTAATTTTTATAGAATCATATGGAAAATTGTACTCTCAAATGGTGGAACTTGTAAAAAGTGAAAACAGTTTTATAATAATAGAGCTTCTTACCTGCCATTCAGTTTGGTTATACACCTTAATACAGTTACTAAAATAATAAATGTTGTGCCATGGTATATTGAAGATATCAGAAAATATCACATCAATAAATGCGTACTATTTTTATATGATGTTCCAAAAAATTTCTGTGTCGTTTAACGCTTTTTTAAACAGAAATATCTGCGGACAGTTGGCAATAAATTGATCCCAACTCCCTTCTATGATACGAGCTTCCCTGTATACAATATAATTCGTTACACCGTCCGAAGGATACGCAAACATATTGGTGGAATGGCTAACTCTGTATAGAGCCACGTACTCTTGTCCGTGGCTGAAGCAGCTGTTGGTCATGTCTTCGCCCATGGTCCACAGCATCGCATCCAGTCAAAATCTTTGGCTATATTAAGTTTCGCTGGAAAGTGGTCACTCGGATCCCGTTACATAATTTTTAAGGACTTAAATTTAGCAACAGGATGAAAGTCACACCAACTTTTAAATTTATTACATGCGACGGAAGTATAGGTACAGCTAAAGAATTTAAGTGCTTAATAGGGTAGATAGTGACCTCCCTTGTTCCAGGAATCGTTTGGGGGGTTTACTGGCAATATTAACTCAATCTACGTGAGTTCAAACGGTGTTGTTAATAAAGGCAGCATAATCGTTGGGTGTAGTCAATACAGCTCGCACGCAGAGCCAAGAGTTCGTTCTACTTCTTGCTTTCTCCGTTTCACCGTAAACTGATATTATTAATTGCACATAAGAAGGAACGACTAAACATAAGCTATTCGGAAGTCTAATTTTTCCTTCTTCTTTCGGAGAAGTATCCTGACCGATTTCGAGCAACAAATGTGAGAACCCTTGCCACAACTAAATGCTACATATTGATCATCAAGCGCAATTTCATGTGAGGCCAGAGACATGAGCTTCTGAGACAGTCATTGAATTCATATGCTCTTTTGCCTCGAGGCACTGCAGGCAGTGTTTACCTGATGTCGCCACAAAAAAAAAAAAAAAAAAAAAAAAAAAAAAAACTCTTTTGGATGCCTCCTATCTTTTGTTTTCCCAGATATCTTGTAATGTCATGATGACAGACTCTACCGCCTTTCGGTGAGACATGGTACATTCATCCCGTACAATCAGACAACAATCTCACAGAAGGCGCCCTTTCTCTCTGTTCCGCCTGAAGCCACAAACAGATGTTTTTAATTGTATAGGTATTTTAAACATGGCATAGTACCAAGAATCAATGCCATACCTAGAGCAATTTTGTCTTGGTTGCGTATTTGTGACAGTATAAATTTTGTTAGAAATAATTTTCCGACACCACTTGCCACATCCAGTTAAATAAACGTTACCATGAGCTGTTTATAGACATAACGAAAACATGAAGGCAGACCCTCCGATATACTTCTCTTATGCTGGGTAGATCGTCTTGTAGAGTTGCCATTATTTCTGTAGAGTTATGGAATTTTTCGGATTATTCTCTGTTGCGACGTTGTTGACCATTTGAGTTGAGGGTTCGGTCAAACCATATCTTGTCAGAGGATTTCCACCAAGACAAACTGTGTATTGAATAGTCCTCAGGCAGAGATCCAAAGACATATTTGAATCGTGACCATGTCTTAAGAACTCCTCTGCTAAATCATGCCAAAGTTATATTGCATCAGACAATCCACAGAATACGAACATCATGGGAAACAAATAGCGCAAGTGAACTGATGATAACGCAAGCGTCATCCACTGTATCGTCCCAGTGCTGGTCATCATCAAGCAAATGCCGCGATCGGCAAACGGCCATAAAGACGGGTTGCTCGACATCATCGACTGTTTTTGGGGCACTGAATGAAGTTGGGCCACGTACCATATGGCAAGTAAGAACACTCATTGCTGTATGTTCTTTACAAATAGGACTTGAATAAAGATGGCATCGATGCTGTGTGTATCTGTTTTTTCTGTTAGGGCAGTAGTGGTATCTTGTTTTTTCTCCTGATTCACTTGCTTCTTCTGCTATAGGTAGGTTGTGGATACCTACAACACCTATTATTTTCTGCTTCAAGTGATGTGATATGCTAGGAATTTGCATATGTTCAATCATGTGTGATTTTGTAAGCACCATACTCAAATCTGTTAGGAATCTTCTCCTTGGCATTAGGTCATTCGTATTCTTCTTGTATATTATTTGAGCATTTATCACTTCGATGTTCAGCAAGCTGAAAAACAGCGTAAGTGGCCATCGGTTGCTTATTCTTGAAACAGAATATTCCGATTTCACACGATCAACAACATCTACGTCTCCTTTTGTAAGATTATAGAATGTAATCACTTCAGGTAAAAAAGTTCTAGCATCACAGAGTGCATATACTTTTATTCCGTATTTTGCCTGCTTATTTGGAATATACTGCATGAATTTGCAACGTCCTCGGAATGCTTCCAGCATCTCGTCTATTGTCGTCTATGCTCCTACACTGTAACTCTTCATGCAGACATTCACAAACTCACCGAATATTTCCCTAATTAGTGCCAGATTATATGTTTCCTTCATCTGCGCCCTCGTTGACTTAAGAGTATGGAATCTCCGTCTGCGCATCGATGCCACAAAAAAAATCTGGCACAGTTCCATCAGTAGCCCATAGTTCATCACTGTTGAGATGCTGTGACTTTTTCACTCCGACGAGATATAAAACACCAAGGAAAGCAAATAATTCTTCAAAATCTGTCTGTGGGTAGTCTCGGGCTCTCCGTGAATAGGCTGCTGCCATCCTGTCTAGTTCTTGGTTTGTGTATTTTACAATGCGATAAATTACACCGTCTGGAAAAAATACTTTCCAGCATTGTAGAACAGTTTTCGAATTGTTTGCTCCCTCTTTTACACCTGGAAGCTGTGTCACAATATTCTGACAAGCTGTTTTTTAGGGAGGGACTTTGTCCTTGAACCATTTTTTCCCCATCTCTACCTAGATATATATCACGATTTGCAGAAGTCAGGGCTACAGCAGACACAGTTTCCGAATCGCTGCCAGACTGATCTGTTGCTGTGTCTACCTCTTTATGTTCAGACTGTGCATCGGTATCTGAATACAAGCCTTCTATGTGAATATATTTTTCCAGCCACATCAATATCTTTTCGTTTGACATGACGTTTTCCTGAAACATTTTATATATTTTCACATCTTACATAGTATGTCATGTACTTTGTGTACTCAACTACATAAAACCCAATAAGTATTCTTACTTTTTTATAAACCACGTAATACGTGCAGAATACGTCCAGGAGAAAGAATTATCCTAATCGCACGTCACTAGCACAGAGAAACAGACTAAAAGAGAAGCAAGGCGGTGTTGACGAATGCACAAGACATTGGTACGCGAGAACTCTCGTCTGAGAAATAATCTAACAATACACACCGCTTCAAACAAAGCCGCTACTAGCAGGCTTTACTTGTAATTGGTGCGATGAAAGACACGTGGAATGTAGGTAGAGATATCAAAGAAAGCATTATTCTATGAACAGTTCAATATCTTTGAAATATATTGCAATATTTCAGTAAAATCATGAATGTTAGATTTTTTCTCACGTGCGAACGATCCCGGGTAAATAATGCGTAAAGGAAATAAATTTCTTTGCACCAATCGGATTGAATGAAATCCACCTGGATTCAACATTATTTTTGTTTATTATTATTATTAAATTTTTTTTTGCGACCAACATTTTTCGGGGACATGCCTATATCACATTGAGGAAAACATTTCGCACTTGAATTAATTTAGCTGCATACCATTGACGAGACAACGTGGGGGCGGAAATTTGATGGGGTTTGGTGTGATAGTGCACCATACTGTGAATTAGGGTGGAATACATCTGATCCCGTAATTATTTTCATGTTTGTAGGAGAAGGGAAATATATTTCAATAGTAAAAACACTTCCATGCATACGGACTTGAACACGGGATTTTCAAAACACCAAATCCGACTTTGGACTATGGAACAACGCTGTAAAATATAGAACGTTGTAGGAAGCCTCAAAATGAAATCGTGTTTTCTTCTGTTTCTTAAAACTTTCAGCTTACAGACCAAATATTTATTAATGACAAATATACATGTTTTATTTTTTCCTAGTCATGAAGTAATGTGGTGCTATGACCATTGGTTTCGATTTTTCCTAGAACTTTCCTTTTATTGGAACTATGTTGAAGCTGACTGAAATGTGCCGGGCGCTTTCGTGACCTACTCTCATTAGTTATGAAATATAATTATATGAATTTCATTTTATTGTTACAAGTCACTAAGTTAAACTTAGGAGCATCTTATAATGCGACTAGTGGCTTCATATTGGTCATAATGCTACGTGGCTCGCAAATATGTTTAAGCTCCCCTAAAAAACACAACCTATCAACTTTCTTCATCTTAAGGTGCTAGAAAAATGTATGTGATTAGTTACAGTGCTGAACGTTCTGAAAATCGAGATGTTTTAACTCTACTTCACAAATGAAACTCACTACCGAAACAGTTTTATTCGCCAACACAACGTGACCACATGGCATTCCTAAAATTTCAGTACAACACTATTCCAATAGATCGGACTAAATAGATTATTTCTGCATAAAACCCTTGTGATACGTTTAATTCCAAAAGTAAAACATTCTTTCACTGTCTGCGGGCAGAGTATTAACCACAAACATAACTTTCGAATAAATAAATAAACTATACGACAAGGAACGTCTGCGTCGGAAAGGTAGTAAAAAGTGCGTTGTGCTCCAGACTGTATTTAAACAAGATATCTTAGAATATTGAAGAAAGAAATTGATTTACTCTTCTCGGGGACTATATTTTTCAATACACAGTTGCTACTATAGCTTTAATGTGAGCCCACCGCATAGGCAATATAATGAATTAATGAAAACTCAGCAATACAACAATAGGAAATAATTTTAGAAGTTCAAATTTTATAAAATTTTGGAGCAATCAGTCAAAACATTATCGGGTAGAATCCATTCTTTAGATGCAAAACAAATATAGTTCAAGAAAGTTGTAAACAATTTAACGTTTTTTATATATATAACACATCTTTCGCTTTACTGCTGATATTTCCGTAGCGCATTCCACTTATAACGGTGCCAAATAACTCAGAAAAGTGTTTAGAAAATCATTTCGTACATAGTAATCAACCCGGAAGGTTATCTAATAGCTCGCTCTACTTGCCGTTCACGCGTCGGGTTCGTCCGGGAGTTGCTGAGTTCTACAGAGAGTGTTTAGTTTTGTTTCTTAATACATACACTTTAATCTTTCTAAATAGTACGTTTAGTGACTATTGGTGAATTTCGCAGCACAGCCGAACTATGGCTGATCTTCCAGATATGGGGCAGGCGATTAAGACTGCGCTAGAGGCGTGATATGCTAATAACCTTCCCTCACAGTCACGGTCAAAGTCAGTGAATTATATTCAGAGTAAAGTTTCGCAGCCTCATGCATTAACGTTTATGAGTGAGCAGTGAGACATGTGCTACAGAAAGACTGCAACAGTATTATCCTCACCTACAACAATAATAACAACAGCAGCAGCAACAACACAAGCTACTAAAGCAGCAGCAACAGCAGCAACAAAAATAGCAAAAGCAAAGCAGCAGCAGAGAAACAGCAGCAACAACAACTTCTAGAGATGGATGAAGGATCAGGCAGTACTTCACCACAAGATCCATACATATGCACATCACTTAGCTCACATAAGAGAGATACCGACAATTACGAGTGAGTCTGACCAGAAACGAGTAGTAGGGCATGCAGAGGTAGGACCAACACAAACAGAGCAGATGGAGGAAGTTGACATGCTCGATACATCAAGCGCTACAGATACTACTTTTCCTCGAGCACCAGTAGCAGATCAGCTCAATCCTATTACACGCAGTCTCCCACGACAGCTGCAACTTACCACAGAAAAGACAGTTGGTATATATATTGTGGACCATATTATGTTACGGTACAGAGCTATGACAGAAACGTTGGTAATTTATATCCGATGGCAATCGGCAAACTAATATTTCAGTACAATAACACCTTAAAAATTGATGTTCTCAACATCAGTCCTACCACGAAAAATCGTCTCAAAATAGAAACCAATACTGCAGGCTCTGCCAACCTAATAGTGCAACTAGAAGTTTTTTAATCAAAATATATATAGTAGAATATGTGCCAAGTTTCTTGATTCACAAACAGAGCATCATAATTACTGTTGCCGGCCTCGGTAGCGTAGGGGCTAGAGTGCTAGCTCCACGTGCCGAAGGCCGCCGGTTCGAATCCGGCCGCGGGCATGGATGTTGTGTGTCTGTGTCTGTGTGAATGTCTTGTCCGTCCTGTGGCGTCCATACATTGGAAAAAATACACATTGAGCTGGCTGTATGGCCTCCGTTGCCGAATGCCATTAAAAAAAAAAAAAAAAAAAAAAAAAAAAAAAAAAAAAATAAATAATTACTGTTGACACTACCTTAAATGAGGAAGAACTTGCAGAATAAATAGTATCCCCATTTCCAGTTGTTCGTATTACTCGAGAGCGAGTGATACCTATCCCATTCTGCTTGGTATATTTTGGTCGCAGAGTTTACCCTCCCATGTAACAATACTTCGAACCATAAGTTGACCCTGTAATTCGGTTTGGTGTTTGCTTACGCTTGGGACACCGTCAGTATATGTTACGTGAGGCCAAATGCAGCAGGTGTGCTTACCCTCACTTGGAGGTCAATTGCAAGAACCTTACAACTGCGTGTTGTGCTCTTTTGTAGTGGTAAACATTATGACACTGTCCGGTATATCTTAGACACCAACAAGTATAACCAGCAATAGCGCACGGAGCGAGAGCGACATTCCCTGGCGGAGAACAACAAACTCGTTGCTATGCCTAGGTGACTTCAATTCCACCACAATTAAACAGTCATACGAAATTTCCGGATTAATCGGCACGACAACCACAAAGTCTGACTCTATACAGTCGTCACAGCATACAACTACCTGCCGACTGCAAGCTCAGCAACAACATCCATTACACCTGTCACCTCTTTGAGAGCTGTATCTTTTTATATTCTTAAAGTGCTAGAAGTTGGATTTGTATATAACATTATTCTTTACGAAATATTTTATATTTGTTTAGCGAGGCAGATAATAATTTAATTACTGAGCCTATTGTGGCTATTCAGATAAAGCAATATTGTAATTGGTTGTAATCATATCAGTAAAGTATAGGGTCTAGAAGTTGTGACAGCCAGGATATCCTGCAGGTTAATATACACTGCGTCCACAAAGCTTCGACAGTGATAGCCGGAAGACCAGAACGAAGAAGGAACCAGACATTTCCGATGGGTGACATTTCAGACTAGGGAATCAGTCTAGTACAATCCCCGCCACATGTGGCCAATTTGAAATTTGCTATGTGAAGCTGCCTGCAGGAGGGGCAATGTCTCGGGCTCTAAAGCCGTTTCCTGGAGACCTATAATCCAGCTACATTGTAACTCAGTCACATGCCAGCTCTTGCTATCTTGCACCGACTGAATGTGGCTGACCAGTTACCTGTCCAGCGCGCTGCTGGGCATACATGCAATCCTAATTAATTATTATGGTTCCACTGTTCTATACGTCCACCGGTTTTGTAGTGATTGAGACCATTTCTTCTGGACGTTGTAATTTCTACAAACTGTAGTGTATTTTCGTTAGTGTAACGCATCTATGATATAGCTATCTCTTTATGTGACAAATACTGTTCTTGAGTTTGCAGTGTCGGCCAATGAAAAAGTTTGGCCATCATCATACAACTCCTGTAAATGAAGCTTATCATCATCATCATTATAAAATTGAGGTATCAAGGGCAAGCTCGCGTCACAGGACGCTTTAGGTAACATGTGTGTCTTCCACACTAATATATATCTGTTTTGTTATAAAAGTTGATTGGAGACGTATTTTATTTTTAATTTGTTTTGACCGATAGCTGTCAACTTGTAGTTGTCATATCCCATGAATCTTAGAGTCCTTTAAATAGTTTTTACTAACCTTAACAGTAGATGTTATCACAAGAGCTAATAAAAAATTCTTTAAGAAAAGTAGCCCACTTTACATAAGAATCGATTGCTCAACAATTAAATCTCTGACTTAGGTAAAAGAAGGGCATTCATCTTCAGGAACGTACAAAAGTGTAAGAAGCTCGAAAAAAGTTTTACAGGATCAAGCGAACACTGAAGGCACCAAATAATGATAAAAAATAGAAAAAATAGCAGAAATATTAAGTGCGCATAATAATATATTAAAGAAAGCAGTAGTCTAAAAATACACTCCACGTGTGATAGAGATAAGGAGGAGATATTCTCTTTGGTACCTAGTTTAAGTGATTAAGTGTGTATTTTGTCATTTTTGAAAATGCGGCATCACTCAGAGTGAGCCCATTTATCAAACACTAGTATTCACGGACTGAATTTTCGAAGGTAGTGATAAAACTTCATCGACAGTAAGCGGTGTCTTATAAAACTTTTGTCCTGGTAAGTTGTAGAAAAGAGTTTCGACGGTTTGCTGGAATCCTACTAGTTTAACAGCTTATTTCGAAACAAATCACAGGCCAGATTCATAGATATAACAGGGAAATGTTTATTTTGCTTCATGTCGGCCGTTACGATAGCTCAGTACTCAGATATCATCGACGATTGGCTAGGAATTATCACCAGTGAAAACATGCAAAATTCTGTGAAGGCTGGTGATTTCTTCGGGAAAGATAAGATCGTACAGTGACACCTTAAACAGAGACACAATGAGTATCATTACTCGCCACAAGTTACCATTGCATGACTGGCCATCTTTGCCGTGATTGCATAATCAGAAATAGTTCACCTAAAAGGAAATATGTGGCAACTCACTACAGCTGACACTCAGTGAGAATTAGGAAGCCTTTTTGTGAAGACAAATTGTTTTATTAGATGTGTGGCCGACTCCTGAGAACATATCAGTGTCACATAACAATTTCTTTGGATGTGATTCCACGGTCTGGGTGTGAGGCATGTGTAGAAACCGGAGATGCTACTGTCGAACTGATAAAGAAGTGCTGGTAGAAATCTTCAATACGTTTCGTTTTCGATACGAACGAATGAGAGGAGGCTCTCGCTTTTCCCACGGCCGACAGTGCAGAACTAAGGGTTTGCTACCAACGTCCATGGTTGGCGGCGATGGTGGAAAATGAAATCAAGACGATATTTGCTGACGAGAGAACAGTAAACAGGCACTTTGCAACCAGCCTGTAATAGTGGCTTGGAAGTGGTAACCTATGATATAGCATAAAGTAACGAGGTATCGTAATTCTTTTGAGTTGTCCATGAGGAGATTTTGCAGTCAGCCACACTGGGATATTCATCGTGGTTGATTACCGTCCGCGATTTCTTACAGCACAACACGCCAAGATGGTAAAAAAAAAACAACAATTTCGACCCTACAGAGTGGTATTGGGACACTATTGAGCTACTTACCGATCAAACCTTTTGAATAAATTATTTATATATACACATATTTCGTGAAATCAATAAAACCTTCAATTTTGTTTAATAAACTGAAAATATTAATTAATATCGTGGAATAAGTTAAATAATTTTGAACCATTCTTTTTTATCGCTGATAACATTAAAAGAGGTGTTATAGTGCAACAGATATTTTTAAATGATTGGATAGTACTTTTGCACTTTTTCACCCCATAAAGTATGATCAGCAAGTTTCCTCTATAAAGACCAAAATACTATTAATATTTTAAGAGCACTAATCACAAAATAACAATTGTTCTTTTATTATTTTTTTATATACTACCTGTTGGATTATAACTCTCAAATATTGCCAGTGCAGTTTTTGGCTACCTAATTATGGCTTAGAATAAACCATGAATTGTTACAAATAAACTGATTTGTTTTGTAGTTAGAAAACCATAAAGTAACTTCTCATAACTGACCTAAGCGAAATGGTAACAGCACCTCAACAATGTGTGTAAATTATTACAATTATTTAAACTATTTTGTCAATGATAAAAACCTATGGGATTGACAACAGATAATTAATATTATTGTACATTTCTTTTGGTTTTCCAAGAAAATTGACTATTTGAATGTGTATTTATGTTTGTAAACTAAGAATTCTCTTGCCCCTTGATTGTAGTCAAATTAATAAGAGGCTCTCGTAAGGTCATGCCGTCGTTGATTAAGGAAAGTGGGGAATTATCAGAAACTAGCCTAGAGAAAGCAGAAATTTTGAATAATGTATTTAAAAAAAAATATTTCACGACAGAAAACTCGACCCCACAGTGGCCTGGTACGCAAGTGCCAGGTACGGGTTTGGCAAACCCGCGGTGTCCGAGCTGGAAACTTGTGAGCACCGCAACTTTCCCACACCGTAAACTCCTTCCATGCTTCAACGACCACCGTAGGGCGTGATGGTGGAACGTTGTGTGCCTAGGAGAACGGGGATCTTGGCTTAATCGCCCGGATCGCAAGGACGGTACAAACCTCTATAAAAAAACTCTCAACCTCAAGGTCAGACACGTGGCAAGGAGGTGCATGGGTGAGAGGCAGATCACTCGCTAGCGTGCAACCTCAGGGGCACCTGCGCACCACTGTTGTATCAGCCGGGGGAGCTATGGAGGTAAGGCTCCCCGCACTTTTTCTCCCCCACTCGTGGGACCAAAATTAAGTCTAAACCATCTTTAAAAAAAAATCTTGTGGCTCGGGTGGACCACAAGGGTCTTCCAACACCCAAATAAGTGGGAATAAGTGGGCGAGGGTGGAAAGCCCTCCTGAGAATACAGACAGTAACAGAAAGGTTTTTACGATAAATAATGCCTTATTAATCATGTCAAAGGTTGAGGGACCCCTTGAGAAGGTCTCACCCTCGTATATTCAAAAAGGACTTGAATGTATTTGCGGAAAACTGAAAGCTGTCAAAAAGTTAAGGAACGAGACACTGCTGTTGGAAACATCTTCTTACAAGCAAGCTGTCCTACTCCTTAAGCGTGAGAAGCTCGGGGAGTTCGCAGTTAAGTGCAAACTCCATAAATCTCTGAATGCGAGTAAAGGCGTGGTCACCTGTTGTGACCTAATAGATTTAGAGACCGAGGAACTCCTTAAGGAGTGGTCATCAGAACACGTGGTCCAGGTTCGCCAGATAACACGGAAGGTAAACGGCAGTCTGGAGAAGACTGCCACCTTGCCACCTTCGTCCTGACGTTCGGCACTCCAACGTTGCCGAAAGACATTAAAGCAGGTCATTTGAATGTAAATATACGCCCGTATGTACCGGACCCGATGCGCTGTTTCAAGTGCCTGCGGTTCGGTCATCAGACGGTGACCTGCAAGGGCAACCCCACCTGTGGGAAATGTGGAAAACCTGCACATGAGCCAGGCACCTCTTGTACTCTCCCACAGGTGTGCGTCAACTGCTCCGGGGCACACCCAGCCTGGAGCAGGGAGTGTCGAGTGTACCTTGACAAAAAGATGGTACAGGAGCTGAAAACCAAGGAGCTACTGTCTTATGGTGAAGCTAATAAGTGGCTTAAGGCGCTTGCGCCACCCGTCTTCGCCACTAGCTTCGCAAAAACCTTGTTAACTCCCGTCAGGAAAGAAAGTGTTGTTACACAGACGTCCTTTGCAGACATGGGCACAAGTACCACGTGATCTTGTCAATGCAAATGTGGCGCCAGGTCCACAACGGTCATAATACCTAAGACCGCGGATGTCGGTAGCAACACATCTGTAACCCAGACCACCTTGAGAGCAGAATCAGTACCACCAGCAACCGCAAAAGAAGCCTAACATAGCACTGCAGCATAAACGCCTTCTGCTGCAGTTTCAACAGCTGAACCATCGTCCTGTAATGTAAGGCAAACGGATCAGAAGGTGCGAGGTCCAAAGTTCCGGCACTCGGACCCAACATCATTTCTAAAATCCCCTTCTTCTTTGTCTCCCAGGCTACAAAGTAGCTCGGAGAAGAGGGGAAGAAGGTCTCGCCGGAGGTAAAAAACCTCCACCTACCGAGACCTTCTCTGAATCCGGTGAGTCTTCGGAACGCGAAGACATGGCTGGTGGACGATTCTGGTCCCGTTCCACAACAGCTACCGCATGAGTACCCACCCGAATAGGGGCGGGTGAGGTTAAAAAGGTAAGGCCCATGCTTCAGTGGAACATCAACGGATTTCAGGCTCACAAAGAGGAAGTCCACCTCCTAGCACGGTCTAATCCATTGTGTCTCTGTTTCCAAGAGACACATTTTAGAGCATCACACCAGCCAGTGCTAAGAGGTTATGACATCTATAGAAAGGACGATACCGATGGTGATCGAGCGAAGGGTGGAGTGGATGTGTTTATCCGAAGCACTGTCCACTCCAAACCTCTTGTTCTCACCTCTCATCTACAAGCAGTGGCAGTGACGATACACGGGCCCATCAAACTGATGTGTGCACCATTTATCTACCACCGAATGCGCAGGTCAATTATGACGATCTTTCTGACATATTGCGGTAGCTTACTCGGCCATTCCTCCTTGTAGGGGACTTCAACGCACACGGTGCGTTGTGGGGCTCCAACAACGACTGCCACAGAGGCCGAGTAATTGGTAGATTATTGGATCAAGAGGAAGTTTGTATCCTTAATGCAGGTCAAATGACCATTTCACCACTGCTTACAGTTCGTCCTCTGCCATTGACCTTTCGTTGTGCTCTCCTTCAATTGCGGACTCCGTGCAATGGGAGGTGGATCGCGACCTCCATGGAAGCGACCACTTCCCTATATGGATGCACATGGGAGTTGACTCTGGAGGAGTGAGCACACGACGCACGTGGAACGTCAGCAATGCGGATTGGCAGATCTTTCGCCGTTCTGTTGTTCTTTAGCCTAACAACGGAATACAACAGAAGGTGGATCACTTCACGGAAGTGATTCACCAGGCAGCTGACGTCTCCATGCCTAAAAGCTCCGGAACGCTGAGGAGAACACCCTATCCCTGGTGGAACGACGAATGTCGTTCCGCTATTCAGGGTGGGAGAAAGGCGTTGCGTCGATTTAGGTTGCTGCCAACATCTGACAACCTGGAAGCGTCTTTGTGAGCACAATTAATCGTTCCATTTCATCATCTAAAGTATGGGAGTCAATCTGCCGTATATCTGGAAGGTACTCCCGCCCACCAGTATCTGGATTACTGGATCAGGGATGTATAGTTACCGACAAACGAAGCATAGCGCAGTTGATGACAGAGAATTTCGCTGCAATCACTTCGTCTGACAATTTCCATCCTCGCGATCAGCAGCGAAAAGCAGCTACTGAAAGGCGAATACTGTGCTTCTATTCTTCGGACACAGAGGCGTATAATAGCCCGTTTTCATTCTGGGAGCTGGAGTCGGCACTAAACAGCGCCAATGGCACCACTCCAGGGCTCGATATGATCCAGTACCAGATGCTGGGGCATCTTAGTAATGATGCCAAAGAGTACTTTTTGGATATTGTTAACAACATATGGACCGAAGGACATATCCCCGACTAGTAAAAAGAAGGAACTTTAATACCTATTTTAAAACCTGGGAAGGACAAGTTGCTACCAGGTATCTATCGTAGTATTGCACTGACAAGCTGCGTGGGGAAGACACTGGAGAGGATGGTCAATCGCCACCTTGTCTGGTGTCTGGAATCTTAAAACCTTTTGAGCCGCTTTCAGTGCGGATTCAGGAAGTTCCATTCCACAATGGACAACCTGATCCTGTTGGAACCGGCCATTCAGGATGCATTTATCTGCAACCAACATCTTATCGGAGTCTTTTTCGATATCGAAAAGGTGTCATTTTAAAACAACTATACAAATTGGGATTTAGGGGAAATCTGCCCTGTTTTTTTGAATCTTTCTTATCAGGACGTTGCTTCCGATACCGAGTGGGTAAAGAATTGTCAGATCTTTTTATCCAGGGAAACGGTGTTCCTCATGGGTCAGTTTTAAGTGTGACCCTTTTCGCAATTGCGATCAATAGTATATCGAACATAATAAGGTGTACAATCCGGTACACATTGTACACAGATGATTTTTTAATTTATTGTGCATCGTCAGACCTGTGAAGCGCTGAACGGCTGCTGCTGCTCGCGCTGAACAGGTTGGATGAATGGTCAGTGCACACTGGTTTTCGTTTCTCGGCCGAGAAAACCCGGTGTGTACTTTTTTCTTGGAGCAGAAGTCTTTTACCACAGCCACACCTTATATTGGGGAACACCATTTTAAGTTTTACTGATACTGTCCGTTTTCTGGGACTCATTTTAGATAGTAGGCTGACGTGGCTTCCACATCTTAAAGATGTGAAAACCAGGGGCCAAAAAGCCTTAAATATTTTAAAATGTCTTTGTGGCAGGTCTTGGGGCGTAGATCGCTCTTGCCTGCTATAATTTTACAGAGGCTTTGTACGGTCGCAACTGGATTAAGGTTCCATAGTATACGGTTTGGTATGGGACAGCTACCTGCGAATATTGGATAGTGTCCACCATGCAGGGATTTTGCTCGCCACGGGTGATTACCGCACAAGCCCAATACCCAGCATTTTTACTGAGTCTGGCGAGCCACCGCTTACCACCCGCCGGCATCTCCTCATGGTGCGACACTTCTTGCACGTCGCCGCAACACCTGGCAGTCCCGTGCATGACGTAATTATGCATCCAAATCTCGAACGGCTCTACAACAACCGTCACAGAGCAACGAAACCATTTAGCTACCGTACAAGGGCTATTTTAGAGTAATATGGATTAGAGCTGCCCGCTTTTTATCACTAGGGTGGGAGTAAATCTCCTCGCTGGCTTTTAAAGAGGCCCAGAATAATTTTAGATTTCTCTCGATATAACAAACTGTTTACCGCTGACAGTGTTTTTATTAATATATTTATAGACGTTTTATATCAGTATAGCTGCAAAGAAGAAGGTTAAGGGAGTGTTCAGATTCACTCTTCCAACCGCTCCGTCCCAATCCTATAGTGGAACAACAGTGATAAAAATGCAATTAACAAACTCTCTGATGCTATCGCAGCTACCACCAACAGTGACCTTACAGTACTAGCCAACAACAGAGCTATAACCGTAGAAGACTAACCACATAGCGCGAGGTTTGTGTTTGCACATCGTACAAGCAAACACCTACTATCACTGTCCTCAGAAAAAAAAATGGAGCGAGCATCCAGTACTAACAGTGGCAAAAAGAAGAGATTCCCGGAAGTGCTCATATCCCATCCATCGTGGTAGAGTTCAAGCAAAATTACACGAAAACCCACGACTGGCTCAGAAACATAATTAAGTACCCCTTTTCTGCCAAGACAGCAAGAGGAGATAAAATTAAATTTACTTTCAGCTCTGTAGAAGAGTGTAATATGGTGACCTAGAATATGAATGAGATGATCCGTTATTTCGCTTTTCTAATTGTATCAGTAAAACTGCTGAAGGTGATTATCCATTTAATACAGTGGTATTCCACAGAATCTGAACTGAAAGATGAACTCTTCTTTATAGGCTACGATGTGCAGATAATAGATCAACTATTATGACCGGAAAATGTCACTTTTCCTTGTAGTGGTGCCCGATACATTACAAAACCGGGATTTTTTCAGGTAGAATGCATCTGCCACCTAAAGGTTACCACGTAGAAACTCCGCGCTTCCGCTGGACAACCGCAGTACTACGACTATCAATTGTTGCGGCATCTGCCTCGGCACTGCAGAATGAAGCCGGCGTGCCTAAAAAACATTGGGCTGCATGACTCTAACTACTATACAATACTGAAGACAAGAGACTCGGCAAATTACAGTAATTGTGGAGGCAACCATAAAGCAAGCTACTGGAGATGCAGCGTATATAAGAGGGCACGTTATTGTCTTCTTGGAACCAACACATCACGAGAAACCCAGTAGAAGAACAAGCAACCGGCATCAGACTAGACCAAACAACAAGCAGATGCACAGTGACCCTCTACATAGAACAAGAAGAAACCAGTACAAAAGAGAAACATAGAGAAGAAACCAAACGAAGACAACAGCCACACTGACAGTCGTACCTTTCCAGTAATTGCAGGTGACGAGTGACCAGATGGAGATCATTCTGTCACTCCAGAGGAAGACACCCAGAGCACAAAAAAACCAACCACCCAAGCAATGGTTGACAATGTTTAGAGACTAAGCAATATGTTAGAATCACTGATGAACAAGATTCTTAGTCTAACACTAGGAATAGATTAAACAACAACCTGCAAGAACTCTATTGACGTTGTCGTAAGCCTCAATCAAATGTTCGTGCACAACCCATAATAAATAGAATACCAAGTATACAAAATCTAAAGTTCTGAATCTGGAATGCCAATGGCATATACAGTCAAGTGATGGAGTTCCGGCAGGTTCGTAAAGACCAAGACATAGATGTGAGTCTCGTTAGAGAGACTTACTTTTTGCCGGGACTCTGAGAATGAGCGGCTAAGTACAGCTGCTACCTGCTACCTGGGGTGGCATAAGTATCTTCACCAAGCGGGGAAATCCCTACTGTGTAATCGTCGTTCCGCCAACACCGATAAGTGAAGCTGTTGGACCGGAGGTGACCACCGTTAGGGGAGAGCTGACTCTCATGGCAATTTACCAGCCTTCTGCAAGAAATGGAGAGGATATTACAGTGCTAGCTACTGTCAGGGACAAAGTTACAATCAGCGGTGACTTCAACGCGAATAGCAGGACAAGAAACACAGCGGTTTGCGTGCTAAGAAGACTGATCAACAGGTACAAGATGTGTGAATGAGGAAGAACCGACACTAAGGGGATAACCGGATTTGTTGAAGCGTCCACAATCAAAAGACTTTCCTCAAACCAGTGTCCAGTAGTAGTCGATGTGGACCTTGGTCCGTCGTAAGAACCTGGACTTCCGCAACACAGTGTGGAAAAAGTTAATGAAGGGCTACGGGTCTTTGAAGAAACGTTGAAGAACACAATATTGGCATCGCAGCTCCCACCACATCTACGTATTCTTTCTGTAACCTGAAACCCCACAAAATCATCATCAGGCTTTGTTAAAAAGGTATCCAGTATGTTTGATCCCTTCGTACTCAGTTCTACTAATTGTGTAAAGCCTCCTTCTATCACCAATGTATTTGCGAATCTCTGTTCTCTTTTATCATTTCTTAATTCCCTGCCTTTTTACACATGGCAGATGTAATTTCCTTTCAATAATAACCGTTCTACAGTCTCCTCTGAACTGTGAAAATGAATTTAATTTTTTACTAATAGCTTCGTTATAATAAGTCACTCTTCCACTACAGTAGGCAGCCAAGATCATATTTTCTTTTGTTGCACCATAGAAGACTACCGCTGCCCACTCATAACTATCATCTATAAACAACAATTAATTGTAACAATCTTTACTAACCATAACAAATAATTCTCCACCAAATCCTCCTCTATCTCTACAGTACACTCTATAACCATCAAGAAAAATTTCATTGTCTTCAATTCCTTCTTTTAGCCAAGATGCTACTCTGATAAATATTTGTGGTTTATGTAAGTCTTTTAAATTGCCGAACATTATTACTTTGTTCATTATGCTTTTACATTTCACCAGTAACAGTCTTATATCCGCCATTTTTATGATTTTAGGATTACTCATCACCTTACCATTCCTAATTCTGTCTTTAATTTTTTCCTGTGCTTCTACTATTTCATTTTTGTTTATAATTTTTCCCATCACTTATCAGCAATCAATATCCCTTAGGTCACATATTTTTAAACACCACACAAACAGGCCTTAATCTAAAAAAAAAAGGTATAGTACTTAACTTATCATAAATAGAAGTGGCCTTCTGAGATGGAAATAACAGGAACGCTGGTTTACAGGAATTAATTCACAAATAAAATAAAAATCATTTATATCCACATTAAAATGCTTACATTCGGCAGTACATATATATCTGTGTGTGTGCGTGTAAAATATCGGTGTAAGGAATGTGTGCAATCGAAAATTATATAATGAGCTTGCAATGAATCAAAGATGTTTTAGAGTGGGTGATGGTGTAATAGTTGTTTATATTCCCATGAAATGTATTTATAGAACCTTATATTTAGACTTTTATGCTGTAAAATTATATATTAAATTTTAGAGACAATTTGACCGTGGGGGATCTGTGTGGCAGCGGGCTTGCCTACCGTGAAATATATTACTGTAACTTTAATATGGCTTCTTATTAAGTGATTAGGGTGGAAATACACGTGAAAAAGGAAGAGAGGAGGAACTGCTTTGGAACAATGGAGGAGGATTAGAAAGGAGAAAGTTTGATTATTGCAGGTCGTGAAAAATAACAGATGGAATTATTGAATTTAATGTAAGAAAGTGAGTTGAAATGTTATTAAAGTAAAGTATAATGTTTCATGAATCAGTTTGTAAAAGAATTTATAGTAAAATGAAGAATGAAACAACTCCAGTAAGATTTTCGTGTTTTTCGTGGAAGCATATTAAGAAACACGCGGATATCTTACATTTACCATACTGATAAACTATAAATACCTGTTTTTGTAACGGAAGTGAGTGAGCACAATATTCACCTACCCCAGGGTATCAGTTAATTAATGCTGTTTTAAGGCTAAGGCTGTTAGAGGCCTCTATGCCAGTGACAAGAAAGCGCCTGTAGTATCTACACGGGAGACCACATTTAGAAGATCACGAAATCCTGTCCAGTGCTACCTTTGCCAGAATTTCTGTAATTAAGTTTATAAATGCAATGAAACATTGAGGTGTGTACGATGCGGGGACGACCACAAAGTTGTTGATTGCGTGCTATATCGCCATAATGCTACCAGGTGCAACTGCACAACCACGAACGTTGCATCATACTTGGGCTGTAGCTCAAGTAAGCAGCAGCTACGGAATTGTCATCCTCCGATGAGACGTGGATCTCATACGCTGCCCACAGAAAACGATTAAAGTATCTCAATTCTACTTCACACAGCACCTGACTGCCGCGACACAGCGCATGGTGGCCCAGAGAACTCAGTAATGCTAACAGTACACAAAGAAAATACAATACACCCACAGCTGCGCCCTTACCTGGGGCACGCCAACAGATTACCAACAAGAAGACAGCGCAATGCAACACAGCTCCCGCTGCACCTGACGAAGACGCACCCGTGGCTGCCAATCGAGACATCGTCAGATACTGCTGCCTCAAACCCGACCATGAGTCAGATCAACAGGACGGCCACCTTAACTCCCTATTCGTGCAGCTTGTCATCCTGCTAGCTTTTCAAAACAAGAGACATAAAAAAAAATCACTAAATGGTTGACATGTCATCTTTGATTGCTTAATCATGTATGAGATAAAAAAAACATCAAGCTGACCATCTCTAGAAATTACCGAATACAGTATTGCAACAAACTATATTTGAATATATGTCTCTTTAGATGGTAGTATGCTTGCAACGAATATTCGCCAACTATTCGGTATTGGGACCATGTAGCCACTTTTATCTTGTTCGGCCAAATGCCGAATATCTAGGTACTATTCGGTCGAATACCGAATACTTAGAAAATATATTTGTCGTTGGATTTTTCTGCATTGTCAGTCAGTATTAGTACCTACAAAAGGCACGAATTTTCCCAGTTCCGCAATTTGCCACCAAGAAACGTAGCGGATGAGAACGTTGTGACCTATGTTCAATATTTAGCCTAAATACCCTTCTCACAGACTTAAAAAGGAGTTTTGAAGATGTTTCGACTGTGAAAATACCGCATTCGTTTATCGATCCATTTGAAGAATGGCATATCCTACTAACGAAGAATTGATCGAAATCGTCACTATTGAACAACTTAAGGCGCAATTCAGAAATTGGTATCAGCAGTTGGGGATTCAGAAATATATACATTCTGCTTATCCTGTCTTATGAACTATCGCAAGAAAGTATTTTTGTTTTTAATTTAACACCCCATGGATAGGGTTTTTAGCGCAAGTAACCAAAATTCTTAACAATAATAAAAAAGGAATCTGTGACAAATAACTCAACGTGTATACTTGAGGCCATACTTCAAGCATGTTAATACAGGAACATAGCGATGCAAGGTAACTATACTGAACAGTCGGATGAGAGACAAGCGCAGCAACATACATTCTGGTGCCAAGCCGGCAGAATACTGTTGCCAAATATTCCGCTATTCGGCCAGGAAATCTGCAGAATATTCGGTATTCGGCGTGTAGCCGAATAAGCTGTTCGTTGCAAGTCTAACTAGGAATAAATGTCTAAAGACAAAGACTCCATGATACACTGCCCAAATGAAAGAAGTGGGAGGCAAATGGCTATGGCTACAGGGCCGAGGTGGTTTGTCTAGGTGCTAGTGTATTGGATTATGAAAATAAACTACTAACATGAAAGTTGGTTCTAATTTGTTTACCCTGATTATCCAAAAACCTAGATAGGTGTGCCACAGACGTGGGAAATAATGCCGTTGATATGCCGAAAAGGCTCAAGGAAGTGTGACTATGTCCTGTGCTATTGGTTGGATTATGAAAATAAAAGACAACCAACATGATCCTAAGATTACTGACTGGTTGTAAGCTATATACTCTGCGTATCCGAAAACCTAATTAAGTTCTCTTCAGACGTCGGGGATAAAGCCATCGGGGGCCTCAGAGATCTAACTAGGTCTTGGAACATTACCATCAAGCTACTGGCATTACATCAATGGATGTAGTTAGAAAGTATGCACAGAAATTTATACCAGACGTAAGCATGTTTAGTAACAAATCAGAGTTCATTCCAGAATCTGACAGTCACGTACATTTTGGCTGGGGTAGACTGTTAGCAGATGGTGTCATCAGTGTAAAAAATTCTAGTTAATTAACTATCAATACAGTTATTACCAAAATCTACAAAAGTAATTCATACCGTAAAATGTATACCAAGACAAATGTGTTCCGTGGTTTTCCTGAGCTTTTTCTTTTGCGGTGGCATGTCATCTGAAGAGAAAAGTATACAGCATCGTGCAACAACACGACATTGTTAAAATGTGTTTGCTAAAAAAACTAAGAATTATGACTATTTTTCAACAACAAATATGTTTGTTTGTATTTTTTTTTTAATGGCATTCGGCTACTGGGCCATACAGCCAGCTCAATGTGATTTGTTGCTATCAAGTATTGACACAAGGACACTACACCACGGACAAGACAATCACAGACACAACACTAAACACCCATGCCCTCGGCTGGACTCGAACCGGGAACCTTCGGTACGCGGAGCTAGCACTCTAGCCCCTACGCTACCGAGACCGGCCAAATATGTGTTACAACTGTAATAAGATTTCTCATGAGATACTGGGCCCGGGTTGTATGGCACTTTTTTTTCCACCGATATGATGTCATAACGTGATTGGAAAACATTCAGTTAGACATTGCACAAAATACTACAACAATACTAGTGAACTAACAATCGGTATGTGGTATTTAGTCCTCTATGTGTTTCATCAATTTTTTATCATGAGCATAACTGAGATACCACAGGCAAACTTTAATGCCATGAGCTCTTTAAACCAGTAATCAGCCCGAGTGTCTTTTTCAGCGGTCATCTTGCCTTCGATATCTGTGTAGCAACTATTGGCTGTCAATATTTAGGGGGATGTATAAAGGGTGATTCCTAGTAACGTTTAAAACTCTCCGTAGCGACGTAGTTGACATTAAGACAAGTAATTTGATATAGGACACATAATAGGATCGCAAATGTCAGGAAATGACTTTAAATTGGCACACAAAATTTAACATGACATCAATAGTTGATGACACGCCTCGAGCTGCTTACATTAGAACACGTCTTACAAATGCGATCGGTAGCGCTCGGAAAATTTGGCGCTGAACTCGGCAGGCTGGGGCAAAAGTGATTAGTCGGTGAGAACTGCTGTAGTGGTAACTAATGTTTAACAGTCATTCCTTAACCAAGCAGTGCGATACGTAGATGTAAATCGGTTTACATTTGCTGAGCTTGGAGACATGCATATCTGTTATGATGCTGCTAATTCGAATGCACTTTCTGCAATACGGCTTTACGAGCAAGTTTTCCCCAGTGCTTTCTATCTTCTCATGTGTTTTTCGCGAATGTGGATCAACGAATTTGTGAAACAGGAACTATGTACGTAAGTAAACAAAGTAGCCTAGTGAACACTTCGTTGCGGGGACGTGCCAAGTTGTTTATTAGACATGTGTTTTGAAATGATACGCCGACTAACCAATTTTGCCCCAGCCTGCCGAGTTCAGCGCCAAACTTTCGAGCGCTTCCCGTCATATTTGTAAGATGACGTGTTCAAATGTAAACAAACAGATTTCTGAAACATTCACGACAACTCGATACGTGTCGTTAACGGGTGACGTCATATAAAATTTTGTGCATCAATTTAAAGGCATTTTCCGACATTTGCGACACTACGACTCCTATATCAAATTACTTATCTCAATGTCATCTACGTTAATAGGGATATCATCACCCTATATACGCTCATGGGGAGTAGAAGCCTGCCAGACTTAGAGTGCAGTCTATTAACTTGTGGTAGTCAGCATTTGACACTTATAGACACACCGTTACAAACTTTTCTCCAACTGACTGTCATCAGTTCAGCGGTGATGGCGACTGGTGACAAGATTCTCTTTAATTTGCTGTCAAACGTTACATCAAAATCTACGGTTGTTAGTATTAACACAAGTGCTACATAAACCAGAATTTTTTCTATTTTTTGATTGTATGAATTAAATTCGTGATATAAATACCTCACATTTACGACGATTACTATACCTGCGCAGACAAAAGATATGGATTGTTTTGTTAAAATACTTAAATAATATGCAATTTAGTCTTGTTAGAAAAGAAATTAAGGAAAACAGCAGATTACTGCAAATATTCGTTTAAAATTCTTACTGTCTTTTTTTAGTCAAGGTAAAAACATTTAAAGTTGAAAGAACAACATGGAAAATACGAAATTAACTATACGAAGACAAAGTAACTGTTTAAGGTGTCTAAATAGAAAAAATTCTTAGAACGTCAAGAATGTTTTTTGGAAGCTATGGACATATGACCTGCTGCAGCTAAAGCTAATAACGTCGCTTGTGGTGATTTCGCCACAATTATAGTTCGTTTTGACAGATGGGATAGTGGGATACATGAATTTTGCCTGAGGTGAAAATAGGATATGGTGTCTATAGGTATTTTCCTGTTGAAATGAAATATACAACTTTCTCATGGTGAAATTCTCGCTCTTGTGATAATGATTCGTTCCGAAGTCTGTTGATGCTTGATCTCATAATGGTTCATTCTGACAGCTGGGTTTGTTCTTGGTGAAATCAGGAACTAATGAAGTGGTAATTTCTCCTGAAATCAAGATCATACGCTGTTGATGTGCAGTATAGCTCTTTCCGTGAAAGTCCGACGTTTATTTCTGGCGATACCTGGCTCCAGGACAAAAGTCATTAGGCTACTATGGGTTTTCCTTGTTTTATCCTGAAAGGTTTGTTATACGACTAGTAGGGTCCGTCGATGTCAGTTGTTTTCTTTTTTTTTTTTTTTTTTTAGTGGCATTTGGCAACGGAGGCCGTACAGCCAGCTTCAATGTAATTACTATACCTTTCAGTGCATAAGTCGTCATCCAGTATATATATTGCATTTTTCGAATGTATGGACGCCACAGGACGGAAAGGACATTCACACAGACACACAACACTTAAACATCCATGCCCACGGCCGGATTCGAACCGGCGGCCTTCGGTAGGCGGAGTAGCACTCTAGCCCCTACGCTACCGAGGCCGGTGATGTCAGGTTCCATAGTGGCGTTGGCGGTAGGCGGTAGGCCGTTTGCAACGCCGTCCAAACCTACTTAGTATAAAAATTACTACCCATCTCAGCAAAGAGAACAGGTCAAACAGAAACCTAACACAACGATGATTTAAACCCTCCAAATTTTCATACTCTAGCATGGACTTGACATGGCTATTGAGGCTGACATTTCGACCATTATATGAAACGAAATTTAAAATAAGATTATTATTCTTTGTTAACTGATTTATGTTGTGTTTAAAATATAAAATAATTGTAATTCAATTAAAGATTGTGCGTGGTAAACTATCCATTTAAGCAACGAATCAAATTCTATTTTATCATTTTTCTTTAAAAAAAAGACTGACATTGAGTTGGGAACAGCTATGGCAACAAAAGAAAGAACAATGATAATTCCCTGCTTGGAACAACGTTCTGCATAAAAAGATGTGCCAAGGCCAGGCCAGCGTAGTTAAGTAATTATAAAACTGTTTTGTTGGCTGCGCGCGCTCACTCGAGGCGCGAAGTCTTCAGGCCTGCTCAGCACGTAACCATTAATCTAACTGTTCCGTTTAAATAAATAGGCCAGCTGTATATTTTATTCTGAAAAACATTTCCCATTGGAAAAATCCTTTGAACAGATTGTATTGTTACTGCAATTGTTATCTCCAAGTCAATATGCAGCTTTTGAACGCACTGTTCCTACCAGCGTATTTATTTTTTAAGTTCGAAGCAAAAACAATATTTCCTCTCACTTAGTCAAGTAAAGAAGCGGTGGTTGCTTGAAACGATCATACAGCGAACGAGGAGAGTTCCATTAGGAAAATATTGTAAAAAAAAATGGTATTATAGTTTCAAATAAGGCCGCTTTGGCATTGACACCAACGGGATCTGATGAAGACAGTATAATTGACTGAAATACTCTTCAATCAGCCCAAGATGAAATCAAGTGGGACCAGTGTATCGTTGTGGGACATTTCAAGCCTGTAAGTAAGTTTAATGAAAACAGCTGTATGTTTCCCACACACGCTAAGCGATAATGACATAAATGAGCGAATAATCCGAATCCTACCAAAACAGTATCTTGCTTACGGCTTGGAGATAGTGTTATGCGTTTGCTAGGATACACAAGGCTACAAAGATTCTGATTTGCTTCCTAGGAATGTAACCGTCAATGATAATATTTATTGAACCAAGATACCAAAAGGATTCAGTGGAAGATCCCACCTAGTGTTGCTGCAGGCCTCATCTATCACGACAAAATCTAAGTAGGGATGTTTTCCCACACACATCTTAATTCCCTATTCTTCTCTGGATGTGACAAAGACTTGGGCTTACAACGACGACTTCCTCGATGACATTCCAGCAGATTTCTTCACGCACTGATTCCAAAAACTACTTCATGAGGAACATGTAGGTATTAGTTTACCTATTCTATTCAGCTCAAAGTAAAACTTATTGACATGGTGAGAAAATTAGTCAAACTTACACATCAACCGCTACTACTGACGGGTAATTGGTTTCTAATAGTTACGTGGATCCTCTTGCGACCGTGATGAGCTGAAATCACTCCAGACAGCTGCTTTTCGGAGTTTCGTTGATCGAACATCATACTCTCTCAACTTAGTCGACTAACACAACCGTATAAAGAATACATATCTCATAGTAAAGATTACATTTCAATGGTAAATATTTCTAAGCCACATCTGTTCAAGCAACCACAACTAAAGAACCTTCAAGAGGCCGATGGGTCATGTAAATAGTTTGTAACATTGAAAAGTATATTGAAAACTAATAATAATGGAAGTATAATGACATAATTCACACAAGAAACATTGAAAGTTAGAATTCAGTTGATAAGAGCATTTTTAATCATCAAGTAAAATTGGGTGGTAAGTTTATCCTCATATTTTGTATGTTATAATACTTGATTTACTTGTCCGGAGAGGACAAGGTGAAATAAGGCTGAAAGAAATTCAGCATACCATCTCCTCCGAACGCTAGGACGAAGCGTTAGCCACCCACCCATTGGGATCGGTATTCAGAAAGAAATTTCTGGTAATAATTAATGACGTAAATGTGGACAATACTACTCGCGTTAAAGCTAAGTCTACGTATCATTACTGTCTCCAAAAACATTTTGATTTATTTGAAAGACATACAATCTTAATGATTTGTTCATTTCTCATTAGCCATCAACACTTCACAATAAACACAGACTTAATATAGACTGAAACGTCACGAAATATAAATACCAGTATATTTAGTACTTAACACAATATTTCAAATAATTTAAAAAAATAAATGCACGGTATCTGTTTGTTGGTTATGTCCATCAAGTTCAGTCACTAAAGTACACCAAAGAAATATCCAGTCATCAAGTTGTGTTTGTGTCACTATTGTGGAGGTTAATGATTCGAACTTCTTTAACCTGAACCCGTATTTCAAGAGATTAGGCTCATTAACTGGGTTTCCCATTTAGTTTCCTATACGCCCTATAATTAAATTGGAAAAT
The DNA here is from genome assembly GCA_031002005.1 of Vandiemenella viatica. Classification (NCBI taxonomy): domain Eukaryota; kingdom Metazoa; phylum Arthropoda; class Insecta; order Orthoptera; family Morabidae; genus Vandiemenella; species Vandiemenella viatica. Next base: position 173,305,649 of record CM061921.1, on the reverse strand, counting down.
TTGGCAGTGAATCTGTTCTAACTTGGTTTGAGTCTGCAAATAATAATGAAATTAGCGATTATTCGGATTATGCCATTAAACACAGAGTTTGATAAGCAATAGTATGGTACAATCAGGCAAAGGAAAGTTTCCTGACACAAACAGTACAAAGCTTGATGGTTGCGGTAACGAGCAAGGTGTTGGCTCAGCTGTCAGTTTCCGCCGGAAGTAGCGGCGAGTGCCCGGATGTGGTCATTAGGCTGCCCGCGCTAAACGCACCACGCTACCACTCCACTTTTAATTAACTGTTATCCATGTCCTGTCTTGTTCTACCATGTGTATTTCTAAACAAACAATCGAATCAAAAATGGTACAGAAGTAGTTCATTAAAAAGTTATGACTCTACGAACTGCAACAACACCTAAAACTGAAGAATGTAATGTATTATTAATGAACTTTCCATAAAATAAAATATTATATCATTACAACCCGTTCTAGCAGAATATAAAAGCTTATACATTTAGATAGGAACATGGCAGGTTTAAATTGATACTAAGCCTGTCCGTATGATAAAAAATTCAAACACCCATTAATGTAAATTGGAGCCAACAAGAAGCGATTTTCCCATCACAACGTCAGTTGACGTGAAACAAATTCATTTCTAGCTTTAACAACACAGCAAAATCATTATACTGAATTGAATTTTGTTTCCAGTGCAGTTGGAACCTGAATGAAAAGTTCAGTAACATTTAAATAAATGAATAAAGGACTGCAATAGTCACGTATGAAATATAAAGCCTTTTTCGGATCTCTTCTGGACAACATCAGTAAGAATCCTGCACGCAGGCATGCTGGGTAAGCGGTAAACATTTGGACCTAGCACCGATTCCATCCCTGTTCCAGCCGTTCTAAAATAACTCCAACACTTTCCCCCATTCACCCCTTTTTGCTCTAATTACTTTGACGAAGACTGGTTTTCTTTTCCTGTTACAAAGAAAGTAAGCAAACATAAGAACAACGGAAGTATTCATTAATTACGTTCTTCAGAATTCCTCAAATTCTTCCGTGGTGGTTGACACTGAAGCGGCGACAGCGGTGGTAGTAAGGGTGCTTAGTGACATTAGGCGTACTATCTTGGTGGAGACATCAAATACAACTAACAATCATTACGAGATATAAGCGTGTAAGTATAAGAAAGTTCAGTGACAAGTTGAACATCATAGACAATTTCACCATAGATAAAAAATATAGATTTAAGGTGGCTTGGTCGGCGTCGGTGTCACAGGCAACAGATCACCAGTGAACAGTCCAAGATGAAAACTCGAAATTCCGGAGATAGTAGCAACAAGCCATTGGGGAAAATATTAAATGCGCACCCAGCTTAGATGATTTTGTTGACAGATTGCTGGTTGGAACGCGATATATAAAAAGAATAAATTTGAGTAGCATTCACAAAATAAAACAAAAATGATCAAAACTAATTTGATGAATATGACATCTTGTCCTTCCACCCATAAAGGTGTTTTTGTTTTTTATATGTCACTCCTAATTTTTTCAAAATAACTTTAGTAACAATGAGATTAAAATCTTTTACAACGTATCTTCCCATAGTAAAATCTGCCTTCGAAGGGTTCCGAAGTATAATCATGACCCGAGGGAAAATCTGAATCTTGAATGGGTGATGTTACGGGACTGGTACCAGTTAATTTCTTAAACTGTTTGTTACTATTAGCAACGAAAGGCTGAAAAATTGCTAAATTCACCAAATCTAGAATGGATTAATTCTTTTAAAAAATCGTTTTACGAAAAAAATAATAATAATAATAATAATAAAAACTGTAATGTGAAAGATTTGACTGTCGCAAAGCTTATGTCCTAAACTAATTTTCTCATTTGAATAATAATAATATTTAAAAAAAAAAATTGCAAATCCCCACAAAAATTATAATTTACACCATTTTTTTTTTAAATGTATAGTCGCTGAAATTATTTTCGCCGTGTGAGAACATTTAGAAGAAAATGTATGTATTTTTAAAGACTGTCGTTGCAATGAACGCTCAAAGTATCTTGATGTCTCATCTAATGCCATGACACACCCCCACCACGAACGCCACTGTCATATTAAACGCGTGAGGCTTACATGCAGGATACATGCTTTGTTCTGCTCTTGTTGCTGATATAATAACTGTTCATGTGCTACGATTACCGTCATAATATCATTTAATCGATTTTGATAAAAAGACGGATCACCGCTGGACTAACATACGAGGGTCGTTCAATAAGTAATGCAAAACATTTTTTTCTGAAACAGGGGTTGTTTTATTTGGCATTCAAATACACCATGTTATTTCCCAATCTTTTAGTTACACAACACTATTTTTCAACATAATCTCCATTCAATGCTACGCAACCTGGATAGGAGGGCCTGTATGCCTGCTTGGTACCATTCCACTGGTCGCTGCCGGAGCCCATGTCGTATTGCATCAATAACGTCTTCATCATCCGTGTAGCGCGTACCACGGATTGCGTCCTTCATTGGGCCAAACATATGGAAATCCGACGGTGCGAGATCAGGGCTGTAGGGTTGATGAGGAAGAACAGTCCACTGAAGTTTGGTGAGCTACTCTCGGATGCCAAGATTGTGTGAGGTCTTGCGTTGTTACAAAGAAGAAGTTTGTTCTGATTTCTGTGCCTACGAACAGGCTGAAGCCATTTCTTTAATTTTTGAAGAGTAGCACAATACATCTCAGAGTTCATCGTTTGACGATGGGGAAGGACATCGACCAGAATAACCCCTTCAGCGTCCCAGAAGACTGTGGCCATGACTTTACCGGTTGAGGGTATGGCTCTAAACTTTTTCTTGGTAGGGGAGTGGGTGTAGCGCAACTCCATTGATTGCCGATTTATTTGAGGTTCGAAGTGCTGAACCCATGTTTCATCGCCTGTAGCAATGTTTGACAAGAAATTGTCCCCTCAGCGTCATGACGGGCAAGCAGTTCCACACAGATGGTTCTCCTTTGTTCTTTATGGTATTCGGTTAGGCATCGAGGTACCCAGCGGGAACAAACCTTTGAATATCCCATCTGGTGAACAATTGTGACAGCACTACCAACAGAGATGTCAAGTTGAGCACTGAGTTGTTTGATGGTGATCCGTCGATCGTCTCGAAAGAGAGTCTTCGCACGCTCCGACATTGCAGGAGTCTCAGCTTTGCACGGCCGGCCAGCACGCGCGAGATCAGACAGTACTGCTATATCTTGCGGCGATGATGACACACGCTTTGTCCAATGACTCACCGTGCTTACGTCCACTGCCACATCACCGTAGACATTCTGCAAGTGCCTATGAATACCTGAGATGCGATGGTTTTCCGCCAAAAGAAAATCACTGCCCGTTGTTTGGAACGCACATCCGTTATAGACGCCATTTTAACAGCTCGGTATAGCGCCGTCACCTGTCGGAAGTGAATGAAACTATATGAGACGAAGCGGGAATGTTTGAAAATGTTTCACAAATATGTCCGGTTTTTTCAACCAAAATTGGTCAAGAAAAAAATGTGTTGCATTACTTATTGAACGACCCTCGTATAAACAAGACTTTCAACCAGTTATTATGCTAGAAAGAGTTGAATACAACGAAGTTACTATAAGTTGTTCGGCGAGATTGGCTCAGTGTGGAAGTTACTTAATATCAAATTCGAACGAACGACTTTTCCAAACGATGATCACACTATCATCTGCAAAACTGTGTCGGGAGTAAAAAGAATATGTTACTCGTAAAATATGTGCCGTGCCGGTGGCGGCTTCTTTGGCGACTAAAAATGTCGTAACTTGCTCGGAAGGCAACGACATCACCATCAAGAAATGATGGTTTCATCAAAGTGTACGATACTACAAAGCGTTCACATCAATTTGTAACCTGTAATAAGGAATCAATCGTGCTCCACTGTATGAAAATTTTATAGACCGTAAGTGGTATTTTTTTTTTCTCTCAATGTTTAACTGTAGAAATTAAAGCATTGAATGCTTTAATTATGTTTTTCATGGAGGTGGTTCTCTTTAAAAAATTTGCATTTTACCCGGATATATGCAATTAAAAATATAATAATTTCTACCCGTCTCTAGGACGTACGGAAACTCACAAAACGTACCCATTGACACAAATTTTTGTTAAACTTGTACTACATTAAAAACAATAATTTTTGGTCATGGGGTAGCGACTAAGTCATGATTCATCATGCGATCCTCGTAAAGCAAAACAATAGTAAGACAAAACAATCTCTTGCATATTTATGGTGACATGTGTCTTCAATTTATCAGTGGACATTTGATAGTACAGAAAACATTAATCTAAATTGCTGGATGGAGGTTTGTACTTGCGTGCTTTTTTAATGTATAAGGGAGATGCTTAGAAGTAACTACAGCAGAGAAAATATAGCGACTCTGGTGCTGTTCTCTTTGACAAAGCCGCTAAGATATTCCATTCGTCCTCGAGACGTCAGTAAACTCCATTGCATAAAGCACGATTCAAATGAAACAATGGGAAGCTTTGACGACATATTTGGACACGCGCCTTGGGTCAATGAGATGCCAGAAGGTCGGTAGTGGAGGGATGAACCAATGAGAAGCCATAGACACTGACGTCTATGGGTATTGATAGGAGCTGCTGAAAGTGGGGTTTCCCCGACCTTACGCTCATAGACCCTCTCACACCTCCGCCCAGATTATCCGCCAGCCAGCCACACCGCCGCTGGGACAACGTTCCCGAAATAACTATGCGTCATTGCAACAAGGATGGTGAGGCAAGGCACATTTCGACAACCATTAATGGTGCCCACGGGGAGCAACGCGGACGAAACGCTAGCCACGAACCATGCAAACGACCCTCCAAAACCTGGCCAAGTAGCTACATACTCTATACTCTGCAATTCACAAATTTTGTGGGTGGCAGGAGGTGCTAAGCACTAATCCTAATTCTTTGGAGTCCAATACGGAAAAGCCCGAGGAAAGAAAGAATACATAAAAACATCTACATGGCATCTTATTTCTCTAATGTTATCGATCCTATCATTCCGACCTAAATTGGTCGGTGGCAGAACTATTCCATTGCACTTGTAAATAAAAAAAGTCGCATAATCTCCAATAAATTCAAATGGAAACAAACTCATCTATCTTCCAAACAATTCCAACCCAACCTATGCATCAATTTTGTGTCATTTTCGTAAGTGCTGTAGCAAGTAGTCACAAATCGAGCGGCTCTCCTCTGAACTTTCTCTAACGCGTCAATTAATCCCTTGCGATACGGATCCCGAACTAAGCAACAGTAATCAAAATGCAGACGCACTAGAATTTTGTACAGCTATTTCCTTTGTAAGGGCATTAAAATTCTTCAAAATACGACCGATGAATTGTAATCTAGAATTAGCTTTACCTACGATGGAAGTTATGTGTTGGTCCCCGTTCGTGTTACTTTCTACTACTGCGCCCAGTTAATTCAAGAAATCAATCGTGGCAACTGATTTGTTTACTTTGTACTCGTGACCAACCGTTTTTTTGTTGTTGTTATTTATTCGCATTGCATTGCACTTTTTGCATTTAAGTGCAAGCTGCCATTTATGGCACCATTCCGAAATAACATCCAGATCGCGCTGAATTTTTAAACAATCGTCAGAGCACCTTATTTCCTATAAACCAGTCCATCATTAGCAAACAATCGCAATCTGCAATTAAGGTTGTCACCGAGACCGTTCTTAAAAATGAGGATAAAGGGTGGTGCCCTTTCTTGAGGAACGCCCGAAGGGACATCTAGATTACAATAGGCTTCCCCGCCAACGGAAAACTGTGACCGACCAGTTGGAAAATAGCGTTTGCATTCACTATTCCGATCAGATATACCGTACGCTCGAATCTTCGCTAAAAGTCAGCTGTGAGGTAGAGAGTCAAAAACCTGAAAATACAAGATGATTGCATAAACTTGTGAACCTAAATCGAATCCATTCTTTACGTTATGGGAAAATAAGGCCAATTGTGTTTCACACTATTTGAGCTTCCGAAATCCGGGCTGGTACGGTACAAGTAACTAGTTTTCATGTATATACTTCATAATGTTAGAGAGTAACACATGTTACAGAATTCTACTGCAAAGAATGATAGAGATACGTGTCTCTCTGATCTCCTTTCATGGAAACAGGAATTTTCCGGGTACTTTTTTTCTTCTAAAGATTTACCGAACATGTCTGACAGAAATTGTTCTATTTCCTCCGCGTATTCCGAAAATACTCTTACTGGTATACCATCGAGACCAGGTGCTTTCCCCCACTTCAGGAGCTTTATTTGCTTTGTAATACCTACACTATCAATTTGTATTATATTCATCTCTACTTCTATACCATCTGGAAAAGAGGGGACTTTTCCATGTAATCGTCAATGAAAGACTTTTTAAATTCGGTGTTAAACGCAGTAGAGCCTTGTCGCGGCTATCATTAACTTCCGGACCATGTTGTATTAGAACTGGCATATTGTTGTTACTACAGCTAACTTTTTTAGATACGACCAATTTTTTTTAGGTTTTGCGGTGAGGCTATTAAAAAGTGAATTGCAACGAAAGTTATTAAAAACCTTCCGAATCGCAATCTTAGCATGGCCTCTTACCTCTTTTTCCTCGGAATATGACCTTATAATCATAAATGCTATCATTATATGACCAAAACAAGTTAAATGGCTGAAGATGCAGTTATATGCTATATAAAATAATTTAAATATAATTAGAAATGTGTCATTAGAGTTTAATTCTGTATTTCAGCTCAAAAAGAAGACAGGAAAAAATGGTTTATCATAAAGACCCGAGCCCCAGTTATTAGTATCCATTACAAACAAAACACCCCCAGAGTTTCTGTTGTACTTAGCCGTCGAATCTGACGAAATATTTCAAATAGCCAATGTCTCCGATAATCTACTTTTCGTTTATTATTGAAATAATGGTTCTGTGTATTTTACTCAAGATGACAGAGACCCGTGGAATTTCTAAGCCAAGTCAACAAGTAGCAGTACGACAGGTGACAGGAATCCATTAGGACGAGCATGAAAATTTACGAATTTACAAATAAAGCAATTTGTTAAACTAACTACAGAAGCAGGTATACAGAAAGAAATATATTTATTTCTCTGCCACAGTTTTGTCAGTCAATGAAGAGCAAGGAGAGTCCTGCCTCAGATTTTTTTTTTATTAGCCAATCGGGAGCCAGGACTGTTCCGCCAACGTCAAAGTATTTGGCTAGTGTTTGATATCTCTGATTCGACCTCAAACGGCAAGTTGCAAGGTCAAAAACTTAAATTTGTTAGTATGGTTATAGTTAATACTCATTCGCTCTTATGCAGCCACATCAAATTCGCCTACCTTTATGGATATCGTGGGTCCATGGGTCTTCATGTATTGCGAAAGTGGGCCTTTGACCCGGGAAAGAATTCTGCCACAACCAAAGGTAATTAATCAACTTGGTGCACTGGTTAGTAAAACCGTTGGAAATCTCCAATCGGCGATAGCGAAGATATCAAAATTGACAATCATATCTTCAACTTAGACTGCACTACTCAATTTGAACTATTAAACTCTGCAAATATACCTGAACGTTATTTAACTATAAAATCGCATTTAACATACTGATGTGAAATCTTATGCAATACTGAATTTTTACTGATCAGAATTCACTGTCGTCAAGTCCAACAATTCCACAAACTTTGATTCATCATTCTCCGTAACACTTTAATCAAACTGGTAGGTTGGAGTTCGCGATGTGGTTGAGAATTGTAACATGAATGTTTAAAGTACAGAATTAATCACTGGTCCTATTACACCAAGAGGATTTTTTTTTTTTTTTTTTTTTTTTTTAAAAAAATCCTAAAGTGAGTAAACTTGGTCCAAACCATCATACTTCCTTTTTAGTAACCTCCAACAAACTCAAAGAAATGGAAACATTTCAATGTTTGCATGTCTTTCTTTTACGGAACGAGGTTCTATTCCTAGTCTAAGTATACAATAAGTTTTCCAAATCAGAATGCTATCATAGTTCCTGATCGAAGGCTATGCCCTGTTCAGTTCGTGTTGTTTCATGATGAACCGGAAAGTCCTAACACTTACAATCCTTTGTACCGACATTACGAAATTCAATCAAAACTGTTATCATCTTATGAGATAAAATCGAAACCATCTATCCAGCGTGTGGTACTACTGAACATAACTTATCCGCTCTGCGGTGCAGTGGTAATTGTTGTCTTTAACATGTCGATTTAAACCCCTTGTCGTAAGATATGTGCTACTTGACATTTACTGCTTCACTTTTCAAACAAAGTGTAATCGTCATTCACCAACTACCGTATTATTAAATATTCAAAAAACTGAAACATTTTCGGATTTTGTGGCGCCTATGAACGTATTTCGATTGAGGTATCTGCTCAGAACCAGGTATGAATATAACAACACCCACCCTGCGTTTCTTTCCGTGTGAGCTTATTTCCTAGTCAGCTTGTTTCCTATATTCGTTCCTGCAAACCTAAAATATATACAATTACCTCAAAAAATAAAAATAGTTTTTAACTTCACTACGAATACTATAATCTTGCGATCCTTCCTCTAGTATTTGAACTTGGAAACGTTGAAGTAAAGGTAAAAGAGATAACATCAGTGAAATACTGTATATACTCTGCAATTCACAAAATTGTGGGTGGCACTCTTATCCAGAATGGCACAAGGGCAATAGAATTCATATACGCATCAGTACCGCACCTTCAGTCTCTGATCGTATCTCTCATCAACTCACCACGGTACTATTCGTCTTTCAGAAGCTTAACGACAGCATGCGAACAAAACAGCACAAATAATTTGGACATAACATTGCACAACGGGTTACTTCAATGGCTCACTGAAAAGTTGCCACAAAGTAACGCATCTATGTTGATGGCAGCCTATATGTTGTCAAATGGGTGGGCGAACATGTATCGATGACGCTTAGGTTTATAGAGAAGGAAAGTGTAAATGCCGTCCTTTGCATTCCTTCTGACACGTCTGTAGTTATGATGGTAGTGTAATGTGTGTAGCGAATCTAGTAACATGGTTTCGGCTGGATTTTCTGATTTGTGAAGAGTTTTCATAAAATTGGAGCCTTCTCAAACCTGATTATTGATGCAGGCCATACAGTCTCTCTCTTTCACCGTGCGTGGTGGTGTAACGGCTAGCGTTCTGGCCTCGCATTCGGGAAGACGGCGGTTCGAATCCCCGTCCGGGCATCCAGATTTGGGTTTTCCATGGTTTCCCAAATCACTCCAGGCAAATGCCGGGATGCTTCCTTCAAAAGGCCATGGCCGAATTCCTTCCCATTCCTGGCCCCAATCCTTTCCCGCCTATAAAGACCTCGCTGTTAGAGAGACGTTAAGCAGATAAAAAAAAGTCTCTTTCCTCCACTTATGCGTGTGTGGTGACGTTTGGATTAGTGGGTGTGTAAGATCTTGTATCAAAATGTGACTTGTGATGTCTGTCTGATGACCATGAGTGTCCTCCCGTTTGCGCACAGATATTATCTGCCTTTCAGTATGTCTATAAAATAACTGTCATTCTGTTAAGTTGCCGAATATGTCTGAATGACAGGCATTACAGCTTCTATTTCATGTCTGTCGATAGTTGTAACAAAGCGTGTGTTTTTCATGAGACTCGACAATTCTGTGTATACTGTCAATTGAACGCAATCGGGCAGACCCAATTGTTGAGTGGGATAGCGGATAAACGAGATTGCGATTGTTTGGAATATAATATGCGATTCCGCCTAGGTATTGAGGGTAATCTCAACAGCTACGACATCTAGAAGCTTCGATTGCAGCTCGTGGCGGCTATACACCGTACTGAATTCTCACTGTCAAAGTGAATGTACAATTTGGAAGAGATCTTATCGTTTATGTATTTCTTAAGGCCATACTCTGTAAGATAAGTTTCGTTGTAATCAAATGTATTATGTTAGAATATCAGGTCTCTTTTTCATTCCGGCGTCGAAAAACTTCATGTGAGCTCTTCTGGTTCCTGATTGGCTGAAAACGTAGAGTCGAATAGGTGTAACTCATCTTCGAAGTCCCGCTTTCTCACAACAGTGCTCAACTCATTAAGTCTGGTATCCTCGTTTTCAGTGGGTTGTTGCCGAGTTGCATTTTTCTCCCAGTGGAATCAAGAGAAATAACTAGGTATGTGTTTCGGTGGACGTTGTGTTGCTTCGGTTTATTTTCGATTTCAGCCTCACACCTCTTCACAATAGCCAGTCGATATTAATAAACTAAATCTGTAAATGCCGGCTAGGCTTATTGACTGAAACTGACACGTGAGCCATAAATTACACTGCGCGCAAGTTTCCAGACATGGCGAACGCAACGTCATAGCAACGAAAAAAAGTCGAGCAGAACTCTCATTATATGCAAAGCAACATCAACTCAGACCTTCACATATAAACTTCGGATGTAGGCAAAGCAAATTGTTGACTGGGATTTATAAGTCGAATTTTGAATTACTTTAACACAAGAACAATTGGTACATAACTCTCGTGCGTCCACATTTGGACTACCTTTGTGCTGTATTGCAAGGGACTGATTGACTGAATGGAGAAAGTATAGGGACGAGCACTATATTTTTGACTGCTTACCAAAATACTTACAGAATTTCTACATAGATAACGCTGGGATTGTCTGGCAGGCAGACTACATATGGTTCGTTTGGACTTAATGGTAAATATGCAAACACCCACATTCATTTAAAAGTGCGTTGAAATATCCACCGAACGTGGTTTTTTAACGGTTTACGTTCTGGCCTCGCATTCTGGAGGACGAGGGTTCGAATCCCCATCCTGGCATCAAGATTTCGGTTTTCCATGGTTTCCCCAAATCACTCCAGGCGAATGCCGGGAAACTTCCTTGAAAAAGGCCATGCCAAATTCCTTCCAGTTACTTGTCCCCAGTCCCATCCCACCTCTAATGACGAGGCGTAAAGTAATAAGTAAAAAAAAAAAAAAAAAAAAAAAAAAAAAAAAAAGTTGGATTACCTTATAACTTCCAGTGACACGAAAGATAAGATAAGAGAAAAAAGGTGTCGTGCTTACGGTTATATGAATTTCTTTCTTCGCACATGCAATTAGGAATAGAAATGAATAGATTAATTTTGATACAAAGTACCCTCCGACAACAAAACTCCTGTAGTTGCAGATAGCGTGGTGGATGAGCTGTAACGCTCTGACCTCGTAATCGGGAGTAAGTCAGTTTTAATCCCCTTCCAGCAATCCAGATTTCGATTTTCCACGGGATCGTTCCTTCAAAATCCACGGCCGAATTCCACTCCGTGCCTTACCTTAAGTCCTTTCCCGCCTCTAATGACATCGACCTTGACGTCGGAAATGTGTAAAGTCAGAAGCAATTATATATATATTTACTGAAAAAATATACAGAGTGATTCAGGAGTAATGGTAAATATTGTAGATGTTGGTATGAACAATGTTGAGTAAAAAAGTTCATATAAACATGTGTCCGATTTCAAATTGTTTTGGAGAGACAGGTGGTGGAATGTTATGCATAAAATAAACTTCAGAAAATGATCAAGAGCATACAAATAAGATATTGAATTACTTTAGTCATGAAAAAACACTTGCATTTTTTTTTTTTACATAAGTTTAAATCAATTGTTTGAAAATCCCACCATCGACTTCAATACACTTTGCAGCTCTCTGGTAGCAGAACATTTGACAACATTGGAGGAAGCAAACTGGCAATGTTGCACCAGGAAATAAGTCGTATCTTTGCTATTTCCTTCGGCGAATAATAGTACCTTTAGATCACGTAGAGCAAATAATTTATCAATAACAGATTTTGCTTAAGATTTAATTGATTTTGACTACAATCAGGGCCGGCGCTAGGATTTTGGGGCCCGGGGTAAGCATCTTAGCAGTAACGTAACCATCAACCGGGCGGGCCCCGGTACATTTGACCCGCTTACCCCCCCCCCCCCCTAACGCCGGCCCTGAGATTATACAACTCATACGGTAAAGCTGCAAATCGCAGCTGGTTTTTAAAAATACTGTAGGAATCCATGTTAATTGAACGGGGGAAATCCAAAAATTTTGGTCTCCAAAGCATTTATAACGAAAAAATCATTTTTTGGGTAATATATATATATATACATTTATCTGCTTAACGTATCTCTAACAGCGTGGTCTTTAGAGACGGGAAAGGACGGGGGGCAAGGAATGGGAAGGAATTCGGCCATGGCCTTTAGAAGGAAGCATCCCGGCGTTTGCCTGGAGTGATTTGGGAAACCATGGAAAACCCAAATCTGGATGCCCGGACGGGGATTCTAACCGCCGTCCTCCCGAATGCGAGGCCAGAACGCTAGCCGTTACACCACCACGCTCGGTATAATATATATACTTGATTTTAAAGTTTGAAAAATTATCTATTTTCCTACATCATTACCATTTGGAAACACGCATTTTCATAGCCGCTGTGACAGTTTGTAAATGACCGGGAATGGTGGGATAAGCGGTGACGCTCTGGCCTCTCATTCTGGAGGACACAGATTCGAATCCTATCCTTGCCCGGTCATCCAGATTTGGGGTTTGCAAGGTTTGCCCATATCACTCCGTGTGAATACTGATGAATGCTGTTATTTATTTATGTTAGTATAGTGAAGTAATTCCAAACAAAGAATAACCCAGAAAAATTCATGCTTCAATCAGAAATTAGCATTTAACCCTAGTAGCAATCACATCGCAATACTGTAAAGCACATACGGTAATGTGTACGGAATCTACTAACAGCATTGTAGAAAGCGGAAAAAACGGTAATTTAAGAAATCTCTGCTTCTAACTCAGATTCTCAATGAAGTTTCTTTACTTATACCAATTATGTAAGAATTCATGTTTGTTCTACGACAGCAATCAGGCTGAAAATTTTTGAATGACAATGGTCGTTTTTTTTTTTTTTTTTTTTTTTTTTTTGTAACTGCTTTACGTCTCTTTTTAACATCGAGGTCTTTAGAGACGGGAAAGGATGGGGGGCAAGGATGGGGGCAAGGATGGGGGCAAGGAATGGGAAGGAATTCGGTCATGGCCTTTTGAAGGAAGCATCCCAGCATTTGCCTGGAGTGATTTGGGGAAACCATGGAAAACCCAAATCTGGATGCCCGGACGGGGATTCCAACAGCCGTCCTCCCGAATGCGAGGCGAGAACGCTAACCGTTACACCGCCACGCTCGGTCAAATGGTCGTTTAATTTTTTACAGTTCCATGCGATTTCCTCTCATGTTTTACATAATATTTGTGTTTTCCTCGACGACGGTGCATAATAATTACAGTCCACCTACAGAATTAGAGAACTAATTCCCACAATAAGTTATTTCATTCTGAAATGTGGTGTTAGTTCTACTGTAAAATAATTATTTTGGAAACATGTGCGCAGTATCAGAAAGGGCAGACGACGTGATTTCGAAGCACTTAGGAACCACAGTAGATATTAGTAAAATTTAGATCCGATTCATACTTTGTGTAATAAAAGCTCATAACCAGAGGTGTAATGTGGCAAAGCAGTAACATGCGATTCTTCGCCGCCGTCTAGAAAATCGGCATTGAAATATTCCGTTGCGTTCAAATGCTTCCAACGTTTACAAACCGTCAAGGCGATAGTGGCGCAACGGTCAAGCTCTCTGCCTCTTAAGCTAATCGCCGTCAGATCGAATTTCGCTAGCGAAAACAAATTAAAAAAATATATACATATATATTATTGTGATATGATGAGATGCTTGAGGACGATGAAAAGTTACCAACGTGCACTATGAAGGACATTCTTCCAAAGTGCACTCCTCTCATTCAGTCTTTAGTCGTGTTTATATACCAGCTTATTTAATAGAGCAAGACCGTGAGATCAGTCCCAGACAAGACAGTACATGAATCCAATCGATCTTCCACCACCTGTTGTCTTCCTCGATTTTTTCCCGATACTATAAAATACGTGTAGTGTCTATCACACCTGACGGACCATAGAATATGCCTTCAATGTTTTGAACTCCATTCTGTTATAGCTGTGATGGCAGAAAATTTGTTGATACATTGTTTAGGTTGGTGAATACGAATAAATAATTTCCTTCCAGCACTAAGCATACTACAGGAGAAAGTTAAGACCCCTATGACAAACCTTCGTTAATCGATTTAAGCGATTTGATCGAAATTGTAAGACATTTTATGGTCATGAAATTTATCGGTTCTTACTATAATTTTGCCTTTAACGTCATTTACATAGGCCTATACAACGAAGACAGTAGAACAATCTGTTTTGATAATAGGACGTCTGAATAGCATTATGAATCAGTAACTAAATATATCATATCGAAACTTTCGCTTGCTTTCTAACTTAAATTTAATCCTGGAAGATGTACTGTTTTTCATGAAATTGTTGAAAATTTTTACCAGTTCTTCTGGCATAGACAGTTTGGATGTCCACTTTCAGGTATATATATCAGTAATGTTGTGTATGCCATGGTCAACAAAATCAATGTTTTGGTTCATACCCGTGTTGACCAGCGTTAGGTTTCCTTGTTCCCAGTTTTCTGTGCATTCTCAAAAACAACAGTTACAAAATATGAAAACAATTGTTTATGAATTTATGGTCTTCACTAGTATCAGCCTGTAAAATTTTCACACTTATGTAACTTCTGGTTGTATTCTGGGTAACCAGATGAATGGTAACAATTTTACCCTTAAATCAATGCGAGTTCTTTATGACCTACTGTCGGAAGAGCTCACCGTAGGATTAACATCAATATGAAGTAATAAGTTGGTGTACAGTAATATCTTTAAGTAGCAAAAACCGTATAACTAGCGAAATGAACTAATTATTTCTTACGTGTCAGCTAGCAAACGCAGCAGTTTGTTAATTCCAAAATGCTTTCAGTGCATATCCTTGGAAATTTACCTGTAGTTTTTTTTATTATTATTATTATTATTATTGTTTTTGAAAGAACAGCCAACCCACGTTTCACCTGTCGTTTGAGTTTTAACAGCAGCACCCACAGAATATCTCGAAAGAGCAGTATTAGTTTTCTGTTCACTGTCTGCTTACTAAGCACCATTAAAACCAGAAAGGTGACAAGACTACGTGAAACTGTGTCTTCATCTATTAAACCTTCATCGTGTTTTATTTATGTTTGAAAAGGAGAATTCAGTGCGCTTTAAGCGGCTTTCGTTATTAATGATACCTGAAAATAAGTTTTATTGACGCTAAAATACTGTAAACTCAAACTGCGTTGACCACATCTCGCGTCACCGACAACAGTAATTTAGTTATAAGTTTTTCCGTATGTTTCTAATATAAGTTTAAATGTAGTAGTAAAAAAACAACGTCTTAATAGCACACTGTAAAATTAACTAACTTCAAAAATCTGTAATCATTTGTCAACGCGCTTACTTAAAACTCTCTTTACCCTGAATAGTTATACATCGAAAATATTGATTTTGTCATTAACATCTAGTTATTTTAAGTGAAATATGATCAGTATAACGTCTTCTGTTCTTTTAATCATAGCGCTTGTTAAAAACTAACATTTTGTTTGAAAACAGTAACTTTTTATGTTCTATTGGGACACTAATTTCTCTTAAATGTTTTAAAAAACTAAAATGAAGTGCATTCAATGTCGGCACAACTCTTTTATTAACAAAATATAATCCATATTTTCGTTTGTAAAACGTATATATTAAAATACATCACGTTTTTTTGTGAGGTGGGTAAGTCTCAATTTTGGATATTCACGTGACTGTACATCTTACCCCTTCTGGCTATAGGACTGTGTGAGCAGATGTGTAGGAACGGTTGAATGAGGTTTGGGAGGAAATATAGCGATGAGCGATTCAGATCGTTCGGATACATATGAGGGTGGCAGTACAACACTACTCTCTTCAGATTCCTTTCCCATGTATACCTCCAGATTCAACAAATAACCAGTCTTAGCATCACAAACAATAATTAATTTCATAGCATATTTTTCTGTTCTTTTTTTATGTAGACTCTGAAATGAATTCTCCTTCTGAACCCACACATGCCTTCATCTCCAGTCAGTTGTTTGGAGGGAGCATATGATGACTGACACAAATTTACCACAATGTCGTAAAAGGTTCTGATTTTGAACGGTGGGTCATAATTCTGTTGTCCTCGTGGTGTGTAATTCTCATTAATATTCAGATGCAAGTTTGATAAAATTTCTTTGAATCTGTCTCTGCTCATTATACTAGGGGCAAAGGATGAAAAAATCATGAAACAAGTCGACCAGTAATCATACAAGGACGATTTTTTGCCAAGACACATATGTAAAATAATAGCAAAGAAATAATAAATTTCACACAACTTTTCTAGCTTCCATTTAGCAAAGACACTGTTTGTCTTGAGAGTATTGTTTCTCTTCATTTTATTTATTATAGACGACGTGTATCTGTTAGTTTCACGATTGATTGTTGTTACTATTTCGCCAGGCACAAAAACACTAAAACAATCGAAGGCACTATAGTTCTCATTCACTAATGCAGTATCTCCACAATATTCCCATTACCAAAACCACTTCGTTATTGAGTGAGAGGATTATTAACAATAAAAAACACAAGTTTACTAAAATACATTGCCGTCCAGCATTAGTTTATTAAACACAGAACCAGTTGGCCGCCACCAAATTTTAATTATAATAGCTAATCGGAACCTCTATGTCCGAAGGTTGGAGAATATTTAGGAAAAATTAGTATTAAGTTTACGTCCTACAATACAATTCATTAGATCATTTACCGTCCACTGTCTTCCTCTGTATTGCACAACATAAACATTCCGTCACTTCACTGTTCAACCGTAATTAATAACAGTCTCCTATTACTCGTAGTAATCTGAAACATGTTCATGGCTGTACTCCACGCAATTTGAAACCCATGTGGACGATATTTTACTATCTCGTGCGTGTCCGCGCCCGTGACACTCCAGGGTTCCAGTACAACTCTTCCACTTACTGTATTTTCTGTATCAGTGTGTGACGTGGTTCTATTTAAGCCGTTGGAAGTGAAGGCAACTGTTGCGTTTCACTTTGATACTGCAATTTCTTTCCTATTTGTTTTCTACCTTTTAACAATTCTTCCACCCAGCAAAGCTCTTTTTCATCCACTCAAATAGCTTTACCTTATTTACCACCATTAAATGGCTCACTCTGTCAGAAGCCCATGAAAGATCTAGTGGAGTCACTGTAAGTTTGATTTCTCCCGTCCATTTCAGATTCGCAAGAATTGCCAACTGCCATGTTGCCGACCTGAAAAAACACTTATGTTCCTCACAGACACGTGTGATGTGATCGCATGTCAATCTCTCCATAATTTACCTACCACTGATGTCAAACTGATTAGCCTGTATTTTTCGACCATATTGGTCACCCCTCAGTAATAGACCGGTAGTACTATCGCACTTTTCCAGTCATCTGGTAAGCATCATATATCTAGACTCAATTTAAATAACGTACCAATAAGGTACAATGTCACATCCTGGTAAAACATCCATAGTAATGTTGTCAACACCAGACCCATTACGCTTATTGACCTTTCTTAGTTTTTTCATGATATGCTCAGGATGACTTTCAAATTTTTTAGTCTGCTCATTTCTGATTGTGTGGATAGGCTCGTTATCTGATTTACACTCTACCAGCCCCGATTCTTAATTCCTAATTTTATTACTAAACTAGTTACTTAAAATCTCTGCCTTTCTCAAATCCTCAATAACTTCTCCATCCTTATCTATATTTGTCTCAAGTTACTTAAAATATCTGCCTTTTTAAAATCCTTAATAACTTCTCCATCGTTATCTATAATTGTCTCCAAGGTCCATCATCATTTTCTTAATATAGCCAAAGAAATTTCCAGATGCAACAGTCAGTGGACCTCCTGTACCAATAGTATTCTTCATCAACCTATCTATAGCCACCTACTTAGTCATTAGTAATTCATCGTTTAGTTGTTTCAAGCCCCTACTGCCTTGCTGTTTCCTAACACTATTATCTTCTCTTCTCATCAACCACTTTAACCTCCTCATCACCTTTTAGGTTCTGTACTTCTCTTTATTTTGTTCTAGATTAAATATTTCTTCACCCTTTTTTATTATCTCCTTGACTCCACTATACCTGTGTAATTCCTCCTTTTACTGAAACTATCCCTGAAATATAATTTTATATTTTTAATGGTTTGAAAAATGGTGTAAATTACAATATTTTTTGCATTATGTGTTTAAATACAAAATATGCTTTGGCTAGATTTTATTGCGGAAAGACAGGACAAAAAAGATATTAATCTCATAATTATCAAACATTCTATTAAAACGAATGGGAGTAACAAATGAAATACCAAGGTACGGTAGATCTAGATTTATGGATGAAAAGATTCGGTGCAATATTCATCATATTATTTATCGTCATTTTTATTTTGCTACACATATTTATTGTATTTTATATTTGTGGTGCTAACGTTAAATCTAGTAAACAATTATCTAAACTCTTTGGGCATTTAATATTTTCGTCTATGGGTGAATTGTCTACGATGGACTGTCGCTACTATCTCCAGACTTTAAAGTAGTGATCTTGTTATGATTACTGTTTATCTGCAGCTAGTGACGCCGTCGCCGATCTAACCGAATCAAATACAAACTTTTCTTTTGTGTGTAAATATTCTTGGATGTTTATCTCGTCGCTGAACTGTCGAGTATTTACAAGCTGATAGCTAATGGTGGTCTGTGGTCTTTGATGTCTCCACCACTGTTTGCTCTATCGACATCCAGGCTTCAGTATCATAACCCTGTCTAGTACTAACACACCTCTGACACTATTAACTGCTCATGCCACCATTGTCACCGCCACCGAGTTGAAAAATTGATCCTTGAACCCGCTGTGTAAATAAAATAAGACACCTTCGGTTTCAACAGTCTACTGAGTGTGTGTAACTTTGTTTTTAATCGCTCGACAATATTGTAATTCCTGGTTGATTAGTGTTTAGATATATAGGAGGGGTGATCAGAAACTAAGGGTACAAAGCCTGCAGTGAAACGCGTACATTTTACTTCATGCAACAAATACAGCCAACTGATTAGTACACACATGCCATAGTCTCCATAAAGGTTTAGGCACTTTTCGCTTCGCGGGATGAGTTAGAAATCCTGTATTGGCGTGTTCAGCCACGCTGTCACACTTCTCGTCTGAAGTGAACAGTCGGTCTCCTGGGTACAATCATTTGGAGCGAGAACCGGGCTATGTGGTCGATGATCCTCGTTAGTTACATTTCCTTTACCAACCGCAAACTTTCGACACCATTCTGCGACATGCTGAGAAGACATTACATTCTCCCTGAAAACCTCTGGCAGTTGAATTCAAGTAGTGGTTACATGTTCCAGTCAGAGAAATTGAACAGAGCAGAGCAGATTTATTCGCGACTAGCGCAGTAGGTTGTTGGTGGCTGAAACTGTACGCGATTACTAGCTGCGTGTTTCAGAATTACCGCACACTACTAATTTCTATATAACGGATGACAATCTGGGAATACTTACATTGTAACCTAATTTATGACACACCTGATACATTTGTATTCCAGGTTTTTGGATGACTTGCGATCTCTTATACGCCCTACATACATTGTCATTTTACTAAATACTGGAGTTAGTCGTGTTAGTAATATGGAGGAATTGTCAAAATCATTTGGAATATTAAAAGGTAGGGCACGTTCTGTAACACCTAAACGAATATTTAGCTAACGCTATTTATATTTCTTACAGCGCTAGTTGTTCACGTTTTAACGTCATATCTTATTAATCTGATGTTGTTGGCAGTTTACTTCACAAGATGTTCTCAGCTGTGTTTGAATAGCTTAAAGCAAGGCTGATGAAGCCCAGGGTCGCGGGCCACAATGTGGCCCGCAGACGAATTTTAAATGGCCCGCGTGAGCAAGTTTGAAAATTCCCGCCTAGTTGAAAAACTGTTCTGAAGATCACGAGAAGCACGTGGTCACGCGATTGGCTCTCCTGCGCACAAGGTCAAACACCGTCAGCGTCACGGTCCCTTTGTGCTTCGAGAACCAGTCGGTTCTCAAGCGAGCGAGTGTGTTGGTGTTTTTGCAGTATTATTTAATCATCCTCCTTGAAAGTTACCTAAAAGTGTTTTGTATGATTTTAAAGACTGTGCTCCACCAAACATTGCACATACCTAGTCATTTCTTGTTGAAACAATAAAAAGTGTTTACTTGGGCGTTCATAGTATGTTATTCATTATTTGCGTTTCTATTTATATTTTCTTTGCATTCATGTTTTCATAATAGGTATTCAGAAAATTAAGTAAAAACAATGTTGTTTTTTACAGTATGGCTCACAGCGAACCAAGTACGTCGAAATCGACGGAGTCCTGCCGTATTTTTCGTGATGAATGGGAAAAGAAGTATTGTTTCACTAGCTGGTGCCCACTATTTCATTCGTGTTTGTAAAGAATTTGGATTGACAGCTACCGACATCTAACCACCATAGTGCACGATGGTAGACTCGATGCTATTACCACAAATTTAACGCCAGTCCTCTGCGCTATGAAGTTCAGGCAGCAAAGTTAAATATACGGAAATACATGTCTTTGGTCCAAATAAGAAAATATCCTTGATCGACCAATTTCAACTACTATATCCCCCACACTTCCACAGTTACCCAAATTCAGCCAACGTTGTGATCGATGGGTGACTCTGTGATACTACCACATACAAACACCAGTGATCTGCGTTAGATAGTTTTGGCTGAAAAGTGATACACGATGTCACATACGTCTTTGGTAGAACTATGAAAGTGCAACAGATCGACCACTTTCAACCACCATACCTCCCACACGTCCATAACTACCGACATCTAACCACCATAGTACATGATAGGAGACACGATACCATTACCACACACAAACACCAATGATCTACGCTATGTAGTTGTGGTAGCAAAGTGACATATACGGAGACACTTGCCTTTGGTCGAAATACGAAAATATCCTTGATTAGCCACTTTTAACTACCATATCCCCCACAATCCCACAGCTACCGATATGTGGCCAACATTATGATCAACGGGTGACTCTGTGATACTACCATACATAAATACCAGTGATCTGCGCTAGAT
The DNA here is from genome assembly GCA_031002005.1 of Vandiemenella viatica. NCBI lineage: Eukaryota > Metazoa > Arthropoda > Insecta > Orthoptera > Morabidae > Vandiemenella > Vandiemenella viatica. The sequence goes on along the minus strand of CM061921.1, from coordinate 173,284,458 downwards.
AGTTTTGACTGAAAAGTGATACACCATGACATATACGTCTTTGGTAGAAATATGAAAAAGCCGCAGGTCGACAATTTCAACCACCATATCTCCCACACCCCCATAGCTACCTACATCTAACCACCATAGCGCACGATGAAAGACACAAAACGTCTGCCACACGCAAACACCAATGGCCTCCGCTATGTAGTTGTGACAGTAAACTGTCATATATGGAGGCACATGTCTTTGGTTGAAATGCGAAAATATCCTTGATTGGCCACTTTCTACCGCCATATCTCCCACAATCCCACAGTTACCGAAATTCGGCCAACTTTGTGACCGACGGGTGACTCTGTGCTACTACCACACACAAACACCAGTGATCTGCGCTAGATAGTTTTGGCTGAAAAGTGATACACCATGACACATACGTCTTTGGTAGAAATATGAAAGTGCCGCAGGTCGACCATTTTCAACCACCATATTTCCCACACCCCCATAGCTACCGACATCTGACCACCATAGAGCACGATGGGAGATTCGATGTTATTACCACACACAAACATCAAAGGTGTATCCTATGTAGTTGTGGCATGAAAGAGAAGTATAAGGATACACAAGTCTTTCGTCGAAATATGAAAATGCCCTGTATCGACCACTTTTAACCATCATATATCCCACATTCCCACAGCTATCGGCATTCGGCCAACGTTGTGCACGACGGGAAACTTCATGCTATTCCACACACAAACACCAGTGATCTGTGTTAGGTAGTGATGGCTGAAAAATAAAATATAGGGAAACACACGTCTATTTATATATATATATATATATATATATATATATATATATATATTGAAAATAAGGCGCTTCATTACAGTGGCCGTTGTAAAAAAAATATAATTGGGAAAGGCATTACAAACAAAATCATAATACGTTTGAAAAAGAGTATCCTGTTGGTAGTGCCATCAGAGAATATTTTTTACAGAAGAAGAAACTGAAACTTTTCCACCAACATAAAATTTTAGTCAAAAGGCACGACGAGCTTGAATCAATGATCAAAACATCTTACGAGATTTCTTTGCTTCTAGCGAAAAAGAATAAACCATTTTCTGATGGATAAATTGCTAAAGTGGCTTTGACAAGCTTTGCACATAATTGTGATGGTCAAAACGTCAAAGCTAAAGCCGTCAGTCTTTCACTTTCACGGCACAATGTTACGAGACGGGTGAAGACATGTCAGTTGATGTCAGTGGTCAGATCAAAGGGATCGAAACAAAGTTCAAATACTTTTCGTTGGCGTTAGATGAAACTTGCGTTTTAACCAGGAAATCTCCGTTGGCTATTTTTGTGCGGCATTAAACATTGGAATAAATTTCAAGATTTATTAGAATTCAGTCAACTGGAAACTACAACCAAGGTAAAGATATTTTTATGAAAATTACGGAATGCGTTGAAAAAAATTCTCATGGGACAAACTGATATCTATTTGCGCTGATGGTGCACCTACAATGACTGGCAAAACCAAACGTTGCGTAGCTTTGTTACAAAATTACTTGAGTCGAACATTATTTTCATAGCATTGCATCATCCACAAGGAAGTTGTGTGCAAAAGACATGAGGTTGGATGATATTATAGACCCGGTAGTACGATACATAAACTGCATACGTGCACAAGCTCTTCACATACGCCAATTCAGGTTTTTATTTGAAAAAGAAATCAGTGAATCTTTGCGATGGCTTTCAAGAGGCAACATGTTGAAACATTTCTTCAGCTTGAGAGAACAAGTGTTGGAATTTTTAGAGGAAAAGTGGGTCATCTTTGGAAACTGATTTACTGAAGAATAAATCCTTGTTGTGTGATCTTGTTGACGTTACAAATTACCTCAGTATTTTAAATCTCAAATTATAAGGCAAAGATTGTTCACTGCCAACAATGTTTACATTTATTAGTGGATTCAACGCTAAATTAAATCTTTTTTTACTTAATTTAGCCAAAGAAAACATTGACCTTTTCCCCATACTCAATGATACAAAAGAGAAGCTCAATATTGTCACTGTCAATTTTTCTAAGTACGAATTTAAAATTAGGTGCTTATAACAGTCGTTTGAGAGCAGATTCCAGCATTTTGAAAGTAAAAAACAAAATATTAATTTTTTTGTGAATCCTTTCATAATCAATTTGAATGAAATAATCAGTTATCCTGCCAATATTCAGTTGGAACTCACTGAAATGCAAAAAAAAAAAAAAAAAAAAAAAAAAAAAAAAAAAAAAAAACATTGTTTCTCAGAAAGAGTATCTTCTAAGTTACAAAATTGTTCAGAAGATTTAGCAGATTTTTGGAAACTGGTACCAAAAGAAGACCTTCCTGCAATAACTGACCTGGCCTTTCAATTCGTAAGTAGTTTCGGATCAACATATGTTTACGAAAGGGCTTTTTTAGATCTTAAGTATGTAAAAGATAAATACCGCGCATCTCTAACTGACCAACATATTTGTGACTTGTTGTTACTGTTACATCTGATCTGACGCCTAACATAGGAAAATTATTAAAACAGAAACAATGTCAGAAATCACATTGAATGTACCAGTTACCTTAGGGTTTTTTTTTAGATTTTGATTTTTGTTACATTGAATTTTGTTTCTTTATTTGGCAGAAGATGCTATTTATTGTATTATTTAAATAAACGACAGTTAAATTTCAGAATATAGGATTTTTTTGGTTGCACAAGACTTTTAGAATCATTGTTTATTAAAAGAAACAAAAATTGACTCTGTGGCCCGCCAGAGATTTTAGGATCGTCCATTTCGCCCTACTGTTAAAAAGGTTGAGTAGCCTTGGCTTAAAGAGTGCTCAGTTGATAAATTTAAATTCGTTTTTATGTAGTGAAACCGCCTCGTACATCAAATAAAATATTTAAATCTATGTTTTCGCTTAGAAATCGCAATTCTTCCAAAAATTTCAATCGCTAGCGAAATTAGCTTAGGTTTAGCACTTCCTTGGCGATTAGTATCTACATCTCTGCCTAATATATGTTTTTTACATTTTGGTTACGCCAGTTTCAAATATTTTAAATTACTAATAACGCATTAGTATACATACTATTCTGATTGCTCAACTATCATCTTCCAAGATTAGCGCGGTGTAAAACTCAGACTAAAGAATTCCTATGATTTCATTTGCGTATTGTTTTTATGAATATCGATTGAATAAATGGCTTCAGGAAACCATGAAAGAGCGAAATCTGAATGACCAGACCAGGCATCGTGTTGACGTACTCGCGAGTAACAAATTGTACCGTGCGGGCTTGGTAGGAAGAAATGAAAGAAATGAAAATGACGGATAGGGGATCTTAGTATTGTAACGAGCCTTAAAGAGTTCCGTATTTTACACAAGTTTAAAATTTACAGTCCATCGGCAAGTGTTTCTCCAGTTAAGACACTGCGACATTAAAAATGAAAGATATGATGCCACACAGACAAGATTAAATACTAGAAGGGAAAAACTCAAACCTGACAATCACTGAGGGTGTAAAAAGAGAAACATTTTCTATGTACTAGAGCCAGTGTCATATTCCAGGGAGACTACAAGCGTCATGTGAGGCTCCCATTTCGTCAGTCGTTAACATATGACATCATGGATAAATGTAAACAATTTAATTTGTTGTATATAAATGTATTTAATATTAGGCTTCACAGCATAAGTAGTTTGTGTAGTGTAGAGGGGTAGTTTCAAATAATTTGTAGCATTTAAGCTCTAAGAAGTTGGCAGGAGTGCAAGTAACTCGAGGTAACAGTTGGGCGCTGGCTGGCGAAGAACAGAATGTGTGTGGTATTGTAAAAGGTGTGGAACGTGTTGTGTGTGTCAGTGACATATTACTTTTGTTCAGTTTTATAGCTTATGTAAATGAGTGTAATCGTAGGGGTGTTATTCTTGCAGATAGTAGGCATACAGTCGATTAAAGTACAGATGTAGCGGTAATTGTGTTTGACAACAATTACTAATAATTTAATTCCAGAAAATTAACGTTTAAAAATGTTAAGCAAGGTGGTAGCATGTACGCGAGTAATGACTATATTGGGCCATAAGTCATTTATCAGCGTGCTAACGTTTTCTATTTGGGCTGATATTATTTAAAGTAAAATTAGAACTGCATTTTTTTTCGGAACTCGTAAATAGATGATTTTACATACGGTATTAATGAACCATAAATTATGACGCGTAAGTGGAGTGCAAGTAGGATCCTTGCAATTTGTCGGTCCTTGTGCAAGGATTAGTGGTGTAATTAGCTCATTGCTTAACGAATCGGGATCATCAGTCGGAATCAGTATCGGAGAACATTAGTCAGCAGCAGCAAAAATCATCGGCTGCAATTATCAGGTATCTACGAAGGAAAGGTCATCACAGCTTTGGAAAGTACATGAACAACAAATTTTTGGGCCGAAATTGCAGTTTCATAGAAATAATTACAGCGGAGAAAGTTTGCTTGGAATGTTTATCAGTAAATTTTGTGAGTAACCATATATTGGACATTGGGCAGACAAATTAAAAGAAAAGTGTTTAAAAGAGAATAAAGGTAAATGAATATTGTTTGTTGAAATTGTAAATGATAGATTTGAAATGTGAATGATAGATTTGAAATGTGAATGTAAAAATATGTTTGAAATAGTAACTGTATAGGTTCGTCATAGATGCTGTGAAAGCCTTTAGCTAATGAAATAAAAAGAACAAATACAATTAAACACGGAGGTTAAAGCAAATAAAATGGTAAATTTTTGTATGCATGTAACTGTTTGATTTTTTCAGCGCTGCCAAATTTGAGCTGTAACACACGTTTTAAATCAATTTCACAGTGTTGCAGCTATTTTTTTGTAAAGTAAGTAAGTTCTGAATGGGTTTTGAAACACATTTTGAATTCTATCTGCGTTGAAAACAGCGTTTGATTGATTTGAATTGAATTTTAAAGTGCTGTATTGTCGTGGGATTTCGCAGGATTATTTTTTACGTAGTGCAGTAGCTTATGAGATTTAATCTTTTAATTTTGAACTTAATAGAGGGGAATTGGTCAGATGTAATGCTGAATAAAAGCTAGGTGTTGAAGAAATTAATTATTCCATTTTTGAAAGTGAAAGTTCTGGGATAGTGTGGTCCGATATAAATATGTGGGGAAATTGAGTTAAAGGAGTGTTTAAAAATTATGATAGAAGTATCAGCGCTAGCGTAGGGAGAAGAGGAATCAGTCAGAGATATTGGTAATATCGAAGGCAGTAGCGTTGGGAGAAGTGACAGCGAGGTGAAAAATTACATTGAGAATATTACGTCTACAGCAGTACCAATCAACCAGGGTAATATTCGAGAGAAAGTAATGGGTAATGAACCAATTCATGCTCAAACATAGAAAGGGCGTGAATTTTCGATGTTAATTGCCTTAATAGAAAAAAATGAGGAGGGGAGTGAAAACAAACAGCAGAAAGAATGAGCGAGGAGTTAAAACAAAGAACAGCAGAAATTACAAAGGAAATTCTGGTGGTAAGGCAGGATATTATGTTAAAAAATTGAATAGGGTATTCAAAAAGTAGAAGAGAGGAATGACCAGAAGATAGATGATTTAAAGCTGATGCTGAATGGGGATATCATAGTGAATGTGGATATGGAAATGGCAATGGTTTATAAATACCGAAGAAGAAGCGAAGAAAATGTATGCACTACACAATGACAAAAGGGGCCATGAAAGAAGAAAATAAAATTGTTTACAAGAATAAGAAAGTTTGTGAAAAAGGGTTGAAGAAACAGTAACAAACAGAGTCTCAAGAATAGGAGAGAGATTAATGATCATCGATAACGAAGTTAAGGGGGGTGTAAAGTAGCAGTAGTCAACCAGATGGAGGTACAGGTGAATGGAGACAAAAAAGATATGCGGGAAGAGTGAGGAAGCAGAAGGGCGAGGTGTCGCTACTTTGCGAAATGGAAATATTAATAGGAATCACATTAAACTACCAGAGCCCGAGAGAGGAGTGCATCCAGTAGAGTTTGTAAGAGCCTATAAGAACGGTTTGCCTCGGGAGAGGATGGATGTTGACAAAGTAAAATATGTCAGAAATATGCTGTGAGGTTGCTTGGAGTTGTGAAAGTACTGAGGAGTGTAATAATTATGAAGAATTTTTATGGCTATTTTTGAGCCAGTATTGGTCTCAGAAGAAGCAAAGAAGAGTAAAAAGAGATTTTTGGAGCTGCCGATAGTACAGTAGACGTGACGGAAGCATGAGAAACTTTTCTGAAGCAGTATTAAGAGAGCCACGTTATCTTGACAAGGAGATAGAAAACTATTAGACGATAGAGGTATTTCAGAAAAAAATTGCCCTCACCTGTACAGGGAAAACTGATTATAAACCAGTGGAAGAGTATAGAATATTTTCTCGATGCTGTTGAAGTGTTAGATCGATGGAGCAGCACCAACGAACATGAGTCACAGGACGAAAGAAGGAACAACTATAGGAACAATGATAGATCATTTCAAATGCTATCGCGTGATAGTTTTACGAAAGACAGAGGACGTGCATTTGGATACAATCGAGAGGAGCAATTCAGTATGAACTATGGTGGTAACGGAATGGGTGTATCACAATAATGGCCAGACGGCGAGAAGGTAACAGGCATGATTCAGGAAGAACGACGGGAATATCAGATCCGAACAGCAGAGACAGAACCGAATGAACGAAAAGACAAGTCCAACCTGAATAACGAAGACACGGACACTAAGCAGGTGAAATGAGATGGACGAAATACAGTGAAGGTGAGCCGCGGTACCGTATCGCATGCTTATGAGGGATCACTTGGCAAAGAGAATACGCAAGTGTTGAAAGAATATTTTTTTTTTTTTTTTTTTTTTTTTTTTTTACTTATGGTTTTACGCCTCGTCGACATCGAGGTCATTAGAGGTGGATGGGACTGGGGACGAGGAACGGGAAGAAATTCGGCCATAGCCTTTTGAAGGAAACATCCCGGCATTCGCCTGGAGTGCTCTGGGGAAACAATGGAATTCTGGATGACCGGACGGGGATTCGAACCAGCGTGCTCTCGAATGCATGGTCAGAGCGTTAACCGTTCACCCGCCACGCTCTGTGATAGAAGAAGAACCACTTCAATGATGGGAATGATTTGAGTCATTAGATGAAAGAGAGCCACAGACTATTCCAAGAATTTTGAGTTTAGTTGACAGGAAGAAGGAATTAAAAAAAGTTGCATGAAATCGACGTGTGGAAAGGCGAAAATCGAGAAGAATGTTTCCAAAGGGCGAAAAAAATCATACTTAAGTGGAAAAGTGTCTTTAGACGAGCTTGTATAAAGATAAATCGATAGAGAAAAATGGGAGAGTAAACAAGAGTAAAGCGTGACGAGAGAGACGATAGTCAAGAAGAGAACCTAAAGTCGCGCAGCGGCGCTGATAGTACGATGACGATTATGATGAAAAAAATTGAATGTTAAATAATGATGAAAATGAAGAGATAAAGTTTTTTTCTAGTAAGTTAATACGATGGGAATAATGACGAAGAAAATATAATGCCAGAGGGGGCATACGCAAAAGTTTTAGGAAACAACACTCATGATATAAGCTCACCTGTGAAAAACGATGAATCGGAAATAGTAAATTATCTGTCAAATCAGGAGGAATGGAATAGAGAGTATAAAACGAAACGATAGTGCGGGAAATACGGACGATAATAGTGTGTCTAAGAGAAGGAAGCAAAATAAAATTATTGGATTGGTCTCATGGAGAGTCTGAAAAGGATTCTGAGCTAAGGGAAGGAGGTGGTAAAGCAACAAGTATGTGCGTTGAAACTATTTACAAGTAGGGACCTCGCACTCGCGGGGTTACAGCTTCCCTACCCACATAAATTCAATGAAACACGCGCCAGGAGCGAGGGGAGGTCCGACACAATAACATATCACAACATTATGAGTTGCACCCTGCCCTCTAGGGGAGTCATCAAACTCGCCGGATGTGGTCCACTAACTAATTACTGAAGTTTAAATCCCAATTTCAACAGCTACGTAATTAACAATCGTAAAAGAATTTATCAGTAACTAGACAGTTAAAGCACAACCAGGGTTTCACTGTGGCCAGTGGTAGAGAATCATCTTCTTAACAGCAGTCCAAATTTCACCTGCATAAGTTTTAACATTTGATGATAAGAATATGCAAATGCAAGAGATAAACATCTTATTTATTCCATGTGATATCATACAAAACATGCGACATAAGTCATCAGTATATGGCAAGACAATCTCTAATCCATCTTCATGAATATTTGAATATTTATAATCATTACCGTCCAATCTACAGCTGCATTACCAAGGTGAAAGTAGGTTTATTGGTTTCTAACTTTTCAATTATCGTCTGTGTTCTACTTCGTAAAAACCCCTCCTGACTATTCTTCCTTGGAATTCTTTGGGAGAAAGTATCAGACACCGAAAACCGAAGTTTACGGTAAAAAAAAAAAAAAAAAAAAAAAAAAAAAAAAAAAAAAAAAAAAAAAAAAAAAAAAAAAAAAAACCTAAAGGATTATGTCCTTTGCCATAAATTTGCGAGATGTTTCTCACCTCCATTACTGAGCCTGCTGTAACAAATAATTTAAATAAGCTTTATTTTTCACGCTAAAAAAAATCTAAAAGAATGGATAATATTGTTTCCGATAGAAAAATGAATTTTATGTTAACATTTACATTTAGCTAATATTGTAGGAAAGTTATTGTTTTGAATCTTTCTAAAGCTGCTTACAGGAGCAGGTAACCTCCTACATAAAAATATGGCAGGATGTCGGTGCGACTGAATTAAACGCCAAAAAGTAACCTTTATTCTACAATTTTAACTGCCTGCCCTTTCAGATCGCAATTAAGTACACCGTGTTTTTATCGCCCAAACTCTCCGACTGTAAGTCAAACAAGCGTTACATTGCTAATATGAACGTGTTATCTTCAATATGCTAAGGAATGTTAAGAACAAGAAAGAACAGTTCACTTCTTGTGAATGTGACTTTCAGGAATGAAAACAAATGAGACATTGGTTGTGATGAGGGTCATGGGGAGTCAAATTGCTTATAGTGATTGATTGGTAACTAAACATAAAGTGTGCACTGTCACACATATTAAAAAAATTTACGCACTTTCACAAAATAACATACCAGGCTTCATGTCCCTCTATAGTGTCAAGTATAATCAAAAAGTGGAAAAGGAGAAACCGTCAGAATTGTACGGTGAAAAGTAGAGGAAAACAAAACTTTATTCATCGCACCTTTCAATCACAATCTTCGAAGATAACCACACAGCGGAACTTATAGAATAATGTATTTATGTTTAGAATGAACAACAATCCCAGTTAACAGAGAATACTGTAGTGAATAGTTGGTTGGGCTAAGCTAAATTTACTATTTACGCGTTTTGGATAAGTTGACCAGCTGCCCCGCACTACCTTCACTGGTATTTAAAATTAATTATTAAATTAATTTTCATAATTAATTTTAAATACCAACAGTGAATGTGAAATGTTAATGTGAATGTGCTTCAAGGAAATAGGGTGAAAATTGCCGTTGCCATTTACCAATGAAACTGTCATTTGTTACTCGTAAAGCTTACAGATGGATGAATATTTTCTGATAACATGAATGCAAGAAAATTTTAAAAATTAAATAAAGCAGTGCCTCGTCCTACATTGAACCGACAGATTAAAATATCTAACAGAACACGATACACGGACAGGAAATAAACATAATAAAAATATTAAAATTTTTTATAACAATTTCTCTAATCTTCTCCACGCAGAAAGCGATCTTTACAAAAACGAAGCCAGGTTAAACACGTTATAAGGGCGCCAGAATGATTCAAAATTTGTATTTATAAACTGAGAGGTTCGAAAGTGATATGTAAATTGTACCGTCCTTCAACACATTAACGCTCTCGCTCAGTTAATAGAGCTACTTAATCACGCAGGATTTCTACCAAGGCCGTTAAATCAATGAATCAATGACGCATACAGTTTGTTCGTGGAAACGAATTACCTTGTGGTAACTACAGTAGCGACAGCGGTTGTGATGTAGCAATTAGCTTATGTCAAACTCAAGCTGCATGTCGCTTCAGGGTATATAATGTCGTAACGTTCTATACGCCCTGCTTACGTTCAAATAATATCTTCTCTGCACGAAGACGGAGAACGTAACACCCCCAATTTTCTTTCATTGTCCGGCTCCTGTGTTCTTCTCCCACCATTCTGTATCAAGACACGCCTCTTTCTGACATTTTCGGTAACCTGCGAAAAAAATTGAAATAACTTCAGGATCATGCCAATATTTTTACATCGTTGATTGACTCGCTAAGAAACCCTATTCCTCAGGGTGAAATTATGTTGGCTAAAGTTCCTTATCGTGTTTTGGGAAAGAATCCCTACACATCATGACTGTTCGGCAACCTGCTATTTGAAAATTCGCGTAGTTAATTGAAAGTGAATGCCTGAGCCAAGGATGTCGTCTTGTTATTCCCAGGATCCTTTCATTCCATTGACTGGTGACACATCCTAGGGAATACACTGCCATTATGGCAAACAGACGCTTGCTTACTGTTATCCCGGGACAGGCTCATCTATTGTGTGGAGTATCCAAGTACAGAAATCAATTAAGTGACCACTGAGCTGTACCTCGCAAATCCGGCAAGATACGGTCTCTAAACCTCACACAAGCAAATATTCCTAATACCCTGTTGCAATACCGAATATCAAAGTAGGGTAACTAAATTGGGGGTGAAGGTTTGAAATACAAACAATCGCTCAAAAATGAAATTATAATAGTGTTATTCTACTGCTATGTAGGGTAACGAAGCATGATTTGATACGGTCGTTTACGTTCTGCATATAACGATTGTGAAGCAGTGTGAGATTCTTACTGAGGAATATAAGAAACAGGTTAGTTACATAACAAAATCTCCGCTTTGCGTTTCAGAATTAACAGCTTACCGCATGCCACTTTTCGTAACTGCTTCTAATTCTTCAGCTGCCAATATGAAGAAAATTATTCTAAGCAAATAAACGACCGAATAAAACTTTCACTGCTAATACATTTATATCACTTCGAGACAAAAAAAAAATTGCACTAAATTATGAACCAGTAGCAACACTATGCAAATACGTGTTAATTGTACATTGAAAAATGACACTATGCAAAAAAGGCCCTCTTTGAACACTGATAAAATCGTTATAAGCAGTTTTGAGTGAAAAGTAAAGTTTCTCTTCATACAATGTTTACGAGGAACTGAAACACCGACTTACATAATTGGGAGAAAAATGAATAAAAGTTAACTGTTATCCTTCAATACATTATTTTAATTGGATTTCTACAACTCATCGACGACGTGACAGCGTGGGACTGTGGGCAAGGAACTCAGCCATTGCCATTTTGATTCGTCTACCCCTGTTTTCATCTGAAATTAGGAGAGGTAGAACGAAGTGTCCCAACATTAACTGCTTAAGCACCGGGATGACAGCAGTTCACTCGCAATGAAAAATCACTTATCCAAATTGCTGTGAAACTATACCACTGTCAGTTTAGCACTTTTAAGAGCTACGTAATGGTTAATGGACATTTTTGATCACTGTATTCAATAGGTTATACTAGTTTATGTCTGGGATTCGATCAAAAAATTGAGGACAATTATATTTGGACAACAGAAATAAAACCATCTGGCTCATATGACTAAAATCCGCTGAAAATTATATTAATTACGGCATTAACGTGGAAATGGTATGAAACGAATAAGATGAAGTATCCACATTATTAAATCTAATATCATTCGGTTTAACTCGTAATGATATTCAGACGGGTAAATAAATGTACTGAAAGAAAACATACACCCACAGCTGAGTAACGGTGATCCTGCGTTTTAAAAATAGAAACGCCTTGGTATTTTCGGCCTAACATCCATCTACTGTGTTGTATTTGCATTCATATAAAGCGTACTTCATATTAATTAAAAAACTAATTGGCAATCATTGGGGACTGCCGACAGAAGTGAAAACTTATGCGACCCATCATTGTTGTAGCTACAGATATACTAAATAATAATAATAATTCCATGTGGTCTTAATCAACTGGTGACAAGGTTTCTATTGACTCCGCATTCCGCCTCTGTTTTACCCGCCTTAACCTATCGCGGTAGTGCTACCAGGTATGGGGAACCTACAGTTTATCTTGGAATCCGAACCACGGAAGCGTTCTGACGTACTTCACATTACACAGCGAGCTGTACCATGGGTGAAAGTCGGATAAAGGGTCTATGAAAATCCCACCGAGACAGGGATTTGAACTGGGGACCTATCATTCCACAGTCAGGCACATTAACCAGTGAGCCACCAGATCGCTACAGATATTCTGTTAACATTAGCATGTCGGTGACGCGAACTCATAAGATTTTATCCATCGAGAAATCGTCCAACGTGCCTAAAGAAGTTTTCACTTCAAAACTAAAAATCTAACTTAGTCCACAACCCGAAGGTTGGCCGAATCTTCCGAAAGGAGATGTACCAAGCTATTGTGTCAGAAGCAGGAAGGCCAATTCCTTTCCTCAGGGGACTACAGTTTAACGTGGAATCAGAGGCACAGAACGTCCCGGCGTATCTAATATATTCGAATACAAACCCTAAAAATTCCTGCTCACCAAGGGATAAACCACGTCCCGAAAGAGGAAATAAGCGCCTTAACCGCTTAGCTACCTGGCCACCTTGTTTTGAAGGATACGTGTGCTAAGTACTATCAAAATCAGATAATCTCTGTTGGTTTGTATGAACAACGTTAACAGAAATTAAGGTGAGGGGAGAAAGGAGGAGAGGGTCTAAGTTTTTGTAAATCAAACGTAAACAGTGATTTTCTGTTTGTTTTAAAGTATAAATATGCAAAGTTCCATCAAAATCGGATAGAAACTGTGTGTTTGTAAGAAGAACATTGGAAAAAAACATTCATTTTTATATATCCAAGCGTATCACGTAATACTTATAGCTATTACAGATGGTGACGCTAACTCATAAGATTTCACCCATCCAACACGCATATCACACGCGCCACAAGGCATAGCGTGTTGGTGACGGGAACTCGTGAACTTATAGATTTGTTGGTTGTTCTGTTGCGTCCATTCGTTTCTCTCTCAGACATTTCGATATATTTTTCATCATAAGGAGTACTTTTCTCTTGGAGTAGTTGGAGATCGAAACATCAGAAAGGGAAAAGCACGTCAATCCACAGACTATTATGTTTAATTTGAATATGACAGCTGCGAAAATCACGAAATTTTAGAAGTCGGTTTCTCATATTGTTGATACTTTTATTGGCATGCGTAGAATGGGGAACCCACGATCAGTATAGCAACTAAAACCAAACATGCACCCGGCAGGTCTCGATCGAGCAACTTTATTGCTTTTGTCTCTAAGCTGGTGGCTCTCTTTATTGAAGAGATAATGTTTATTTCACCGAGGTGTGCTGCTAACTTACTAACAGGTACCGGGAATAAGGTCTATACCAAAAGAAGTGATTTAAAAAAAAAAAAAAAATTATTGAAGATATCTTTACAATTCCTTAATCCTCTTCGAAATAGCACCCTTAGGCAGCTACACACCAAAAATTACGCTACTGCCATTGGCCGTACGCCTTCGGAAGTCAGTTTCGGGGACGCTGTTGAGAGCCCTCGTCGATGCTGCTTCAACGTCCTGGATTGAGTCAAACCGCTGTTCCTTCAGCTGCCTTTTCATCCGTGGGAATAAAAAAAAAGTCAGTTGGAGCCAGATTTGGACTGTAGGCGGGGTGCAGCAACGTGGCAACGCTGAATCGGGCCAACAGTTGCCTTCTTCATCCTCCCGTTCAATGAAGGCTCGCATGAGTAAATCAAAGATCAAGACAATGCTGATCGTGTTTTTTTACCGTCGCGGGATGATTCATAAGGAGTTCGTTTCCCCTGGGGAAACTGTCAATTCGAACTTTTACGTGCAAGTGTCAGCCCGCCTGTGAGACCGAGTGAATCGCGTCCGACCAGTCATCTCCGCCAACTGGACTCTGCATCTCGACAATGCGCCGTGCCAAGGCGCGCCGTCATGAGCCAACTGTTAGCCCGAATTGACATTGCCGCGTTACTGCACCCCGCCTACAGTCCTGATTTGGCTCCATCTGACTTTTCTTACTCACATGGATGACAAAGCAGCTGAAGGAACAGCGGTTTGACTCAATCCAGGACGTTGAAGCAGCATCGACGAGGGCTCTCAACAGCGTCCCCGAAACTGACTTCCAGAAGGCGTATATCCAATGGCAGCAGCGTAATTTTTGGTGTGTAGCTGCCTAAGGGTGCTATTTCGAAGAGGATTAAGGAATTGTAAAGATATCTTCAATATTTTTTTTTTTTAATCAGTCCTACTACTTTTGGTGTATACCATGTATATCCCTTAGAAGTAAGTGCATGATAGGTCTTCCAGCGTATCACTCTTACACATATTTAATTTTAGAAGTTTTACTCACGTGAAGTAGTTTTGTGAAATGATTGTATCCCACAAAAACAATTATTGTAAAAATAGGCCAAGTCTCGTGTTGATGTAGTAACAAAAAGTTGTGAGATATTCTTCTGAGCCAAGTCTACACTTTACAGTGTGTATTCACTTCACTTTGAGAAACAGAATGGTTTCTCTCGGTGTCATAGATCGTTTATTTAGGAGGAAAAAATCTGGTGACTTGGCCATTGTGCAGGCCATATTATAGTTAACCTATATAAATACCATAAATGTGTTGCTTTATCAAATTTTTAAATACTTGAAAGCCAAGATTTCCCTCACTCTTTTTCGAATTTGACAAGTATATATTATGCCCTCAATTTCAGTAAAAATTATGACGTGCATAATGGCCAAGTCATCAGATATTTTAATTCTAAATAAACGATCTATGATACCGAAAGAAATCATTCTGTTTCATAAAGTGAAGTGAATACACACTGTAAAGTGTAGACTTGGCTCAGATGAAGATCTCATAACTTTTTGTTACTACATGAACACGAGACTTGGCCTATTTTTACAAGAATTGTTTTTGTGGGATCTCATTTTTTTGTAAGTTTATCGCTTATTCTGAATCGCCTCTCAAATGTAATTATTACATTTGAAAATTGGTGAATAAGAACTTTTCAGAAATTAAGACATCAACATACGTTACCAACAATTCCCCAATCTCTGCAAATAATTAATGTGCGTTGTAGCCGAGCAATGAACAGGTTTAACTACCACCTCGGATAAATAACAAGTAACTTCCAAACCAACCATAGGAACAAAGTAAAATTTAATGCTTTGGTTGAACTTGCTTGCCTCTATATAGTATAGAAATCTCAGGTTTATAGCTGCATCCGGAGAAAATTAATTAAGCCACAGATATGTGCCAGAATTTTTCATGTTTGGGATTGTAATTAAATAAATGCGGGGAAAAACTCCAATGTTAGATTTTTCTTATGATTTAGGGATGAAACCTTAATGTGTACCAAATTACTTGCTTCTAGGATTACTGGAAGTACAGTGGAATTTTAATGACGGGGTGTTGTGCCAAAATAAAATCATGGATTTCAATAACTTCCAAAGTAAGAAAAGGAAAGAAGTAAAATTTAACACATTAGTCAAATATAGTAAGCTCACTCCACAGTGAAAATCTGAGGTTTATAAAGTAATTAGGGTAGAAAGCGGTTTCACGTTGGGGGTAGGTAAGGGGGTAGGTACATGGAAATTTACGAGTTTCAGACTTTTCTTCCAACATGTGGATAAATTGTTATCTGTATACCAAATATCAGCTTTCTGCGGATGCGGGAACTGCCTTAGAGTTTTGATGATCATCAGTCAGCTGGTGAGTGAGTGAGTGACAAAATCGCTGAAGTTTGCATTCGAATAAGATCCGAACTAAGAACGGTAACAAAATTTTAGTTCGTTTGGTAAGATTGCTGATTTCGATGCATAACAGAAATTTGAGATATGTAGCATGAATACGACCGAAGAAATTGAGGTTCAAAATGGTCCGAATCGCTTCGAGAAAAGGGTAGGCAGTGCTGTCGTTGACTTGACTGCCGTGCACCCAAAACCACCGGCAAAATGTATTACCGTTTAATAAAAGAAGACTGATTAAATGAATTTTGTGTAATTTCGACGACTACCTTGAAAAAAGCCACAAAACCCTACTAAAAATTAATTACTTTTCCATTTTAATATTTACCACAATAGATATTAAAATAACATTTTGGGCGCGAGATGACGAGGATAATCACGTAATGTGTTACAAATCTAACATTTTGTACATTGGCTTTTCTTTGTAGCTTTAGGTTCTTTCAATTTCACGATGATAATTAAAATAATATTTGTAAGTTGATAATATCATCTGTCTGCAAAAAGTGTAAGTTTTATGCAAATTTATTTCTCCTCAGACCACGTAATTGCAGCAAAAAAGAGCTAAAACGCGTATCGATTAAGACTGTGCTTCAAAAGGCTCACCCAAATAGCACTGGCACAAATTTACGCCAATAACATGTTGTAGGAAAACTGAATTAAACGCTCACTGAAATTCTGATATAAGTTGGGCATTTAATGCATTCGACATGCAGTGTAATAGTTAATTTTAAAACTGATATTTATAAATTATCTCCACAACTATGGTACCGGATTGCTCTGACAACACTGAGAGCAGATTTTTGAGGACTTTCCAACATGGATCAATATTCTAGGAATTTGGTCTGGTTGCTCAGTAATTAAAAACGGTCATCCACTGGCACCGAATTCGTTTGACCGACTCATCGGCCGAACATGGCCGAATATGACGGACTAATCCCGAGACGGGTAATTTAAGGCCTTGCTCGGCATTATACAGCCGAATACGGCCGAATGACCGACCGATCCCATTGAAATGGGATTAGTCGGACGTATTCGGCCGAATGCCAAACGCATGTTGTGCTCCTAATAAACAAGTCTTCATTCTCAATGTTTTATTTGATCTTGATTCGTATTTTTTCAAACTCTATCATACACTGTGGTGGTACGCAGTTACTATAAATATTTTAATAAAAATATCTAAGGAAAGGACAATTATTGCAAGAGTTATAATAATTATTTTATTATAAATTTGTAAAAAAAATTACTTGAATTTCGTACTGGAATATTCTGAAATGGTAATGAGACATCACTCATGTCGGGACCGTATTCAGGCATAGGTTATATAGGCCGAAGCCTATGAGCCCGCATCACAAATACAAATTTGCTTGTTTCTTACAATTATTCTTCTTGTATCTTCTTTTTTCTTGTATGATCATTTATTTTTTAAACTGAAATATTGACTTTAGCGAAATTGGTAACATGGACATAACTCTCGACTTCGCATTCATTTTCATCTATAATTGTTCACAGCGATGTTAATAAATTGTATTGAATATCTTAATGATTTTTAATTGTTTTATTTTATCTCAACACTTCTATATTCTTGTAGATACGATATAGTAACATATTCTTCAGTTAAATATTAAATTTCAAATGTTTATTTTGGAATTTTTGTCAGAAAATAATTATAAAATGCGAGGTTGAATTTCAAAATATTTGCGAATAGGGCGCGCATTACAGGTTCAGTCCAAGAGGTTTACACATCCTAAATACGGCCCTGCCTCTTGTAATATTTCGCAAGGGCTAGGTAAAGTCTATTTTTACGAACTGTAAGTCACTATACATTTTACAGATACACCCCGTTCGCTTGGTGTTGAAGCAACAATGACAGATCGGTAATATGTGTCTGACGTTA
This sequence comes from Vandiemenella viatica, assembly GCA_031002005.1. Lineage (NCBI taxonomy): Eukaryota > Metazoa > Arthropoda > Insecta > Orthoptera > Morabidae > Vandiemenella > Vandiemenella viatica. Next base: position 173,266,649 of record CM061921.1, on the reverse strand, counting down.
TTCGGCTTCAGCGGACGAGGTTAATCGTACGAATTGATCAGTCGTCAAATCGGGCGTTACTCGTACGAGGTTAATCGGACGAATTGATCAGTCGTCAAATCGGGCGTTACTCGTACGAATGCGGTTCAGACGAAATTCGGTTCCAGTGAAATATCAGCCATGATCTACAGGAGGCATACTGGCTCCCCATACGGTGGATAAAGCATGGCATGCGATAACGCATCCCATTGCTGAATAAACACCCGTTGTAGATCAACAACGGTTAGTGGTGGCGGTGTTAGGGCTGCAATCCTACTGCGTATTCAACCAGATTTGAGGCTGTGGTGTGAGATGGACACTCTAGATGTGTAATGTCCTAATGTTGCAGGTACTCATCCACCAGGCATCATCATCCAGCAGGTAGAACCCACGCCCATACGAACCACGAAAAAGCCGTCCATCCTGGCGCAGGACAGCCTTCACAGGGCACTTTGGAGACACATACAGTGGGGTAATAAATCCAACCCCAGAGACTAGAATAGTGGCACCGCTAGATCTGTCCCTTTCCACAATATTGGCAGAGCTGTAACTTGTGCCAGCAGCACGGCAGATGAGATTCATTCTCCAGTTTAAACCACGAATCATCCGTGTTTTGGGACTGTATGTGGCAGGTCTCCGAGTATAAAGAGCAACTTCTCGAAGCCTACGATTCGATGTGTGATACAGAGGCTGCTGCGATGTCTGTAGTCAGTGTGGGTGCTGTGCTTGTTCGACATCTTCTCGTACTTAATACAAGATAACGTGCAGCACGTGGTAGAACTGCCGTTCAATGTTTCCTCCACCTTGAACTCTTACCCACATCTACGAAATAGCGCTACGGGCGACATGCAACTCCTGGCCCATCTGACGCTACTCTTCTATGACCCGACTACTCTTAATTTCATCCAGTTGTGCTTCCATAAGATTCGAATACCCTGTGCCAAATACATACAACACGCAGTCGTAGCTGCCGCACCCAAGCCGGGAACATTAAGCAATCTCGTGCAGACGTGTTTGCGTGTTTTACACGCGTTATCACCATGAGACTGATTTCTCGTAGATCTCGAAGATATTTTAACTTATGGATATGAGTTAAGTAGTGTAGCTTATCCCTGAAATTTATAAGAAATTCTTGGCATCATCGAATTTTTGCGTTTTGCATGAAATGATGTAGTTCAACGTTAGATTTTTAAGTCTCATAAGCGAATTGATTTAAAATCCGTCATTAACTTTAATTCAGTTATAACTCTATACAGCTGGGAGGAATATTACGAAGATTTTTCATTTGAATCCGCAGTGCCGTAAATCTAAATAATAAACTGAATCAAAATTTCTTACCTTTTACCTACAAACAATGATACTCCTTTGCATTATACATCCATCGTCCTTGATCACAGATGATAAAAATACATCTTAACAATATTTTCTTTACTGCCTGCCACTCTCCTTATCTCCACTGGAACCCCACCAAGTTGGAAACTTCTGAGTGATATTTATGATGAGGTACAAAACGAAGTAGAGAAAGAATGAGCTTATTTGAACTGCATGGCATAGATTTTGTAACTTCAAAATGCTACTCATATCGATGGTTCCCCTCTTTTAAAGTATTCGTGGATTAAAATACCAATCCAGCAACTGCAATTCCGAGAAGACGGACTGGAATTGTCTTTATTTCGGTTACGAATGCCACTATTATTTCTTGGTAGTAGTAACGAGCAACGAAAGTTTCGTTTCTTATACCCGACTCAGGCTTACCTCACGCTATCAATAGGATACTGCAGTAATATCGTGTGGTCAGGATGACCTGGTAACAGAATTTCTCATCCGCTGCTCTATCCGCCTACATAACCTACCGGGAATAGGGGACTTACAATTGAACGTGGAATTTGAACCACATAACAGTTCTGGAGCTCTTTTCTTGCATGAAGAACGCTTTGCAGAGGTTGAGGAAGTGATAAGGGTCTAACTAAATCAAGAGCAAAGATCTAAACAAGGGAACTTTTGATCTGTGGTCAGACTGAGACACGACTTTGCTCACCAATGGAATGAAACCTTTTAATTAAACCCGGATGCTTTGCTAAAATCCTTTCATTCATGTAGTTCAACAGTTCCTCCATAGAAATGTTATTTTCATGTTAAGAGACTGCCAGCGTTGACACCTTTGTTCACAGCTTTTGTTCTTTTATTAGGTGTTGCAACAGTCACCATTTTATTTTAAGTAGGTAAAACATTGTAACATTCTTATTTTTATTTACAGCACCGTGAAATTCTCAGGAATTTATGCACAAAAAATAAGGCATTAAACTGTTTCCGAATTTTGTGTGGCAGTGGGCCTGTGGCAACGTTGTTCATGAAAGGAAAACTACAGTTATTGTACACAGCGTACCTTTATGATGTTATTTGGGATGTCTCGTATAATAACTAATATTACGTATTAATGATACAGAAAACTCAAAGTTGGTGATTAAAAGTGTTACGTTATGCAACAGTATCCGGCATATAGGATTCGATTGTTTTGATGTGTTAACTGAATGATATGTGAATTTCGAAGCAACCAATTTCAAAAGAAACTGAGGAATTGGTTGAAAGCAATGTAATGATATAAATGATACCACGATTAAAGCAGATAGTTGTCGAAACAGAAGCCAACGGTGGGTGGGGCAGCAACTGACGCCTTATCCTCCACCTCATACGATTACAGTCAACCCGAAAAAAGATGGACGTTATAGTTTCAAAAATGTCAGAGTTAACTGTTTATTTCTTTTAAGAAATAGTCCCTAATTGAGCACTTAATTTCCAAGAAAGTAAAAATAAATTTTACCACTTTTTTATATATTTACATCCATGAAGCACAAAATGTTTCTTTAACATTATAGAGGAGTTAATTTCATCTTCGATCCACTTTTCTGAATACGCAGAGGAAATTAAACCATTTCTGCCAGATATATTCCGGAAGTTTTTAGAAGAGAAAAAAGTACCTTCTAGCTAGAAAATAGCCCAGGTAATTCCCGTTGCGAGAAAGGAAATCGGAATGATCCTAGAAACTATTGACCCATATCTCTAGCATCTGTCTGCAGAAGAATTCTGGAGCATGTTATATGCTCTAACATTATGAAGTTTCTAGATGAGAACGAGTTACTTATTAAGGTATTTCGATTTTATTGAATTATGAATGAAACTAAATGCGAGAGTTTGGTGCAACAACTAACAGAGTGGTTTCGGAAAATCTGAATCGTCGAGAAATGAACCCGGGTCCTCCAGAAGACCTGACTATGGCTTCATTGCTCACCCACCAGGTACAAATGGTTGTGGAATATGCAGACAAAGGCCAGAAAGAAGTGAGTTAAAAATAATTTAATTTCGAGGAACATCTTTACGACACCAAATGTCTATTTAATTGTAATAAAACTATTGTCTGCTATAATACTGAAGATTTGGGGTGTCCACCTCTACCAGAACTCAGGAAAAATAATTCGATAAAACTTTGTAATGTGCCGCTGAAAATGTACTTTTAACTGTGCAATGGTGGGTGAAATAATAAGAATAATAAAAACAGATCAAATTAAATAAAATGTGTTTTTATTTATAAAAAAACAACAAAATTTATTATAATTAAACTTCAATTCATAAACTGTAGCCTGAATGTCCTAATTCTTACTAACATCATCCAAAGGGCATGAGTTGAGTAGCCAAGCATAAATACGCGACGTTTCCAGGTAGCGAGACCTGGTTTTTGTTCACCACCCGCACTAAAAAACAGGTATAGCGACAACTGTTCTCGGCGCGGGGCATCAGGTTACAACAGGTTTGTACCTGCCTGCTGTTTCGAATTCAAGGTCAGCGGCAGGGTATCAGATTACAATGGAACACCTGCATAGAGTATCAGGTTTCAAGGCCAACGGCAGTGTTTCAGGTTACCCTGGAATACCTGCATAGAGTACCGGGTTTCAAGGTCAATGGTAGGATATCAGGTTACAATGGAACACCTGCATAGAGTATCGGGTTTCAAGGTCAGCGGTAGGGTACCAGGTTACATGGAGGGGGAACTCAGGTTTCAAGGTCGGCGGAATGGTATCAGGTTACAAAGAGGGGAACCTGTGGTTACAAGGTAAGGAGGGGGAACTGAGGTTTCAAGACCACGGAAGGGTATCAGATTACACTGAACACCTGCATAGAGTATCAGGTTTCAAGGAGTGTGAACTGAGATTAGTGGGGAGGGGAGGGGGGTATCAGTTACAAGGAGGGGAGGCGGTATCCCTTGATGAACACTTTTTTGGTCCAGGGTTCCAGCTGTCACCGCTGTTCTCCCCCTACTAGCCTACCTTACCAGCAAGACCACAGATAGTAAACTTATCAGTACCCTGTTAAAAATCAAATCAGTAGTTTCTGTGTGAAAACTTTTCATCGTAAATCTGCAACTAATTTGGAGAGACATTTATCTGAAATTTCCCAGCTTTTCTTGATCACATCAAAATTAATCATACCCCATTTTACCCGTGGTACATTAATCGAAACCTGAACAAATATCATCATTAGTTTTTATGTTTATCGTGCTCAGTAGGAAAAGAGGGCCTGTTTACGGGGATTTCTAGGAAAACCGCGTCTCGGCCAATACGAAGCGTAAGTTGGCTATTGAATGCAGACAGTCAGATGCCAAGGCCGTATGACGTAACAGGCTGGAGTTTGGGGAGCCAAGGTTTGGCAGGTTGGTCTTGGGGCTGGCTTCTTCCTATGACGTCATAGCCCCTTACATATTCTCTCTCTCTCTCTTTCTGTGTGTGTGTGTGTGTGTGTCTGTATTTTTCATTTACGTATCAGCAGTTTGGAATGCGACCTTGCAATATGCGGTAGTAGAGGCTCTATCAATCTCCCTTAGCCCTTAGGTTAAGGGATTCTTTTCAGAAGTACTTGCCGTCTTGGCATTGCCTTCTTTTATTTGCTGTTTCCGTGTATGTGCCTGTTTTACTTTTATATTTTTCATTTTCTGCTGAGCCTTTTTTAATTATTTTTTCTTTTTTATTATTTTTTTTAATGTTTTTATTATATTTTAATGTTTTTATTATTTTTAAAATGTTTTTATTATTTTTTTAATATATTTATTTAATTTAACCGTGTAAGTGCTTTCCTTTTGCATTATATTTGTGGCTTTCTCGCTCGGTATCTTCTGTCAGCAGCTGGAGTGGTCTTCTATGTGGACCCTCGTGTATGTCGCAGTGCGCTAGAGAGCGAATAAGTTGGCTGTCGCTCTCCTCATGTATTTGGTAAAAATGTCTTGCAATTTTTTTATACATATCCCGAAGTCTCGGGATCCCCGCTGTATCGTGGAGAATGTCTGTCAGGAATCTCATTGGCAGGTGGAGTGCTCTCTTCAGCGCCTTGTTTTGCATTCTCTGCAGCTTCTAAATATGCGTGTGTGTTTAACAGCCCAGTTCCAGTAAAAATGGCTTCACGATAGTCTCAGGCAACACTCTCATTCAGACAAATTGTGACACGTGGTTCCACAATTGCTGCCTCAAACAGACGTGAATTCCAGCGTTTGACGTCACATCATTGCTCCTCAGGTATGTCAGTGAATTTCATTATGCTAATTTCGAGTAAGTGTTGCTATTCTGCATCTAAATTTTTGAATATTTTTAAGTACATAGCACAAAAAACAAGATTTTCCAAGATAGAACTTGTAACATTTTTTGTAAGTATTTTTTTCTGGACTGTGCAGTTTTTGCATTTTACTCAATAAATTGATACATCGTCTAGAATCTCTTCTTAGGCTCTGTGAAAAACTGGAAACCGGTCACAAATCGCTCCTCGCATTCGTCACAGGTTTATGAAGTTAAAGCCCCACATTATTGCCAATCGCCGAAAGTTTCTTCATCAAAATTTGTCTATTGAACGAAAGCATACTATTTTATTTTAGTTTATGACCGTTTTGTTTTCTAAGAAACTACCCAGACATCATATCAAGGTAAATTCTATATTTCCCCGCGATATTCTTTTAAATCCATCAATAAAATCAACTGACGAAAAGTAACTTCTTTCTAGTTATTCCAGAAATTGTTATTAAGTGTTTGATAAACATTGTTTTAGAAATGCATCATAAATCATATTTTTTTAAATGAATATTTTACATAACAAATTTACTCTCTATATATTGTTGATATTTTTTAGGCTTTAACTTTTATCTTTTTTAGCATGAGTGTAATGCTGTATCGATAAAAATAATTAAGAAGCAAATCCTTATGAAAAAATATTTATTTTCCCTGTCTACAGTTTTTAACGTGGACTCACAAAAAGGAGCTCTGCTAGTTTTTTTAGTTGGTAATTTTCTGCGTCGTGAGGGTACGTTTTTTACCTGCTGACAATATTTTCAAAACTTATAATGCGCGTATGTAATACATATTTTTTACCTAACGTCTCTGATAATGTCGGCTGCGTTCAACTATCAGAAACACAAAGAAAAATTTTTGGTATGTTAGTAAAGTCAGTTAATAACTCATACTAATACAAGACGGACGTGAAGATAATATGAGTCACGATAAGGCTACCGAACATAGTATCGAATTTAATAATTCATTCGCCAACGAAAATATGGAAAACATAGCCACGTTTATTTAATTAGAGATGGATTCGTTATAAATATACAGTGCAGGTATTGAAAAGCTATTGAAGCTTCTAAAACAGTATATCTTTCAACAGTATAATTTCTAAAATTAACAAATTTAACAGCATTAATGATAATTCACGAATGTCAGATATATTCTAATATTTTAAAGGATTTGTTATATTAGACACAACGATATTTATGATGCAGAAACAGACGAGATTTGATTCACGGAGTACAACGAAATCCCAACCAATATTTAATTTCAAAGAGGCCTTTCCTTAAATTTCCTGATGTATGGATGTTAACTCCGATGAATTAAGAGCTCCTAACTATAAGTGCCAGGTATTCTACATATTCCAATCCCGAAGAGCACGAGGGAAGAAAGAATTCGTATAAACATCTCTTTGTCTCTTCTCTTCTACGACCCTCTCTTCAATTCAGTAACATTATCCAAGGTACCAAACTCTCGTCTCGTCTCTCCCTCACACCACCCACCCTGTCACTCAGTAATTTGTTTTCCCATGTACCAAACTGTACACATCAGCACAGTTTCGGCATTTCCGCACCATAGCCCCCTTGTGATTCTTGTGTCACGTATCACAGGTAAGAAACTGTTCACATCACCATTGTCTCATAATTTAACATTAGTTTATGAACATTAATAGAAAGCATTTATTTCAATTTCCGAATTTCTCTTAAAATCTAGATCTGTGTTCTTATACAGGAATTAGGCAAGTGGTCACACCAGTTAAACGCAGTCAGTAGGAATCAATAACCAGCTTCCTTCTCATCGTCGCTTGTTGTTTGGTACACTATTCACAAAAAATGTGTCTATAAAGATGGATGTCGACTCCACAAATCATAACATTACATGCGAACGTGCCACCACTTAAGCAATTAAGGCATGCGAACTAGGTGCAGGGATTATAAGAATTTCACAAGGTATGAAGGCTAGTAATTTAAAACCAGTTATAAGATTGTTGGTGGTTTAATTAATATGATAAATAATCAGTCAACCATAAAGTTCACTTTAAATTTGTTTATATTCAAAAAAAAAAAAAAAAAAAAAAACCACGAACGTCAACGATACTGCTTACATAGATACATACAATCCAGCGATTGTATACAACACTTCTTCCACAGACAATACAGTTCTTAGCCTCGTAAATTGAGTCGGTGAAAACTTTGCCGAAAAAACTACTGTTTCCCTGTCTCGGATGTTTGTTTTATATAATCTACATAGAAATTCCTAGAACACTTCAAAAGATTTCGACAGATAATCCTCGAACATTAACAATACTTTAACAATTGAAACATATTAAAAACAATCAGAATTAATACATAATCAATTACCATCATTACAAAATGAACAGAAATAAAAATTAAAGATACTTAAACACAAAATTATTCACAGAAATCATTTTAAACTGTAGCTAATTGTCCTGTAGATATCGTAACTTGCATTAATACTTAGAATTATGAACATTTATGCAATTCTCTTGCACAATTCTGTCTTCAACATATTAAATGGACTTTAAATAATTTATTTTCATAAAACAAAGTCCATATACATTAATTTACAGGAAATTGCAAAACAAACCTACCAGATCATTTTCAACCAAACTCCAGCCTACTACAAATGATTCACAAAATACAATTCCATTTAATTTTAGGTTGGGGGCTGTTACACAGTGTCTGCTTCATTTGACTATAACGTGTCCCGCAGCCTCTCAGATGAAGAGATGCCCTCTATCGTCGTTTGTTTAAGTAGTACCTCTTGCCTGACGGTCCGCGTGAAGGGGAGCCGTGGGAAGTACACTACATCCTCCACGGAATCATGAGAAATTCCGGACAACCTCCCTACCTCGGGGAACGCTCTGCTCCTATAAATAGGGTTACAACTAGCCATTTCATCTCAGCCTTCTAGTTCCTCTCGAAGCAGTAACATCTCCAGTTCACCATGTCATCATAAGTGACTCCATGCTGCTAACAGATCCTGCGAATTTCAAGGACGTTGGTAAGTGAAATGATATTTTATACTTGTAATTATTTTCTAAGTACTTTTCACACAAACAGTGATTATCTATTTTTAATACGATCTTACCCACTCTGATGAAACGAACCTTCCCAAGATTTCGACTTCATCGAGCTCAGTGATCTTGTGAGATTCAAAGACGTCGGTAAGTGAAATGATTTTTAATACTTCTAGTTTATTTCCAGGTACCTTTTACATACACTTTTACACTCTAATTCTCATAGCTTGTGATTCTATTTTTCGCAGATCGTCAAGAGCTGAAGTGACGAGAAATTGAAGTTAAATACAGACTGTTAATCTATAGAATATATTTGGAAGAAATTTATCATTTAATTATCTATGGAACTGGTTTGGTATGCAGAGGCGCCCAATGGCCACAGACTGTCACCTCAACTAATAGGGCGTCCATTAATTACGTGAGGTGAAATAGGGGGGGGGGGGGTGCGGCGCAATCTCACCAAGAGGGAGTGGGTGGGGTGGGTCGACGGAAATCTCAAGTGAGCATTTGAAACTCTTGATGGAAAGTAGAGCTAAGAAAAAAAAAATGTCACCGAGCGTGGTGGTGTAACGGTTAGCGTTCTGCTGGAGGACGGCGGTTCGAATCCCCGTCCGGGCATCCAGATTTGGGTTTTCCATGGTTTTCCAAATCACTCCTGGCAAATGCTGGGATGCTTCCTTCAAAAGGCCATGGCCAAATTCCTTCCCATTCCTTGCCCCCATCCTTTCCCGTCTCTAAAGACCTCGCTGTTAAGAGACGTTAAGCAGTTAAAAAAAAAAAAAAACAAGAAAGTCCATAAACGACGCGGATATCAACTTTGGGGGTGGGGGGGAGGTCCCGTCAAAATCTCATGTTATCTTGAGGGAAAGGGTTCCGACCAAATCACATCTGCGGGGGGGGGGGGGGTTCCGGAATTCCGGAAACACGCCTCCTAATCAATCCAAAACCAGCGGTGCTTTATACTAGTGACTGTAGGCCATAAGAGAAGTCTCCTATGAACTACAACACTAATGTAACAATAATAGTGCCACCCAACCGGTAAGCACAACCAGTGGCATGGCCCATAGATCTACAGTCTAGCGGCCAGTGGCCACAACAGCTTTACTGTAAAAGCCACCAGCAGATAGCATTGCCATAAACCAGCAAACGGCTACAACCAGTCGCATTTATTAGCCAGGAGACACAAATGGTGCAGTAAATTAATCAAAGACTTGCACCACTTCCGGTTGTCTAGACCACCTGAGGACTAGCAACCGTACAATCTACCAGCCAATCGTCAAACCGGGAACTTCACCAACAGCCATTTCATCAACCATCCAGAACCACAACCAGACCCCTCAACAGCTTCATCATTAACTAGGCAATGGTTACACGTTACAACCAGTCACATCAACTACCCTATCGCCGCTCTCAACTCAAGAGGTTCCTTACTTACTGACACTAACTACTTGGTAGGGCATATCAACTCCTACATTGTGCAATGTGGTTCAAGCGCAATGCAATTAAAGCTATAAGCCAGGAGAAGTTCTTCCAGCAATAAAATCTATTTCAGTACAATTCTAAATTCATTAAATTATAAAGATCCATGAAAATAAATCAATCCCTGTTTGTAACTGATTTCTGAAAAATTACGCCATATTTCACTAATCCATCATTCCCGTCTGTAAAGGGACAGTTTGGTGTGGTTTTGCGATTTGAAAATTGAGAAAGACAATAATTTCAAAAACCGCCCTTTTATGCTTTAGGAGAAAGATGAACGTTCTTATAGCAAGCATATCCTTAGATGATTAGTATGGTATTTATGTGTGGCCGGAAACCATGAATAAATTTTATGAATTTCAAAAACGTGGCAGTTGCTAATCCCTCATTCGTTTAATATCACTCAACATAAAGATATCTACATGCAAACCACTCTATCGAGAGACATCCTATAATGCTCTCACACTTGACATTTCTAAAAAGAAGGATGCTACATTCAATGCTCGAGACAAAGATGAGCTCTGCTTTCTCTGGACGATGCTTGCTGTTTAAATAAAAGCGTCAGAACAGTCCAAGGCTTAGCACATAGTTGGATGAATAGTCCAGTACCCTAGTAGATATAGCTGGTACTGAATATTCAGTTAAATTATAAGACATTTCCAAATTCAAAAGGCAGAACCCACACATTTCAATTAAATTATTTGTAATACAATGCAGACCAATCGACAAACATATAAACATGTTACTCATAGTAATAATAAATACCATTCGTGATGTATTATAAACTTGCCGCGACTAGTCAGTTCATCAGCAGTTAATAACAAGACCGATGCCTGCAGAATTTTAGTCGCAAAGATCTCTTAGACCGCCACGAGATTAATTTCTCGGGGGTAAGCACTATGATAGCCAATCCACCCAGTTATAAAAACATAATACGGAATTACAAGTATTTTGTGTAACAATCGTGTATAATATTCCTCATATATACAGACTCCAAAAGTTTACTTCCCTCCATTCTTGTATGTAAGTCGAACCCAACGCCTCTCATACAACCAATCTTCTGAAACACAGCTGTTTATCTGCTGCATACCAGGTCTTAATATGTCACGATTCAACTTCTTCTCAGGAAGAATCCGTGTGAAATGGTTAATAGACGAACACGAGAAACTGGGTACAGACTCCATAATGTAATGACACTTATTACAGCCATGTAAATTACATTAAGTTGCAGCCATGGAAGTTTGTGAATGCATTTAAGGGCCTATCTTGAAGGAGATTATTCCTCTTGGAATGAGAGATGAGCAGGAAGCACAAATTACTTGTGCTATGGTACGCCACATCCGACAGAAAGGCAATGTACCAAGGATTGTAAAAGTTTACTATCAGTGTCATATCACAGGTGCATTTAGAGGGGCTGTACATAAGATCTGCATTTTGCAATTTAATAAAAATACAACATAATGTAATGACACTTATTACAGCCATGTAAATTACATTAAGTTGAGGCCATGGAAGTTTGTGAATGCATTTAAGGGCCTATAGCTGGTTGCCAGGCAGGTAGCTGTCATCCCATCCAAGAACGCGGAAAAGAATGCAGTCACCCTCCTCTCCTCTTCGCCCCTGAATCCGTTAGGCGGCAGAAGCGAGGCCAGGGGGCTGCGAGATGGACACTCGGTTAGAGGTCGTAAAAGTGTTAGCACCGAGCGTGGTGGGTGAAAGGTTAACGTTCTGGCCTCGCGGGTTCGAATCCCCGTCTGGGCATCCAGATTTTGGTTATCCATGGTTTTCCCAACTCACTCAAGGTGAATGCCTTGATGCTTCCTTCAAAAATGCCATGGCTGAATTCCTGCCCGTACCTTTTCCCCTGTCCCATCCCGCCTCTAATGACCTTAGCCGTCGACTAGGCGTAAAGCAGTAAAAAAAAAAAAAAAGTGTTAGGCTGGGAACAGCGGACTGTACAGCACAGGGCAGACGTTCAAATATTATCGTGGATATCTTAACCGCGAGTTCGCGTTAGCGAAACTGTTTATTGTATCGCGTGCGCGGCACCATCGACCAGTGTTTGGAGGATCGACTCTAGTTCGATCCGGTCCCGCAGCTAGTGTGTGGCGGAGGAGCGTGGGTTTGCATCCTCAGACCGGCGTCAGTTCGAGTTTTGGAGGAGCACTCGTCGACGGATCTGCGATCCCAGCATCTCATCGCACGTGAATGGAAGCCTAATTCTAGCACGGGGTCATCAGCCATCACCATTGCAAAGTACAACTTGGCAAGTACCATTATAAACTATTACGTGTGATTTAATTTAGGGCTCAACTTGGGGACGATAATTAATAAGTAAAACAATACAGCTGAGATTTAATAACTGATTGCGCGGTAATAACAATTCAACTTTTCAAAATTTTGACTCAAATATTAACTGAGAACCCATAAGCACACTATAAGGTTAATAATTTCAGATGGCGTATCCGGTTACATCGTCCAGTATCTGTGATTTAATGAATGAATATATGCCTTTTTGTTTCAGAATATTGTTTAATGCATGTTGTAGTATATGGTGATGCTTTCTCTTGCAGGGAAGTTCATTCTCGGCGTTGTTTGTGTTACTGATAAGTTCTCTGGTAAATCTCTGTGTTGTATTTGTTTTGGAAATCATTTGCATCGTACATTTTGTTCACATGGCTATAAAGTGGATCCATAATTGGACGCACCTGTTAACATGGTTGGACTTTAAAAAATTGAAGTGGTAAAAACAGTAATTCTGACACAATTTCAAAAATCGAGGAAGCATGGCAACTCCACCTTCTTCCGATTACATGCGTGTATGTGAGTACACTGCTGACCATAAACAAGCAAATTTGGGGATGGTAATGGCTTTCTTCAAAAAAATTAAATGGGAAAATTCAATATCAAGGGGAGGTATTGAGCAGAGACACAAAATGACATTCGTAGAATTATTGAACAAGAAATTGTACTGAGTCAATTAAGAAAGAAATCAGGCAATCACATCACACAAGCCGTACCCTGGAATTGAAGGCGAAAGATAACGAAGCTAATATACCAGGGAAGGTTTCGGTATGTGAATACGAGTGGTTAGAAATTTCCTTTCAGGTCACAATTGAGGCTCTTGATAAAGTCAAAACAGGGATCCAGAACACCCATGCAGTTAAAAATGACAGTCTTGCAGCATACATAGAAAATAAGAGAAGTTCGAACCGTTCTAGTTGCTTCGCAGTTTTCTCTGAGCATAATCAGAAGCAAACACCACTAGCAGCAACCTCCATACCTCGTCAGGCAACAAGCCGTCAACTATCTGGGACGTCTGATTGTGAAATGAGAGATTGGAAATACAGTCTGAAGATCGAGACAGAGCAGTTATCAGCTGATTTGATCATTTCATACAAACACCGGATAATCTCTACTGCAGGCATATGAATAAATTCCTTTCCGAACCAAGGCTGCCGCACGAACAGGTGTTAAGTAGAGTGTGAAATTGCTTAGAAATATTATCAATGTTAAGGGGATTCCTATTGCATGTCAAAACACTCGTCCCATTTTGAAATGTGGCCTCTGATTAATATACGTGAGGTACCATTGTTCACTAAAACTAAAGCTAAAATATTTAAAATTTTTGCAAGGAGATTATTGCAAGATTACCGCAATCGTAATCTGTGAGAACATATCTAAAGAATATGTAGTTCAGAAATACCTCAAACCGAGCGTGATGGTGTAACGGTTAGCGTTCTGGCCTCGCATTCGGGAGAAAGGCGGTTCGAATCCCCGTCCGGGCATCCAGATTTGGGTTTTCCATGGTTTCCCAAATCACTCGAGGCAAATGCCGGGATGTTTCCTTCAAAAGGCCATGGCCGAATTCCCTCCCATTCCTTGCCCCCCATCCTTTCCCGTCTATGAAGACCTTGCTGTTAAGAGACGTTAAGCAGTTAAAAAAATAAAAACAAAAAGATATACCGCAAAGATGACAAATACTAAAAATTAAATTGAGACTCTGGCTTGTATAAAAGGTAGACGGACTTTCAATGTTTAGGTCACGTGAACTTAGGCTTCAAGACCACATTCTGTGCATAGTAATATACGGTATTTTGTTGGTGCTACTATGTTGAAAGCTGTGCTGTATTAACTCAGGAGTTTAGTATCTTATTGATGGTGTACTGTAAATTATGTGTTGCAACCTCCTCAGAAGGACAACTGAAATTGAAACTAATATAATGTTTTAATGGTAACGTCAGGGTGAGAATCCTTAATATATTAAAAGCTAGAAGCTTTTGTGTGAAGTGACACCTATAATATCGGACGGAAAAAACAATGGCCAACCGAAAGGTTTTTGATCGACATTTGAGCAAATCGCTGACTAAAGAGAGCATTCCGGTTGAATTAATATACATGAATCGTCTAAAAGGTTCTGTAGGATTGCAGGGCAAACTGAAGGAGTACCGCCGGTCAAACTTCAGCTTATAGTGCCACCGGGACAGAGTAATTGACTAAATAAGTCCATTAAGATTCCTGGAAACAGATTTGGTTTAGGTTGCTCAGTCATGACATCGCTAATGATGGAAGACTACTTTGATCCTGTGAAACACAATATACAGCATCGATTCCTATCTAGCTTCCATCACATTAGTTGTATGATGAGCTGTATATTTTCCTCGATGGGATAGGGACCCTACTATGGCGAAGAAGAATTTCTTTGCATCGTTCTCTTGAGAACATTCCTAAGGGGTCCAAAAGTACGTATCTTTATAATAAGATATCCAGTCACTGATTTGTCGATGTACAGGAAGTAGTGGATAGTTTCACCAGCTTCGAAAATTTATTCACAATTATGATACATTTTGAACTGGCCCTTTGGTCCAAACAAATCCAAACTGACTAGATGATGATTGGATTGTATTCCCCTACTGGTTTTATCTAGAGGTGATTGTTCTTTGGCATACTTTATTTGATCAGGCGACCTATGCAATTGCCTTCCCTAACATATTGCAGTTCCATTCTTGGCATATAATTTTAAACGTCCATAATGTCTCATTTTGACCATAATATTAATAATAAACCTGGAATAAAGGGTTTATCATCACCTTTGGTGGCATGTCTGCTCATCCGTCTATTTTCACCCAACGTCCCCCTCTTGTAGCTTCTATAAATGATGGCTAAGTTTGGAATATTACCGCGATAATTGGAACACTTCCCCACTGCATACACTTTGTGACTGATGGAAAGCTTTCAATTTCCCCCTTTTTTTTGTCGTCTATGGGCCTCAATCCATCTGGCGTTATTAGAATTTTTTAATACCTCAGTTCGTTGGCACAAATTGTGACTTTGTCAGGATGGAGTTGCCATGATTCGAAAGCAAATCTCCAATTGGTGGAGGTGCTCCTCAAAAGTTTCAGACCCCATGAGAATGTCGTTCACATACAGTGTGCAAATTCCCTTCACTTTTGGGGCGTGTATGTGGTTACAACCTTTACAAAGGCACTAGAAGAGTCTTTCGAACTGAACGGAATTCTGTTGAATTTCTGTTGCCTTCCATCAAAGTGATATGAAAATAAATGATCGGGATGACTGTTGCACCTCGATGTGATTAAACCCTGTTGTCTCGTCCAATGGCGACAACCATCTATTTGAAATGAAGCGACAATTATGCTCTGGATGCACTCTGGTCAATAGCCAACTGCTTCCATCCGTGAGTTGATTGATTTCGCATACAAACAGAATCGCGCATTTCCTTTCGATAATGCTGCAGTGGTGATGGGGATATGGTGTTTTCAGTGAGCTATGGCCTCATGTGCTGCACGTTTATATTTTTTTCCGGAATAAATAACTATTCCTTTCAATGGTGTGTGGTCGTACACATGAAATGTATGTACCACTTTCCTTGCTTTGCCAGGGCGAAAAGAGAACGTCCCTGTATTTTTTGAAGATGACAACACTTAAATTGTGTGCTTGTGCCTCAGAAATTCAAGTTTTAAAGCTGTGTGTATCCTTAAAAAAAAAAAAAAAAAAAAAAAAAAAATCCCTTGTATGCGATCTGCACTAACACTGTTGCCAATCAGTTGCAAGATTTATAGCCTGCGTAGGCACTTGCTTGCTTCTGGATACCACTAGGAGGACCCATCAGGTGGCACAGGCTTTCTATCATGTATACTGCGATACAGAATAAGCCATCTTATATCCTTTTAACCCACTTCACGGTTACCTTGTTTCTTTCCATTGCATTGGCCGCGATTATTATATCGGTTGAAAGACCGGCGACGGCCTACGTGATGAAACCTGTTTTCCATCCCCCGACGAGTATTGTTTGTGCGACCTTACGCTCTATCCCTCCAAAACCAGTATTATGTTTGAATCCGGAATCACCTTTATAATTGTATCCTTTCTGAAGCTGGGGTACCAAATAGTCTGTTACAGCACTAGCTTCACTCGCGGAGTCAAGAAATAGGGAACGTGGTGAGCCTGCAATAACGAACATCTTTTGACGGGAAGAGATTGTCTGAGGTCACCATCGTTCATGATGCCACCTGTTTCTGGGCCTCCTGCCATCCAGTATCTGAAGTTCGTCAATAAGAGTGGTTGGTGGTTGCGAGACGATATATATTTCTGGTTCATGTCACTTTATCGTTGTCGATAGACGTCCATTTACTTCCGTGTACATGTAACCTAACATTTTCTCCTTTGCTTGTATCCTCAAATCATTGCAATTCTATTCTTCTTTTATGAATGGCCACTGCCTGTACGATCGTCAAGGGTAAAACGTTTGTTACTTTGACCTCGTCCACCGTTGTAAGTTCTCGTACTAGCTAGGTTTGCATTTCCAACCCGGTGATTTCTCTCCATGTGAAAAGTTTGCTTTCCAGTTATAAAATCGATGTGGGTGGCAACTTCTTATTTCATATCTTCATTTTGCCATCGAATAATCGTCACAAACTGCGTGGAGTGTGTGTATAATCACTGAATTCTACATGTAATCAAGAGCAGTGAGATCATGGTGCTTCGTACAATTTAAAGTAATCTGGAGGTTGATCTGAAGACCTTGCTAATGTCGTAATTCGTGACGCAATAGATTCCATATTTCGGTCTGGTCACAAAAAACCTGAAAAATAGCGCTTTACGTTCGTCGTACGCCGTTCCATCAGAACACAGAACTTTGGTGGCCCTGAGTCAATTAATCCGCTGAACGTGATTATCTATCTCTGTCCGTCCGATGCACTACCGTTAACCGAGGTGCCTTCGTTTCGGATCTCTTTCAGTGACTTGTATTGCTAAATTATGTTGTGTTTCCCCCAAACTTAGACACCTTGTTTGCAATTCAGTAATTACCTTTTACACGTCCTATGCCTTGTTCTGAAACACCCCAATTTTTGTTCTGATGGCAGTCTGAAGTCCCTCTCTTATCCGAACAGAACGTACTTCTGGCCTTTGATGAAGCTTCCTGACATGCCTTTGTGTTTCTACCAGCCGATCGACAGAGGCTATTAACAACCATCACATAAAGACTTGCAATGCCGAATCTCAAGATACCTTGAATCCAATCAAGCGGCATTAGAAAAATCGTTACATGAGTTTTTCACAGATGCAAGAAACATGTGTAAATTACAAACAACACTAATAAACACATACACATAAAAAATTCCATCATTTTCTGTCACACATGAAAAAATAAAAACATTAATTGCGTCATTATATTGATCATAGTGCTCTGCTATTGTAGCTGTCAAATTGTAATACATTCTGGAGACAGAGGGTACTCTGATACCTAAAAAAAAAAAAAAAAAAAAAAAAATCGATCCATCCACAACAGTTCTAATTACGAAGCCGTATAGCCATTCTGTTATTATATTTCTGTTGATGTGTTGTGAAGGAATGTTTTAACCATACGTTACTGGGTGCTAATCACATTTACAACAATAAATAATCATATATAATGTACATAATAAATAAAGTTCATCAGTAAGCGAAATTTATATGATTCACAATTAAGGAATTAATTCACTAATCAATTAATCTTTTGCTGTTGTCAAGCATGGAACATTTTCATTAGGATTGTCCATTGTATAATGTTTGATTGACACGAATCGTTAAATCTGTTTTGAGCAAAGGAATATCTTTGCGTTGTGATTTACGGATCGAATTATTGTAAACGTCTCTCATTTCAGATATTATGTTAAGATTTCTGCACGTTGAACCAACAGCAATGCTATTTCGATTCACTGCGATGAATAGCTGTGCATGAGCTTGTTGGCGGAGGAGACTTCCACACACTCAAGTGCCCTATATGGTAGTAACCATGGTGATCGCTTCGTATTATCGTGTTTACAGAAGTCAGACCCTGGCGACAAGTGACCACCACCATTATAAGATACACTATTAAAATGCAACCACCAAGTATCATCCTTCGCTATCCGCCTCCCGAAAATCTTCAGTGTGCCACCAGCAAGGCTGCCCTTGAAACCTCTTCACTATACCCGTTCTTCGGCTAAGTTCTCCCCTATTTCGATTATTTTGGTACAAGCAACATATTCATAAAAAATGACAATGCTATGCTAAAGCATTGTGGCTCACCCCCCCCCCCCCCCCCAGTCATCTTGCAAGTCCTAAAGTTGAAACTCATTGTTATTTAAAAAAATATATCTGGTTTCATCAGATTCTGATAAAGTTCTCAAGAAGCGGCAAGGATCAAATGTAACAATTTATTTTGCATGACATGGATTGCAAGTTTCTGCGGAAAGGGAGCCACTGTGACCACGAATCATTTGTGCTCGGCTGCAGCCACTCCTCAAGGCAACTGGGGCTGCCTTATACACGAAGAAATGCACGAATCGCGTTTAGTGCCTTTTAGAAATAATCGCACCGAGAATGGTGGTGTAACGGTTAGCGTTCTGGCCTTGCATTCGGGAGGACGCTGGTTCATATCCCCGTCCCGGCATCTAGAATTGGGTTTTCCATGGTTTCCCAAATCACTGCAGCCAAATGCCGGGATGCTTCCTTCAAAAGGCAATGGCCGAATTCCTTCCCATTCTTTGCCCCCCATCCTTTCCCGTCTCTAAAGACCTCGCTGTTAAGAACGTTAAATAGTTAAAAAAAAGCAGTAATCGCTCACCTTCTTGACGCCAGTGCTATTACCCATTACAGAGGGTAAATATAGGCTATAAAGCGATTATACTTTCAATGTGATTTTTTTCGTAGGGAAGGGATTTTTTTATATATATATATATATAATGGCATTCGGCTACATAGGCCATACAGCCAGCTCAATGTGAATGTAATTACTATTCCAGTGTATTGTTGCAACTAATTATGGAGACATGGACACCATGGACGGACACGACTTTCATATAGACACAACTCTTGAACACCCATGCCCTCGGCCGGACTCGAACCAAACCTTCGGCACACGGGACCAGTACTCTAGCCCCTACGCTACCGAGGCCTGCAGGTAATGGATTTGATATATTTTTTTACGCCTTTACGCCTCGCCTAAGTCTAGGTTATTAGATGTGGGGGATAACGGGAGAGTAACTTGGCAATCACAATGGCCGGAATTGGATTTGATCCTGTGTTTACCCGAATGCTAGGCTGGGTGTATCTGTACTTGTCTCAGATAGATTTTGCGTGGAGCTATGCCCACCAAGTTTGAAAGCGGATGATGTGATGTCAGTGCGTTTTTTTTTTTTTTTTTTTTTTTTTTTTTTTTTTTTTTTTTTTTTTTTTTTTTTTTTTTCCAGGTAGTCATGACAACTTTTTAGATCCCCTAGGTCATTACATTTATATTAGCTTTTGACCTGAAAAAACTTTTGTAAGTTTCTGCCTAAAGTTATATTTCTTTCTATGTGTCAGAATGAACTACCATCAGAAGTGAAATTATAGATGGACGTCGTACTTAAAATATAATTATAATATTACACAGGAAAACCAATCTTAATGATATAATTTTGTAAATATAATGTTTGTAACTTTTTAAACAGTTATGGGACAATCATATGTTTAATATTGTTAAGGGTCCAGTTCTTTACTAACTACAATTACTGGAAATAATTTACATTCCAGCATCAGCTCTGTATATTGCTAGTGAATATTTTGTTTTTAAAATCAGTGCATTTCTGTTGTTGGTTAAATCCTGTACAGAGTTATGGACGATTTTTTTTCTTTTTGTTTTATGGTTGTGGTTTTACGGTTCGTAGATGATGAGATCAGTACAGTCAGGGGAGTATGGTAGTCAAGGAACGAGAAAACTACTATGAGGAAATGATTCCAGCAAACCGAAATGCGGGTTTACGGTCTGGGGATAGAAGAGGCGCCTACCCAAATGCTACCACCTTCCGTCAGCCTCTATGAGTATTGTGTCAACCAGCATTTCAGTAGATTCGATATGTAGGTGATCGTTAATGTAGTGAGTCTTAGATAAATTAATAGAAATAAGAAAGGTAACAGTTTATTTGAAGCCATGACGTTATACGAAACATTGAAGTCTATATAACGGAGAAAGGAATAACTGGTCCAGTCTTAAGTGAAGGAAGCGCTCGGCACACGCCTAAATTGATTCCAATATAACGTGAAAACCGTTATCTAGACTGCCTGCAACTCACCGTTCGGACCGATGACAATTTCCATTTCTTGGAACGTTTCTTTATAACAAAAGCTACATGTTTCCTTAATAGGAACGACTAGTAAACGTTTACATTTATTATGAAAAGTAAATAACGTCAACGATGGTCTTGGAAGGCACAGTGATCCTACGGGTCGACGTGAGAAGATCCCAGTGGAGTAGCGAGTTGCGTCTGTCTTAATTACTGTCGGCGGGCAATTAGAGCTTCCCACTCCGCCTCAATTCCATTATCACCCGCATTAGCCGTAATTGTCACAAGCAAATAATCCAGTGCTCATGCGTACTAACGTCATCATCGACACTGAAACTTCATCAAACGCAGACGCCGCATTATACTACACACGGAACAAATAAAATCTCCTGCATTGAAATGCTAACAAAGTATAGCTTACAATTAGCTTTTAAAATCACAGGGTGTATTTTGTGCAGGAAGGGAAAAATAATGCATATTGAGTCATTAGGCATTTCAGTCACACAGTTCTGGGCATTGGGGAATTGATTGGCTCGTTGGTGTAATAGCTTTTGTATGCGATTCGAGGCTAATCGTTACAGACTACGCCACACAAGGAAGAAACGTACTACACAAAAATGTTCGTCAGGTTCTCATTCTGTTAACGTCACACGTGATGAGCATTTTGAGGAATGAAGCGTTTCATTTGTGCTGGGCGAGAAACGTGCCTTCAGCTACTATTAAATGGAATGGATATCCACAGTGACGTATTTACCAAAGCGCCGAGTCAATGAAAATGTGATCGGAATAATATTCTTCTAGCAAAGTAAAATTATGTCACTAAAATATCTAGAAAATAGTAGGATGCTATATATGCCGTAATTTATGGCGAATTTGGCTCTTTTGAATGTTAAATATTTGCACAATAGTGAAATCTCGGTGTATTTTGTAGTTCCGAGATACATAAGCGGGATTCGCAAATGAACACTATATCCATGCAACAGGATCTGGGACGTACAGTTTACGTGCATCATTAACCAAATTTTGAGTTCTTTCTTTGGTGCATCTCATAAGAATGTGTACTTTGTAATGTAGGCACATTTGCTTTTCTATGCAAATTATTCCTTAGAGTATTGTCAGATTATGAACCTGCTGACAATACAAGACTCCAGTTTCAATAATAATAATTGATAAAATTGCGATGGAGCTCACGTTCTGGTGGCAATGTCCCTACACGCCCATCTTTCTACTTTCCTCTTCCAACCTACTTTCGCCCTCAACTAATTTTTACTTTAAATTCTTTCAGTGTTTTTCGTAAATTATTCATCAATTCTCTTGGTAATTTATTCCAATCCCTTACATCCCTTCCTACGAAAGAAACTTTTCCCACACCCCTAGGCTTGTGGTAATGATCATCTTTACCCTTCCATGCATCTCTCTTAATTTTCCCACCAATGTATTTCCATGCTTCATCACCAATATAAGCCTTGAATACACCTATGATTCTCTTCATCCTCCTTCTATTCTCCAATGAATCCCACTTCAGCTCCTTTATCACATTAGTTACTGATTGTTTTTTGCGGTAATTTCCAAAGACAAATCTGGCAGCGCTTCTCTGCACCCATTCACACTCCTGTATTTGATACACAAAACGTTGGTCCAATACTACACCATCATATTCCAGCAGTGGTCGGACCAAAGTTTTGTGCTCTAATTCCCTTACTTCTCTAGAGCATCCCCTCGTCACTCTTTCCATCATTTGAAGGATTTTGAACCCTTTCCATACTAACTGTCTAATGTGTCCCGCCCAGTTATGTCTGCTATCAAATGTTATGCCGAAGTATTTACATTTCGAATCTTCAATAAGCAATTCCTTCCCCACTTTATAATCATATTAAACATTTAGCTTTTTATCTTTGTACCTAATAAGCTGGCACTTTTTTGCATTTATCTTCAGCCCATGTTGACTCACCGAGCTAGTTATCCTATCTACATCAAACTGCAGCTGCCTACGGTCTTCTATTGTTTTGATCGTTTTATATAACATTATGTCATCTGCAAACAATCTAACTCCTGACAGTAAACCATTAACACAGTCATTCATTAGAATAACGAATAGCAATGGTCTCAATACACTACCCTGTGGAGCTCCTGTGTTCTCCTACTTCTTTTGATACTGCATTTCCTACGCTAACTTTTTTCTTTCTTCCTTTTAGGAATTCTTGTACCCAAAAATCACCTTTTTATTGACTCTAATAGTTTTTACCTTATTTAGCACCATTTTATGACTCACTCTTTAAAGGCCTTTGGAAGATCTAGTGCTACACTATCAACTTGACCTCCCCTGATCGCTTAGTCAGAAATATCTTGCATATACAAGTAGCCTACTAACTCAGGTTCGCATGAATATCCTTGTCTAAAACCATGCTTCCGACTTGAAAACCACTTACGTTCATCACAGACACGTCTGATATGGTCGCATATTAATCTCTCAATTAATTTACGTACCACTGATGTCAAGTTGATGGCCTTTAGTTTTCGGCCGTAAATGTCACCCCTCCTTTATGCATCGGAACTGCTATAACACCTTTCCAGTCATCTGGTAAATAACAAGTATCCAGTTTCAATTTAAATAATGTTTCCAGGTAAGGTACTATGTCCCCTCCTCCTATCTTTAAGACATCTGTAGTAATTTTATCCACACCTGCCCCTTTACGCTATTTTAGATTCCTTAGTTCCTTTATGATATCTTCACATTTAATTTCAAATTTTCCAATCTGCTCCCTTCCAACTGTGCGTCCAGGCTCGTTTTCTCAAATAACACCTACCGTTCCTGAATTATTGTCCGTAATGGTCTAACTGAACCAGTTATTTAAATCTGCCTTTTTTTAAATCATCAGTTACTTCTTCTCTATCCTTATCTACAATTGTCTCAACACCCCCCCCCCCCACCCCCCTCTCTCAGTTTCCTGATATAGCTATAGCTCTCTCAGTTTCCTGATATAGCTATAGAAATTTATAGATTCATCAGTCAAAGGCCTCCTACACAAATTATATTCTTCATAAATTCGTCCTTAGCCAGTTACTTTGAAATTATTAATTCCTTGTTTAGCAGTTTCAAGAATTCCTTACTGCCTTGCTGTTTCTTAACGTCTCACCAACCTCTTTAACCTCCTCACCTCTCTGTTATAGTATGTAGGTTCTTTACTTCTGTTTATTTTCTGTTTTGAAGAAAACATTTCTTCACCCTTTTTTTATTATTTCCTTGAACTCTTCCTACTTCGTATTCACTGTACTTGTGCCATTCTTCCATTTAATAAAATTATACCTGAAATATCTTTCTAGTTCCAAAATTTCTGCCTTTTTGTAATTGTATCTATTTCTCCCTTTCAATTCTGGCCACTGGTTCACTGTATCCCCTTATACCTATCAGAACTGGATTGTGATCACTTATTCCTCCAGTTACTTGACAACTGATAAGGCTATCATAAGGCTTTATTAGGAAGATATCCAACGTTTTTGGTCCCCTGTTTTCTGCTCAACCACCTGTATAAAGACTCCTTCCCTTAATAAGACATTTGCGTTATTTATCTTATTTCCTAACCAATTGAAACATGGTAATTTCATATCCCCATCAATAATGAACATTCTATGCTCACTTCTGAACTCTGAATATGAATTTAGTTTCTCCCCAAGAGCCTAGTCTTTATCATTTATTCTTCCACTACGGTATGCAGCCAAAAACCTGACTATTTCTTTTTTGTTTCCGCAGAAGTCTACCCCAAGTAATGATCTCTGAACACCTGTGAACAGTATTAGTCTTTGCTAACCAGTATGAATACCCCTCCCCCAGTTGCTCCTCTGTCTCTGCGGTACAATGTAACCATCAGGAAAAACCTCATTGTCTATTACTCCTTTTTTTATGCATGACTCTATCCCTATAACTACTTGAGGTTCCTGTATCTCTATTAGGTTTGCTAATTCCATTACTTTGTTCATCATACTTCTACAGTTTACCAGTAACACATTTATGACTGGCTTTGTGATATTTACAGCACTAACATTTTCCTTCCCAGATCTGCCCTCCTCTGCTATTGTTTCGAATTGTTCTTCTGTTTGTTAGTATTAGTGATTTTTCTAACCATGGATAACTCAATATCCCTTTGATTACCTTTTTATACCTCCTTATTAACAGCCCCTAATCTAAAAAAAAAAGGCACAGTCCTGACCCCGTCATCACTGGAAGTGGACTAGCTTACAGCTTTAGCTAACAACTCAGAAACTACCCCAATGCCTCTCCTGTTTATGTGTAGGCCAGGCCCAGTGAAACCACACCTACTAATGGTCTCCACGGGCACAATCCCGACGACATAACTAATACTGTTCCCAAGCAGCACCTCCGTCCCCACATTTACTCGCCTCATAGCGTGGTTCAATTGCGGCTGGTCATGGCGACTTATGACTAGCATGAGCTCCACCCCAGTGAGTTGTGCCTCCTTCAACACTTTCTTCAGGTCACTATCGATACTATAATTAGAAATTCTATCAATAATATTCCCCGCAACTCCCACTATCACTACCCTATCCCCCTTGGTGTAACTCCTACAAAGTGAACCTATATCCTCTTTTACCTGACCTAAAATTGCACTAGGTTTGAAAAAAACTTGTGGCTTGGTAACCTGTGCCCAGCTGATCCTGCCAAAGAGGGTCTACACATCTTCCGTAACTACTACCTTTTCATCCTATTCTTTCCTTGTACGCCCCTATTCCTAAAGGCCTGCTGCACCTTATTTACTCCTACATATAAATGAGGGTCTTCCCCTCCTGACGATGGTAACAGGTGAAACCTATTTTTCCCAACAATTTCTGGAGTGTCTGACTTATTCATACGGTTTACCGTTTTTCCCCTACGACCTGCTATAAGCTCCCAACCATCCTTATCATCCTCTTCTCCATATATACCATTTCTACTTTCTGCCACTATAAGCTAAACCTCTATAGGCGAGGCCTCCACAGGCGAGGCCTCCACAGGTGAGGCCTCCACATGCTTAGCCACCATAGGTCAAGCCTCTATAGGCGAAACCTCAGCAGGTCGAGCCTCAAGGGCCCTGACTCTTACCACCAACTCTCTGATCGTTTCGTCTCTCCTGATCCTTACACCCATCTCCCTGATATTTTCACCCCTAATGCAAAGTGGATAAAACAATGGGAAAGCCTTATGTATTTCCCACGTTATCTCTCCACTTCATGACCCAAGAAACTCCTTTTTACACCCACTGCACCCCCACACCATTCTTCATGTTCCTGCGACAGGCGTTCTCGCCTCGCATTAGGGAGGACGGCGGTTCGAATCCCCGTCCGGGCATCCAGATTTGGGTTTTCCATGGTTTCCCCAAATCACTCCAAGCAATGCCGGGATGCTTCCTTCAAAAGGCCATGGCCGAATTCCTTCCCATTCCTTGCCCCATCCTTGTCCCCATCCTTTCCCATCTCTAAAGACCTCGATGTTAAAAGAGACGTAAAGCAGTTGCAAAAAAAAAAAAAAAAAAAAAAAAATCCTGCGACAGGCGCCTCACTTTCCATACATGATTTTTCCCAAATATGTCAAGTACCTTCCAAACAAATTTTAAAGTAACAAGAACAATTTTATGGATTAAGATATGGTAATACCGATGGTAGAGTGTTATTGGATGGACTAGCTTTTTTAAACTACCAGACTCTAATTTAGGACAGTTAAACCAGACTACCCAAACAATACCTACTGTATTACTGATTGCTGTAACTACACTAGTATACCGCTAACCTGGATTTAAACTCTGTTACATGTGAGTTAATCCAAGATTAATTAAATAAATTCCCTACTCTCTGCCCAAGTCTACAGACACACAATTCATTTTAATATCCGATAGCTGTCTCAATCTCTAGGAACTACTGTATTGAGCCGTTACAAGAACCTCTACGCACTTGTTCTGCTACAGAACTATAAATCCACTAAAAACCAACGGGCACTCTACTGTACTATTAAACTACAAATACCTGTTTTAGTTAAGCAAGTGATTTACCGCAATGGTCACTTTCCTCACTTTTCAGATTTTTTTTTTTTTTTTTTTAAGTGTTATTCACACTTTACCAAAACGCCTCTCCTACGAAATTTAAGCCAATACTTTTACTACACGATATTATTTCATGATTTACAAACGTCTCTCGATCACTACTGCAGTGATTTCGACACTTCTTTCCTCCGATTCTATATGTAGCCTATACCTAACCCTACTTTCTGCATTTTCTTGTATTTAATTAACTTGGTTCTACTATTCTGCAGTATTACTACTCTTAACCAACTACAATAACCTGGTTTACAATAACAATGGTTTACATCAAAACTACAACTTCAATACGTAATTTTGCAGTTATTTAAAATAGCGTATTCGAGCAAACCCTGGATATTTCACGTAGGATAATTTTCACAGAAAACGTTTTTCACCAGTTACCATACAAAAAAAAAAAAAAAAAAAAAAAAATAATTTCAAACACTAAACCCGTTAGTAATAAGTTTTTTCCTTCACGAATAAAGGATTTATTCCCTTAAAGCGTTTTAGTAAAATGTAAACAATCATACGAGCTACGGGTTTATTTGAACCAACATCTTTACGAAATATTTAAACTATGAAACTTATATATAAGCCACGAAACAAATATTTCTACACGTTATTTAATGTTAATAAATAATTTTGAATGCTCGTGTTGACTCACAACGTTCCCTTGTGAAACCAGAGGCAATACATCCCCTGACCACAAAATTGAAGTAGAGTTTTTTTTTTTTTAAAAAGTAAGCACGCTTGAGATAGTTAACAGAAGCTTGGGTACATTGAAACATATTGTTTCTCAAGAACAAACAAGTAATACACACTAACCATTACCAATTACAAAATTTTTTTAATGAATATGTAAGCCGAGGGTTATTAGATATGAACAAGAGTATATTGTTAAAAGATAAGCCAGTACACAATCAGTGACGTAACATACAATTATAGCATAAATGATGTCCAAGCAATTACAAACAAGTTCCTTAATGTAGGTGGCAAGACTGAGCTGGCCCGCCAAATCCTCCATGTATAGTTGTTGGTTGACGGACACGTGTTGTGGACAGGAGGCTCATGTGTCTATTACACTTAATTATTAATATTCTTTTCCATAGAGCAACAATAGCAGCAGAAATTTCTCGCAGATTGTGTGTACGCTTCCGTGGTGGTATCAATTCGGAACGTCTAGTGAGGAAAGTTCTTCTGGAGCAAAGCTCTTGTTAAGGAGAAAATCTGATTGTCTTTTTGGAAGGTAGGGCTGTTGTGATGTTCTGCTTCAACTACTTTTGAAACAGAGACTGAAAGGTGAACGGTAAACGCTAGGACACGGTATTCAGAAGGACGCGCGTTCAAATCCTCGTCTTGCCATCCAGATTTTGTATAACGATGGTTACCTTAAAACACTCCAGGTGAATTCTGAAACGGTTCCTTGGAAAAGGCAATGGCCAAATTCTTTTACGCCCCTTATGCTTAGCCGTCCTGCTGCCTCAAATAACCTTGATTATCATAAAGGGGCGATAAGAACTAACTTCTAACCGGGCCAGTTTTAGCAGAAATGTAGTCTGCTAAGGAAGCAAAAGTTGTAAAATTTTGTTAATTGCTACGGACTTGTGCAATTCTTATTACTCGTCTAGTGTTTAGTCTGTATTAAATTCTTTGCTATAATGACACCTTGTGGATGACCGTACTTGTTAACTTAACAACATGGGTGAGGTGTGTGTTTTTACGCAGCTTAGACATCACAATTGATGCATACTATTCGCACTAGTAAAATCATTACTTTTCTCGGCATACGATGTGTGTAGATGAAAGTAACATGAAGACGTAGTTGTTAGCCGTGCCGATATAAAATCAAACAGCTGTCGCTAAGGATTTCACCAAGCGTGGTGGTGTAACGGTATAGCGTTCTGGCATCGCATTCGGGAGGACGGCGGTTCGAATCCCCGTCCTGGGCATCCAGATTTGGGTTTTACATGGTTTCCAAAATCACTACAGGCAAATGCCGGGATGCTTCCTTAAAAAGGCCATGGCCGAATTCCTTCACATTCCTTGGCCTCATCCTTTCCCGTCTCTAAAGACCTCGCTGTTGAGAGACGTAAAGCAGTAAAACAACAACAACAACAACAGCTAAGGATTTCTGCAGACCTAGTTTCAGTAACAACAAAATAAGTTAATGTTTTGATTGCGCACCCGTGCCTGGAACGATAGAAGCAGTTCATTGCAAGGGAAACAATGTTGCCCTTGCAATTGACTAGATCTTATAATTTTTTAGAGCTGGAAATGGCAACTTGCTAACCAACGGGATCTGTAAAATTGCAGAGTGTTGTAGCATTGAGTACTCTAGCGTTAGGTATGTGATTCATACCTTTATGTAAAGACATAGTGATAGTGTGACATGTCACCACTTCAAAACGAAGAATATATAAATAGAAATTAAATCTAGTGAAAGGAAAATAAATATTTACAAATTCAGCATTCTCTGCTAGACTATTACTTTTAACAGATGGGGAATCATTGAACATCCTCTGTTGGCCCCCTCAATGAACTATTTCACCCTATTGGAGACATACCAAATGTCTTAAATCGCACAGGGGCCAGTAGTTGTATTAATGCATATCTATTTCAGTTTTTTCTGCCAATCAAGAGCCAGGAGGGTTCTAATGCATTTTTAGCAGCCAGTCAGGAGCCAGGACTTCCATGATGCGTGGTATGTAAGGAGCTGCTACTCCGCTCGCTGTCTCATTGTCTTGTTTCATCGGGTAAAGTTGACATCGTGGCTCTCTGCCATGTGTAATATTTAATACTTGTTGTAATTATATTCCAAGTGGTTAGACTGTAATCAGTTGTTCCCTTTTTGTTCCAAGATCGTCAGTGTGTTATGTATATGGACAAACAAGCAGATGTTACTGCCATGTCTTCCCAAGAGTTCGCTCTTGCTGAACTTAGATCCTTCAAGAATGCTGCTAATGTTTAATATTTCCATTATAAT
Source organism: Vandiemenella viatica (assembly GCA_031002005.1). Lineage (NCBI taxonomy): Eukaryota > Metazoa > Arthropoda > Insecta > Orthoptera > Morabidae > Vandiemenella > Vandiemenella viatica. The sequence continues at coordinate 173,236,881 of CM061921.1, read as the reverse complement.
CCAAATGGTTTGATTAAAATTAACTGTTCCAGGGGTTTTTTTTTTTTTTTTTTTTTTTTTTAAAAATCGTCAACATGTTTGGGAGGATTTAATAAATACGGTCTGTGAAGGAGGACACAGTGCCTTCTTCAAAATGATGGAGAATGGATACCGGTAAGTACACATCCTTAACGTTGGTACATAATGTGCTCGTCAAATTTTTCCCTTACAATATCACTTTTTTTTTTTTTTTTCATAGTTTACAGCCTTGCAATGGATGGTGATGCCGATCTGGAATTTGGCGTCTATAGAGTCTGGGCCACAAACACTATCGTCGACTTCTCAGCACATGCCGTCAAGGGACCTACCTAACTAAAGTCACAGAACTATTTGTGACTTGTATCTCATTTGCTTGCTATACAACTTGCTTATTTGTCTTCACTGTATAATTTTTTATGTTGCAGTGTCAGGTCTACAATCGGATTCGACGTGGCAACGGAGTCTGGCACCAATATCGTCGGGGTTACAGTCGACAGGAATACCACCACTGCTACCGATATGGTGTTTTAGAACTATTGGTATGATTTTAACTAACACAACTACGTTATTTTATCAATTTTAACGTATTCATTTGGTGGTACTACATAACGGCTTTTCGTTGTTGCAGGATCAGAGCTACAAATGGGCTCGTCTGCTATTCCAGTATGCAATCCAACAACATCAAGGAGAGGACTTACGCAAACCCAGCCATTAATAGCGGGGTCACCTGCTACTTCAGTTTCACACCTATTCCAATATCAGCCAGTGTAATAGGTAAGTGTAGTGCAATCCTTAATGAAAGGGAAAGTAGAATATATTCCGGGATCATTTGAAATTCTGAAAACTATAAAGAACCAACTAACTTTATTAATAAACGCTTTGAGCTTTTGGAAAACACAATTCCATACTGGCTGTAAAAGTTAAAGTTGAATTGAATAACGACTTTAAATTACATAAGAATCAACATTTAGAAACCATCCAATTATGCTTTTAACTAAGATGCGTTAGGCCACAATAAGTACTTCCCTGTCTGATTAGTATGAGATCTATGTGAGGCTGGAGATCATTAAAACATTCAGCGAGTATCAAGACTGGGACATTGGCAAAACTCTTCACAGAATCAACTCGCCAGACGTTAGCATTTAAAAATTAGAACCATTCTATCAGTGGTCTTCCTATGTTGCGCTCTGCCACTCGATATCTGTAGAAATAAGTCAGTAGACAGTGTTGAGAACAAAGACGAACTGTGCTTCCTATGGACGGGTCCTGCATCTTAATTAAAGGTGCAAAACAAAATCCGGAAAGGGTTAGTATTTATAAAAAAAGGACGTTCCAACTACCGTTTCGATTTCAATAACATTGAGTTTACGGTGAAACTCTCAGAAAATTCCAAATTTGAGAGGCAGAATCCAGACTATTCCATTAATGTATTCGGTCTGGAAGAAATTATTAATGATAAACAATTAGTTGTCGGACCTCACCATCTAACTTCAGACAAACTGGAAAAAACAGATCAACATATTGTAGATTTCTAATGGTAATGAAAAATTTTATTACTGCTGAATCAAGAAACTATTGCGGTGGTTATCTCAACTATACCAAATCAAAAAGTTCATGTTCACATTTGTAACAGCTTTCTGCAGTATTTCTGGAGTAATGGTCTCTTACGGTGCCATGCGATTGATTGCTTATGGATGGACGCTGTCAGAGTCAATCTATCCCGTGACGATCACAAAACCATAAAGTTTAAGATTTTTGTGCACCAAACAGCGTGCACCATTCATCGTTTTTTAGAATGTTTGTTGACACACTTTGACCCGTGCAGTCGTCATCCTAACGCCTCTCTCTCCACAGCAGTCCAGGAACACACCCCTTTTGCTGCGGGATATCAGGTCGTTTGCGCATACGGCCACCAGCTGTGCCGAATCGACTCATTCTTGGAGGGAAAATCCTGAGAAGTGGCTAGTTGAACAACTTGTTAAATTGTTTCTGACGTTCATGAAATTTAAAAGATGATTAAAACACTTGTAATGACAACTAATGAGTAAACACAATTTTTAAGCGCTATAGTATACACCACATCTGTGGTGAAAACATTTAACAAGGCATCGTTAAGGTTCCCGATCATTGGCACATCGCAATTAAAATTTGAGGAGCTGCACACAATAACTATAATTTACAGTTCAAGAAGAAATAGTACGTACTTACCATTTTCCATAATTTGTCCATGGAAACAAGCCTAATAAGCTATGAATTTTGTGTTGAGAATGTTATAAAGTTTTAAGACTTGATTTCCACACGTTAAACGAGATTAAATATTGCCTACCTGAAGGTACTGTATACTGCTCGCTGAATATTACGCGACCTGCGCCAAATATTTGTATAAGAATCTAGGCAAAACAAACAATCCTACATTCTCAAAATTCTTCACAACATTCAATCAATGCAAAATATCAATTAAAATGAGCTTGAATTAATTTTAAACTATGCGAAAAATTAATAAATAGTGATTATAAGTAAGGTCACTTAAATGAATGACCAAAAAACTTACGAAATAACGTCAAAAAGTGCCACGATACCGTGTAAGCTTATAGGAATATTGTTAAGTGACTATAGAATAAATTAATTGAATTTTTTTGGTAAAGGTAGGCCTTAAAGAATGACGGAAGGAAACAAGATAGAATCGCTAGGTACTGACTTCTGCATTTCCACATTTCTGGGATCGAAGTCTCGTTTCCAGCAATCTCTTCTGTTTCTTTCATTTCCCTCGGCGTAATTGTATCGGATATGAATGGTATACTATTATACGCGAACCATGATGAACTGTTATTCCAATCACCTCCATCACAGTTTTTTCTTGGAAAGGGCTTTCTGCTGCTCTTTAGAAAAGTATAATCTCAGATACTTGATTTCCTTTTCTATGCAGCTACATCCATCGAATATTTTTTCCCCAAGGACGTTTAGGACATTTAATCCCTTTTGTTGATGTAGTATTTATTTTTGGCGTTCCTTAACAATGGGAACGAACGGTAATCTTCGAAAAATGAAAGTGTTTCCTCGTTGGAGAAAGCGGAGACCCACGAGAACCGACTTCAACTGGAAACGCTTGCAATACGCCGTGCCTCCTGGTTTGTTGAACGAACTGAGGATCCCGGGCATGCCCAAGACGCATGTCTTCCGAGCCTCTGCCCCGTTCAATATGACGCATGCCTCTGACGACCAAAAGTTGAACAAGTGTGGACATAGCTATACAGCAATCTCTAAATCAGTCTGGCCCAATAACGGAGTTCTATTCTTTTCTGAGTTTTCCCTAAATGGTATATTCAGTACAGTTTCAAGTTCCATGATTGTTATGCTGTAGCTAGCTTCGAGCACAGTACGTTTGTCCCTGTATATGTCATTTTTTGGTATACCTTAAGTTCAGAATATGCTGTAAATATTGGAAACGTCCGTTTCCGTTCCAAATAGTGTTGACGGTTTCTTTCTAAGTTTGGCATTGACTTCATCAATTTACTTTTATGAGTTTGTAAATATCCTAACGAAAATTTTTTGCGCTCACATATTGCAGTCGTATTTCCAGTGCCTCTGCACAGAGGGCATTTATAGGTGTCCAAAGCATCGCCCGGTACAGGGATGTATCACCTTGTACTGAACTTTATCCAGTAGTTGGACGAGGCTATCTGATGCGGCTTGTTAATCAAAGTGAGGATGAACTAGTGTTCGCTACAGTAATCAACAAGTGTGTGGTTCCGTCCCCCACCAATATCCAGTAGTAGCTCTTATTACGTAAGTGGCTTTCTCACATTTCGTTATGGCATTTTTTATGCTGTGACCAGGTCAGTTTGGATTATATAATTAGTCTTACATATTTGATGCTCTTTTTTATGGTATTCCATTTAGACCTATACGACTGACATTATGTTTTGTATTCTGTGCCTCGTATAGATACAAACTTCTGATTTTTTGGGGGCAATCGTCATTCCATTTTCTTTTAACCCTTTCTGGAGGTTTATCAGAGTTTTTGAAAGGATTTGCTGGCCCCGATTACCATGTTACCGGAAGCACATATGCACAGGTCAGCGACATACTGCAATATAATTGATACCTTCTCTGCTATTATCTGGCTATGTCTGACGTTTATATATTAAACAGTAGGGGAGATAGAATGGATCCTAAAGCTTGTCTCTCTTAGTTCAACCGTTCCTGTTTTAATAATGAACAGAATTCTTTTTTGGAGCAGTGAACATAGGTTTTCAATAGAGCTATGTGGAATTCGCATGGGTTTTAGCTTTTTGGCCAATATTGGGATGCTGATGGTGTCGATATCATACCCGCTCGACAGGCCAATATATACAACCTATGGTTATCCATTTCTACTCCAGCAGTTTTGACCGAGCGTGGTGGGTGAGTGGTTAACGCTCCGGCCTCGCATTCGGGAGGACGCTTGTTCGAATTCCCATCCGGGCATCCAGATTTGGGTTTTCCATGGTTTCCCTAAATCACTCCAAGCGAATGCCGGTATGCTTCCTTCAAAAAGGCCATTACCGAATTCCTTCCCGTACCTTGTCCCCAATCCCATCCTGCCTCTAATGACCACGACGTGGGCAAGGCGTAAATCCATAAGTAAAAAAAAAGTTGAAAAAAGTCCAGCAGTTTTGTATATCCATTGTGAGATGCGCCATTTGTTCCTTTTGTTTTCGGAATCCTAGCTATTTTCGTGGTAGCGGGTTGTGATTCTCTATGCACCACTACATCCTGTGTTTAACCATTTTACCCTAGGACTTGAGGGGATTCGGTAAATAAGTTATAGGTCGATAGGAACCTGCATCTTGGGGGTTCTTTCCAGTGCGAAGTGCAGTTTTTACTTCAGGACCATTCCGTCTTTCTTGCCATGTATTTTTAACGTACTAAGAAAAATAGGTTTTACTGATTCTGATAGAAGTTTTACAATTGATTACGAGTAGTGGCAAAATATAAGTTCGCTTTAAAATAATAGGGCCGTCTATCATCTGGCCACGCCCCCTTTTGTGAAACAATCCTAGTTCGCTGTATTAGTGGGAACTCCTGAGGGGGTGTTGCCAGAATAATTAATGTTTTTCTGCTAACCTAATTTTGTCTGCCATTTTGTGCGGCAAATACATCTGCACTAACGTATGTAATTTTTGTGTTAATATGTAACAGCAGCTGCAGACTCATTTCCCTAGTGAAGCTGGCACTAGCAGATTTCAGGTGCAGTTGATATCCCAACCCTTATACCTGCATTCTTTGTAGAATATTCTTGAACTGTGATGTTCTTCGCGTCAACGAATTCTCATGTTTTCCAATTTGACAGTTATAAGCAGTTTTAATATAATTCTTGATTAAAATTTAGATTAAAAGAGCACTATATGATTTTTGTTGCATAATGCTAATAACTGAAATGTTAGATGGGCTTGTAATTAAATTATTGCTTAATAGGACACTGTATGGACAATTTGTCTGAAGGGTTACTTATTTAAAATATTGTGCAATAACGACTTTTTCAAATACTCAAAGACTTGCAGATATCAAACTCAGCAAAGCTAATTTAATTTGATATCAAAACACGTAAACCAATATACCAATTAAAGAAAGCCTTGAAATAATAACCAAACACTTCAGAGAACAAAAAATACCTGATACACACACAAAGGAAACCATACTTATTCTAGAACATCAGAAAATTACTTTCATTTCAAAATCAACTATTAAACTCTACGTTATGGATTCTCAAATTGCAAGAATACATACAAATATATTTATAAAATACAAAGGAAATGAAATATTACAAAAAATCATCGAAAAGAAAGGATGCAACATCATATATTGGTTCAGATATGTAGATAATATAGTCTGTCCAGTTAATCAAACAGAAGCTAGAATTACCCAATTACACACACATATCTACACACATAAAATACCAGCAATAAGACTCATACTCAACCGACTAAACAGAACTCAAAAATGAAGAAAATTACAAATCAGAATTCAACACAATTAAACAGATAGCCACCATAAATGTAAATAAAAGATTAAACCAAATAAACAACAACATCAGAAAACGAATACTAAAGACAACACAGGGACAAGCAAAAAAAAAAAAAAAAAAAAAAAAAAAAAAAAAAAAAAAAAAAAAAAAAAACATATCTAAACATCCATATGCACTCATTAACAGAAAACATACAACCCATATAATTAAAAAAATAATAATGGCTTGTTATGACTTCCGTCACCAAAAATGCACACAAAATATCAAACATTCTAAAAAAAAAAAAAAAACAAGGACTCTACATTCCTTTTAGAACCAATTGCTATTAATAAATACGTGAAAAGCAGCACAACAAAAACAAATACCACAATTCAGGCATATATCGGCTCTCTTGTCAAAACTGTGAAGCACAATACATCGGTCAAACATTCAGGTAATTCTAAAAAAAGTACAAAGAGAACTTAAGACTATTGAAATACTACATCACATTTGCGGAACTCCTCATAGAACACAACTACCTAATCAGATACTTACAAATAAACAATATCAAACCACAGAAAATAACATTTCATGAAAATTATCATATCCATGAAGCACTAGGTGTAGTAAAACAGGTAATTAATTAATACACGAACTTAACCAACCAAACGCTATACGTTATATTGAAAACAATATAAATTTACACAAAAAGAATTCAAATGTCGCCCCCCCCCCCCTAATCATCGAAGATGATGCGATGATGTAGACTATAAATCCAAGAAAATATAACCACATTGAAGCTTAAAAAAACATAAAGGAAACATACATTCCAGTCAAAAATATGGTGAGGTGTTTCCACTCAGATATGGTTTTGACATCAATACTATTAGTAAAATTAATGGTGATACTGTGTAGTCAGGTAAGTGTAGTGTTATGTTATCGCATTCCACAGTAAAGAGAATTCTTGTGAAGATGCACAATGATTGTTGTTAAAACGTACACGACGAAGGAAACTCTGAATCTGATAATATGGAATAAAAATCACATATAAGTAAAATTAATTTCAACTGCGTTTTATATTGGTTTTAACTGAAAATTGTCTGACAAAATGTACAAATGTCACACAGATGTCGCTGAAGATACCCTGAATGTGGAGTGTAACGCGAACGATACAAAAAATAATATAAAATTCAACTGCATTGGCGTATCATTAGCCATTATAAAAAATTGAAAAACGTAAAATTAACGAAAAGACGCACAAAGTCTAGTTGTTAGAGCTGTTATAAGTTGAGAACTGAAAAATAATAGAAGCAGTTTTGTCTTTTGTGATCCAACTGCGAATTGATTTTAGCTATGGCTGTTTTAATTATTCCTAATGAAAATGATTTCTATAATACCCGGCGATTATATGAAATAAATTGATTCAAGGAAATCAGTTTAATTAAGTTTTAATGTTAATTAAACGTTTTAAGTAAGTAAACCCTTAGATTAAATGTCCTCACGGTGTTCGATTAAACAAGAATTGAATTACAAACTCATCCAACCGGTTTAATTGTATTCAATCAAAATAATAAAATGGCCCTTAATCCGAATTTTAATCAAGTATTCAACTAAAACTGCTTTATAAAATCCCGATTATCAAAAAACGAGCAATTGTTGGCATGAAGAACTTAACATTTATTGAACCTTCTGAAAGGGATAGGTGTGAGGGATGGATTCGGCACGTGTCCACAACTACCAGCTCCACAGCGGAAGGCAGTCTGCAGCTGCTGTTACTTTTCAACACAAAAATATTATATTTTTATATCGGTGGTGTCGTTTTTGTTTGTCTAACAAAACGCTGTAAAAACATAGGTTAGCGGAAAAGAATTCATTAATCTACCAACAGCGCTACGGACTGTTGCACCGGTACATTAAACCGGGTTTGCCTCGCACCATTGGGGTGATCGGTGGGTCGGGACCGATATTCCTGCGCGGCGTCCTGGTGCCCTTCGGAGTGTGAGGTTCATTTTTGTGATTTCTGTAAGTCTGATTCTGGTGGTGTTAACCATAGATAATCTAAGCTGTTGCGTTGAATGAAGCATCACGGCATTCGTCTGGAGTGATTTGGAGAAACCATGGAAAACTCAAATCTGGATGCCAGGAAGGGGATTCGAATCGGCGTCCTCCAGAATGCGAGGCCATAGCTTTAAACGCTCACCCACCACGCTTGGTGACTCTACTCTATTCGCCCATCCAACAGTATAGGGTTGTATCATAACTAGTTTCTTTCCCTTTGCGGCGATATTCATGACGGCATTCTTTATATCCGGTGATACGTCTCTGATTATTTTATCTATAGACTTTGATTATTATCTCCCCTACGTTTCTCAATATATTCCTCGTAAACGTAGAATGCTCCAAAATCATTTTCCTGATACTTATAGGCCGGTGTAACATTTTTCCTAGCGCTTATTGTTGGTCACGTTATGGTACTCATTTACTGCTGTGTTAGGGGCAAAGTTGGTGACGTTATTTAGTACTAAATTGTTACTAATTTCCTTGGTTGGCATACTGACATTTTCTATATGTGCCATCTCCAAATCTTCAATCGAAGAAGTACTCCTAAAACGTCGGTTGTTCGCTTTACCTGGGTAATTGTTAGACAATTTTTCTCCATCTGCAGTGTGATTAGATTCTGAAGGGTTATCACCTAACTGGGTACACTTTTGTATCTGAACTATCTTCACTTTTGCCACAGAGATGTGAGTGTTATCCTTATCCTTGTCCTTGCGCTATTTGTGTTTTGTTACTATTGCTGGGTGCTGATACTTTTTACAGCCGCATTGTATTTACCTGATAGATTTAATCGTCCTCAAAAAAGCATACTATTGGAGCTGTGTTTAACACTTCCACTGAGTCCGTCATAGAAATCGTAGATCGATCTGGTGTATGCGAAATGGTATCTGCCATTGCTCCATCGCTTTTTTTCAGACATCACTTTGACTGAGCATAGTGGCCACACAAGCATTGGTCGACACTTAATTACGTAGTTCCTTTATAAAAGTTGTGGTAGAGTATAACACAGGATAATATTTCACAGTTTCGCAATAGACTACGCTCTAGGAAAGATAATGACTCCCTTTAATGTTTACTCGACGGTCTCTATGCTCCGGAACAAGCGCTGCTGCTAGACTGTTTGCCATTTGCTTTATTGCTTTTTGAATTTGATAGTTTTCTTGTAGAGTGATGGTATTGTGTCGGTGATTGTTGATTGAGAGGATTTGCATGTGTGTGTTAATGTCTGTTGGTAAGTAATCATTTTCTATTAGATGTTCAGCGAATGTGGGGTTATTACTGTACTTAAGTGCCCTCATGTGTTCTTCTTGTCTGGCTTTAAACTCTCTTCATGTCTGTCCTTTGTATATTGCTTCACAATTTTAACATGTCAGTTGATAAATGCCTGACTCTTGATAGTTGTCTCTGTATAAGTGAGTTTTTAATGGTTTTTGTGCTGAGTTGTCCGTTCGTAGAGCAATGTTAATGCCTTGTTTTTTTTAACAATGTTTGTGATTCTGTGAGTGTATTTGTTGGAATATGTCATTGAGTACTATTTAATTTTATTTTCGTTGTCTTTTGTGGTTTGTGAGCAAGCAGGTACTGAATGACCACATAAACCTAACAAACCAAACGCTGTTCAACATACGTTAACCCTACGGAAAGTTGCACTCATACACTTCTACATCTAATTCTACATATATACTCTGCAATTCACAAAATTGTGGGTGGCAGAGGGTGCTCAGCACCAAAGCTTGCAGAAAATTAGAAGAAAATAGCAAAACATCATGCTTCCATGCAGTTTCAAAACTGGCGTTATCAGGGCATTAAGAAAACAAGATTCCCACCGTAAATAAGTGAGTCGTAATATACTAAATGTTTACATCGAGTATGCAGCAGCCAAGACAAATGGCTTTAGCGGAAACATGCTTTGGCGAAAAAGCAAAAATATGTGGTTACGAACCTGGAAAACACTAATGTAAATAGTAGGTTGAAAATAATCAGAAAATATTTCTATTTAGAATTAGGTTAAACATCATAGAATAAGTTTGTAATACTCAATGTAAAATTTTAAAATATATTTGGCGCTCATGATGGATGGATGAGAGGCGAAACGCCTACGGCATTAAAGCTACAAAAACAGTTGCATTGACGTTATTTTATCATTTTATTTACTGAGCAACTGCGGAAAAATGGCCTACAATAACACTGGGCATTTTATAAAATTTCACCATTGAGTTTGATGTTCCTAAAATTTCTGTTGATTATTCCATTAAGGTATTGAATTTTCTGTATCCTAAATGTACAAATTTGTTGATTTGTTGTACTGGTCTGTCATTAAAATAATGTTAATCCGGAATGGATTATCTCTCTTGATGACCATTACTTTCTTTTTGTCTGAGGTGGTTTTCAAATCATATTAGTTTGATATTTTCATCACTAAATATAGCTCTAGGGTCAAGTTATCTTATGTCTCAGCTAAGATCACCTGGTAGTCAGCTAAAAGCTTTGTATCTAATACAGTGTCATTAAAATAGTTAGGTACACATTTCAGCCACGTATGGCGGCTATGTATGTCGGTATGTTGAATTCTCGATATTTTTTCAATCAACTGTGTCATTTTGAAATTGCAAACAAGCCATTCTGTGCATTATTCATTAGAATTCTGCTATTCACTATTGTTGTGTGCATCTTGTTTGCTATACACCGCAGCCGTATACCATGATAATTATCAGTTTTCAAACGACCTCTACACACTAAGGGTCTTATTACACTAGGCCACCTGGCGGCGCAACCAGCCGCGCCACTGCCGTCTCTGTTGCCGACGCGTGCAGGACTCTGGTGACGCAGCCAGCCACTCGTTTCCATTCTCACACAGACAAGCAGTCTGTCTGCTGTTAACCTCGCATTATACGCAAATTGTGTAGTTCAATGTGTCCAATGAACTACAAAATGTCACTGTGGAAATCAGAGGAACTGAAAATGTAGAGAAGACAAAAGGGTGAAGCAAGAAGCATTTCTCATTTTCGTATCTTTCCCTGTAATATCAACTTTCATTAACGACAATAATTGAAAGAAAGACGATTTAGGCATTAGTAGTAGGACAAGGGGGAACCAAGCCAGAAACCGGGAAAACCCGTGACGTCACAAGATGGCCGCCCCGTTAGTTCTTTGGCCGGCCAAGATGGCGGGCCGGCCGACCAAGATGGCGGGGCCGTTAGTTCCTCGACCGGCCGCACAGATGGCGGCATCTCCTGGGGGCGCTGGACCGTTAGTTCATTTGGTGGCGGCTAGATGGCGCTGGACCGTTAGTTCTTTGGGCGACTGGTAGATGGCGTTCGGTGCAATTATTTCCGGCGCGCTCTGCGAAATGTGTACACTGTTTCAACGACTGTTATCTATGTTTGCTTATCCATTAAGCGTTGCGAAATGTGTATTCCTAGCGTCCTGTTAAGCAAGCACTGAACATCTTGGCTACTATCGACACACAGTAAAATATTTTCTTCGGTTCTGTGTCGTGAAAAATACTTAAGCGTGAACCATTGCGATTTTTTTACTAAAGTCCACATCAACGGATATTACGTGAACAGACATCGGTAGCGTTGGGGCTAGAGTGCCGAAGGTCGCCGGTTCGAGTCCGGCCACGGTGTTTTTATTGAAAAAGCCGTTCCAACTCGTCAATTTCAAAACGAAAATCATAATTTTAGTTTCCATACCTAGAGAGTATGGCGCCAGCCTGCCTTGAATAAAAAATAAGTCGAAAAGCATAAATGTTTCCTTTTAACGTTCGATATGGGGAAAAAAAACTCATAAACTCCAGATATAAAACCGAGGAAGAATTCTATGTGTACCTGTTTTCATGAAATTATTTAGCGTTCTTGCCTCGCATTCGGGAGGACGGAGGTTCGAATCCCCATCCAAGCATCCATGGTTTCCCAAAATCACTCCAAGTGAATGCCGGGGATGCTACCTTCAAAAGGCCATGACCGAATTCATTCCCATTCCTTTCCCGTCTCTAAAGACCACGTTGTTAGAGAGACGTTAAAAAAAGTACCTGTTTTAGCGTTCTGGCCTTGTATTCGAGAGGACGGCGTTTCCGGGCATCCAGATTTGGGATTTCCATGGTTTCCCCCAAATCACTCCAGGTGAATGCCGGGATGCTTCATTCAAAAGGATATGGCCGAATTCCTTCCCATTCCTTGCTCCCCATCCTCTCCCCGTCTCAAAAGGCCACGTTGTTAGAGAGACGTTAAAAAGTTTAAAAAATGAAATTATTGTGATAAAGTATAGCAATACCACACATACGTTATTCCTTTCAAGATTCGTAGCCTCAAAAACCCATCAATGGTGAAATCCTTTCATTGAAACCGAGAGACATTCACCGACGAAGGTAGGGAAAACCATATAAAAATTCCGTTCATCGAAGCAGGCAGACATTAAAAATTAATACACCGATGAAGAGACGGGAAACAAACTCAATTAGTCACATCATGTTGGATTCATTATGAACAATACAATATAACTCACGAGTGTCACCTATATTCCGTGTATTTTAAAGGGAGTATTAAATTATGTGTAATGAAACACAGACACTTTTTGAACTCAAAGAGGCATTGAAGGGGTTTAGTGATGTATGTAAGTATAACCTCGATGAATCTAAAGCAAAGTTGTCGATTTGAAAAACAGTTTCTTTTCCTACAGACATTCCAGAAGTGATTACATGATGTCAAACCAATCAGGCTGTAATTTTTTTTCAAGCCTATTTCTCAACCCTGTCTTTGGACAAGAGGCCACTTGAAAATATTTGTGACAAAGCCTTTCCCACACCAAAGCTAGAAAAAATCAAAGTTTCCAGTTTGACCATGGCAAAGCTCATGGAATGCAACGAGGGAAGAAAGAATTCATATAAGCATCAGTACGACGCCTTATTTTTCAAATCTTATCTCTGATGTCACTGGTATGAAATATTTCATTGCACGTGTAATTGTTGCCATCAAGGTCAAACCTTTGTCGTCTGTCAATCCAGACCAATCTATGTATCAATTCTGTTATGCTTTCGTAAGCAATCACAAATTGAGTGTCCTTAGCAATCCCTTGTGACACATCAGTGATTGACTAGAAACAGAGAGATATACGCTGTGCCATGTACTTACCCACCTTTAACTGTATTTCACAGCACAGCAAGTATGTTCCAGGAACGAAACATCGTTTGTTAATCTTACTAATTTCACCCCTGCCCTTTGTGATAAAAATCGAGTCACGCTAAGCACAGAACATGCCTGATACCATCGCCTGTAGCCAAGGTGGAGATATAGAAAATTTACCCACTTACTTATAGAAGAAATCCAGTGCACTATTCATAATTCTTTCACCAAGATCTACCCTAGCCTCATCGCCAACATACGCCCAGCACTTCGTCAAACCACCTTCTGTTTTCCAATGATTCCCATTCAAACCCCTGATCAGTTACAGACAGGGTTACCTTCTGTTCGTGCGTTAAAGTAAACCAAAAATTCAAAATTCGCAAAGTCTTCTCCTAATCAGTAGCCAGGTACCAAAATGTTCACTTAAGGTGCTTCTACTGCAGTTTTCCAGGAAATTATTTTTAAATAAATCAGGACCCAGGAGAGTTCTCCATTCGGTTTAAAATGTTCCCATCTAACGCCAACCTTCGGATTCAGGGCCAAGTGTGACATTTGTTTGTAATTGCATGCTTCGTTCAAGTAACCACCATAAAGTTACCATAATGCTCTTAGCTAACTGATAGTTTCTTGGTCATCAAACAGACATCATAACCCACATTTTCATAGAAGATCCCCACACATCGACAAGTATCCATAGGTGCAGACACTAGTTCTATTACGCCTAAGATAGTGCTCACACCTGAACTGTCGTAAATTGTTAGGTCAAAGTGGGTGTTTAGATATTTTATCCACTCAGGCCTCATCACCTAAAGTCTAGTGCGAGATTGTGGTCATGGTCAACTTAGGCTCCATACACCACTCAGAATTATTCCACCAATATCCATTCTAACAGCATTATACGCCACCTACAGCCCCTCAACAATCTTCCTATCTTCCAATGACATACCAGCTCCAGCTCCTTTATTATGTCACTTACTGAATATTTTCCACAGATAAATCTAGCTGCATTCCTTTGCACCTTGCGTTTGATGTACAAAAAATGTGGACTCCATACTACACCACACAAGTCCTTCGCTTCTCTGGTACATCACCCCTCTCTGTTAAATGATTTTTATGTAGTGAGAATCACAATTCGTATGCCAATACAAACGGTAGTAAACTGTAAAGAGCACATCGAAATGGGAGATTGCCTAAGCCCTGAAACAATGGTTAGAAGCACACGTTGATGGTGAGCATAATTCTATAGCCATATATTTTAGACTCAAATCCACATACTTGATTTTTAATGTGCCATCAGTATAGCTGGTGGCTGGAACTAAGCTCTTGGCAATGTTTGGCCAAAAGTCATTTGTTAATAGCAGCTCATCAAAGACAAATTTTGGGTGAACCTGCCCAGGCGGGCGCAGCGGGAGGTGGCCACCCTTCCTCACAGCGGACGCGTACATCGTGTTTTAGTAGGTCGGTATACCGGCACATATTACCGCCTCGAGCGCAATGAAATTCCGGTCTTCAGTGCGGTCCTAAAAATGCGGTTACCGGTAGTAGGTCCCGGTCGGAAAACTCCGGTAACCTTTCGCGGTCCGCGCTTTTAGACCGGCGTCTTACGGTATTTCTGTCCGCAGTGGGGAAGGGTGGCCACCTCTCGCCGCGCCCGCCTGGGCAGGTTCACCCAAAATTTGTCTTTGATGAGCTGCTATTAACAAATGACTTTTGGCCAAACATTGCCAAGAGCTTAGTTCCAGCCACCAGCTATACTGATGGCACATTAAAAATCAAGTATGTGTGGTGAGCACTGAGATGTATTGTAAAGACATGATATCATCTGCCTATCATGTAACACCTTAGTGTGGACGTCGTGTGTCGGGTCCCTTTCCTGCAGTTACTTGTATGTATGTGGTAACTTATGAAATTGTGGTATATGCATGGACATATGTGTGTGTACGTGTTCCTGTGTGGTTATGTGTGTAATTATGGTGGTAGGAGTCTACTCGAGATGTTTCCATCAGTGGCCACCTATGTAGATGTAATCATTTGGGTATGATGAGCACCGAGGTTTGTGGCAAAGAAATGAAATATTTCGCACATCCTGTAGCTATTCAGTCTGGACCTAGGGTGTTCAGTCCTTTTCCTCCAGTTACGTGTATGTGTGTGGTGATGTATGGTAACTGTGTGTATGCATAGACATGTGAGTGTGTGTCTTTCTATGTGGTTGTGTGTCTATCCCGATAGGATTCTACTCGACTTTGAGATTTCACAATGACTGGCTACCTATGTGTTGATGTAATTAATTGATAATGTGATAAGTACTGAGGTGTATGGCAAAAACATGTCATCCATTGCACACACTCTAACGTCTGTCTGATGGTTTTTTGGTCAGTTATGTTTGTGTGTGAGACCTAGTATGAGTATGGGAGTTATGATATTTGTCTGATGACCACTGTGCGTACTGATACTCGTGGTACGTCGGACAAATATTACTGAACAGCAGAAAAGGCTTGTGGCGTGGGATAGAGGTGGTGCTGATCATGTGAACAGCTTTGTACATATTACCAACGATACTGAATGGCAGAGAGGTCTGTAGTGTAAGTTAAATGATATTATTTTGATGTGAGGAGTTTGTTACTTGGAACACATGTTAATGATGATTTTTTTGTCAGTCTTGAGCCATGGGGGTTCTGTCCCACTTTTTCTTTGCCATGATTGGGCTGGTTGTTGTGTTGAGCTCGCTGTAGGCATGGATATATGTGTCTGTGTGCGTCTTTCTCTGTGTCTGTATGCGTAAGTATGGTGATACCTTCCTTAAACTCATTTATCTGGACGTATGAATTTCTGTTCCTCCCATATGTTTGTGCGTGTGTGTGGAGACGTATGGGTGAGACCTAGTATGAATATGGAGGTTATGATATCCGTCTGATAGACAAGTGTCCATTGTAACTCATGGTACCTGGGTCACATGTTACTAAATGACAGAAAGGGTTGCGGTGTGGGGGAGATGTGGCTGTGATTTCAAACTTCACACAGTTGGATCTAGCATGTTCAGTCTCTTTCCTCCAGTTATGTGTGGTGATGAATGGAACTGTGTGAATGCATTGACATGTTTGTGTGTGTGTGAATGTGTGTCTTTCTATGATTTTTGGCCAGTCATGGGTGTTCTGTACCACTTTTTCGTTGCCACGATTGGGCTAGTTGTTGAGTCGAGATCGCTGTAGACATGGAAATGTACGTGTGTATGCGTCTCTATCTCTGTGTGTTTTTTTTTGCGTAAATATGTGATACCTTCCTTTATCTCGTTTGTCTGGATGTATGATGTGCTGTTCCTGCACTGATGCTTGTGTGAGGTGACATATGGATTTGTGGATGAGACCTAGTATGAATATGGGAGTTATGATATCTGTCTGATGACCAAGTGTCTACTGCTACTCGTGGTACATGGGGGGCACATGTTACTGAATGGCAGAAAAAGCTTAGGTGTGGGATAGACGTGTTGGTGCTGATGTGAACAGTTTTGTACCTAGCACACATGATACGTGATGGTAGTGAGGTCTGTAGTGTGAAATATATGAGATGATGTTGATGTGAAGAGTATGGTGCCTGGAACATATGTTACTGATGATTTTTTGGTCAGTTATGAGCCATGGGGGTTCTACCGCCCTTTTTCGTCGCCATGATTGGGGCTGGTTGTTGTGTTTAGCTCGCTGAAAGCATGGAAATGTGAGTGTTTGTGCGTTTCTCTCTGTGTCTGTATGTGTAAATATGGTGATACCTTCTATAAACACGTCTGTCTGGACGAATGATTTTGCTGTCCCCTCCACTTATGTTTGTTTGTGCTAGTGTATTGAGATGTATGGATTTGTGGGTGAGATCTGATAGCCAAGTGTCAATTGCAACTCATGGTACCTGCGTCACTTTTTTACTGAATGGAAGAAAGGGTTGCGGTGTGGGAGAGACGTGTTGATGGTAAATATAATCAACTAGGGCGGGCTGAACACTATTTATGGTATAAACACTTAGGTTTATGGTGAAAACATGTCATCTTTTGCACATCTTCTATCTCGCCAGGCTGATGATATGTAAGGAGACTTCTGGTTTTCAGCCAGTCATGAGGCAAGAGAGTACTACACCACTTTTTGTTTCCATGATTGGTACCGGTAGTTGTGTAGTCTTGGACATGTGTATCTGCGTCTCTCTTTGTGCATGTAAACGTAAGTAACTCGTCTGTCTGATGATTTTTGTAACGATAGTTCTGTCCAGTTAATCAGTTGTAACGACAATTCTGCCCCCCACTTCATCGTTTCCGTGATGCTTGCTGTTAGTTATGTCGACCTCGCTGTATGCATGTACAAGTGTGTGCGCGTGTCATTCCTATGTGGATTTGAGTCTAAAATATATGGCTATAGAATTATGCTCACCATCAACGTGTGCTTCGAACCATTGTTTCAGGGCTTAGGCAATCTCCCATTTCGATGTGCTCTTTACAGTTTACTACCATTTGTATTGGCATACGAATTGTGATTCTCACTACATAAAAATCATTTAACAGAGAGGGGTGATGTACCAGAGAAGCGAAGGACTTGTGTGGTGTAGTATGGAGTCCACATTTTTTGTACATCAAACGCAAGGTGCAAAGGAATGCAGCTAGATTTATCTGTGGAAAATTTTCAGTAAGTGACATAATAAAGGAGCTGGAGCTGGTATGTCATTGGAGGATAGGAAGATTGTTGAGGGGCTGTAGGTGGCGTATAATGCTGTTAGAATGGATATTGGTGGAATAATTCTGAGTGGTGTATGGAGCCTAAGTTGACCATGACCACAATCTCGCACTAGACTTTAGGTGATGAGGCCTGAGTGGATAAAATATCTAAACACCCACTTTGACCTAACAATTTACTACAGTTCAGGTGTGAGCACTATCTTAGGCGTAATAGAACTAGTGTCTGCACCTATGGATACTTGTCGATGTGTGGGGATCTTCTATGAAAATGTGGGTTATGATGTCTGTTTGATGACCAAGAAACTATCAGTTAGCTAAGAGCATTATGGTAACTTTATGGTGGTTACTTGAACGAAGCATGCAATTACAAACAAATGTCACACTTGGCCCTGAATCCGAAGGTTGGCGTTAGATGGGAACATTTTAAACCGAATGGAGAGCTCTCCTGGGTCCTGATTTATTTAAAAATAATTTCCTGGAAAACTGCAGTAGAAGCACCTTAAGTGAACATTTTGGTACCTGGCTACTGATTAGGAGAAGACTTTGCGAATTTTGAATTTTTGGTTTACTTTAACGCACGAACAGAAGGTAACCCTGTCTGTAACTGATCAGGGGTTTGAATGGGAATCATTGGAAAACAGAAGGTGGTTTGACGAAGTGCTGGGCGTATGTTGGCGATGAGGCTAGGGTAGATCTTGGTGAAAGAATTATGAATAGTGCACTGGATTTCTTCTATAAGTAAGTGGGTAAATTTTCTATATCTCCACCTTGGCTACAGGCGATGGTATCAGGCATGTTCTGTGCTTAGCACTGCCTTACACTGACTCGATTTTTATCACAAAGGGCAGGGGTGAAATTAGTAAGATTAACAAACGATGTTTCGTTCCTGGAACATACTTGCTGTGCTGTAAAATACAGTTAAAGGTGGGTAAGTACATGGCACAGCATATATCTCTCTGTTTCTAGTCAATCACTGATGTGTCACAAGGGATTGCTAAGGACACCCAATTTGTGATTGCTTACGAAAGCATAACAGAATTGATACATAGATTGGTCTGGATTGACAGACGACAAAGGTTTGACCTTGATGGCAACAATTACACGTGCAATGAAATATTTCATACCAGTGACATCAGAGATAAGATTTGAAAAATAAGGCGTCGTACTGATGCTTATATGAATTCTTTCTTCCCTCGTTGCATTCCATGAGCTTTGCCATGGTCAAACTGGAAACTTTGATTTTTTTCTAGCTTTGGTGTGGGAAAGGCTTTGTCACAAATATTTTCAAGTGGCCTCTTGTCCAAAGACAGGGTTGAGAAATAGGCTTGAAAAAATTACAGCCTGATTGGTTTGACATCATGTAATCACTTCTGGAATGTCTGTAGGAAAAGAAACTGTTTTTCAAATCGACAACTTTGCTTTAGATTCATCGAGGTTATACTTACATACATCACTAAACCCCTTCAATGCCTCTTTGAGTTCAAAAAGTGTCTGTGTTTCATTACACATAATTTAATACTCCCTTTAAAATATACGGAATATAGGTGACACTCGTGAGTTATATTGTATTGTTCATAACGAATCCAACATGATGTGACTAATTGAGTTTGTTTCCCGTCTCTTCGTCGGTGTATTAATTTTTAATGTCTGCCTGCTTCGATGAACGGAATTTTTTTATGGTTTTCCCTACCTTCGTCGGTGAATGTCTCTCGGTTTCAATGAAAGGATTTCACCATTGATGGGTTTTTGAGGCTACGAATCTTGAAAGGAATAACGTATGTGTGGTATTGCTATACTTTATCACAATAATTTCATTTTTTAAACTTTTTAACGTCTCTCTAACAACGTGGCCTTTTGAGACGGGGAGAGGATGGGGAGCAAGGAATGGGAAGGAATTCGGCCATGTCCTTTTGAATGAAGCATCCCGGCATTCACCTGGAGTGATTTGGGGGAAACCATGGAAATACCAAATCTGGATGCCCGGAAACGCCGTCCTCTCGAATACAAGGCCAGAACGCTAAAACAGGTACTTTTTTTTAACGTCTCTCTAACAACGTGGTCTTTAGAGACGGGAAAGGAATGGGAATGAATTCGGTCATGGCCTTTTGAAGGTAGCATCCCCGGCATTCACTTGGAGTGATTTTGGGAAACCATGAATGCTTGGATGGGGATTCGAACCTCCGTCCTCCCGAATGCGAGGCAAGAACGCTAAATAATTTCATGAAAACAGGTACACATAGAATTCTTCCTCAGTTTTATATCTGGAGTTTATGACGGTTTTTTTTCCCCATATCGAACGTTAAAAGGAAACATTTATGCTTTTCGACTTATTTTTTATTCAAGGCAGGCTGGCGCCATACTCTCTAGGAATGGAAACTAAAACTTTGATTTTCGTTTTGAAATTGACGAGTTGGAACGGCTTTTTCAATAAAAACACCGTGGCCGGACTCGAACCGGCGACCTTCGGCACTCTAGCCCCAACGCTACCGATGTCTGTTCACGTAATATCCGTTGATGTGGACTTTAGTAAAAAATCGCAATGGTTCACGCTTAAGTATTTTTCACGACACAGAACCGAAGAAAATATTTTACTGTGTGTCGATAGTAGCCAAGATGTTCAGTGCTTGCTTAACAGGACGCTAGGAATACACATTTCGCAACGCTTAATGGATAAGCAAACATAGATAACAGTCGTTGAAACAGTGTACACATTTCGCAGAGCGCGCCGGAAATACTTGCACCGAACGCCATCTACCAGTCGCCCAAAGAACTAACGGTCAAGCGCCATCTAGCCGCCACCAAATTAACTAACGGTCCAGCGCCCCCAGGAGATGCCGCCATCTGTGCGGCCGGTCGAGGAACTAACGGCCCCGCCATCTTGGTCGGCCGGCCCGCCATCTTGGCCGGCCAAAGAACTAACGGGGCGGCCATCTTGTGACGTCACGGGTTTTCCCGGTTTCTGGCTTGGTTCCCCCTAGTACTACTACTGGCATTCTGAAGTAATAAAAATCTTGTCGTATGAATACACTTCATCAAAAAGAGTATAGATTCCTTTAGCAATAGAATATGATTTACATGCATCTTTCTCCCCCTTCACCTTCTCTTTTTCATTTTAATTATTTGTAATTAATTATTAATTTAACTCCCAAGGCAATTTCCCTAGTCATCTAATTACCACATATGCATTTTCTTTAATGGTTGGAATGTTAAATTCCTCCCCCATTTCCTTTTTTGAGTTACAAATTTTAAATTTTAGAGCGTTTTTGGTAAATCATACATCACTACACTTGGTAATTTGTTCCAATTCCTGATACTCTTACCAACAAAAGAAAATTTTCCCACTCCCTTATGCATGAAATCGAGCGCAAACTTGTGGTCATGGTCGACTTTCCCCTTCCATGCACAACCTATTCCTAATTCTTTGACCAATATCATTCCAAGCCCCATCACCAACACATGCCCTGTACATTTCCAGCACTCTCTTCACCCTCCTCCAATGATTCCCTTTCCAGCTCACTTATAATATCAGTTACTGACTGGGTCCTGCAATAATTTGCACAAACAAATCTAGCTGCTCTTCTTTGCACACCTTCCAACTCTGTATTTGATAACCAAAATCTGGGTCCCGAACTACATATTCCATATTCAACCAATGGTCTGACCTAAGTTTTGTAATCCAACTCCCTAACTTCCCTGGTACATCTTCTCATCATCCTCTCTAGTAAATGAAGCATTTTGTAACCTTTTCGTACCACGTGCCCAATTAAGTTTGTTATCATAACTATGCGAAGATATTTACACTTCAAGCCTTCAACAAACAATTCTAACCTCACCATTTAATCTTAATTAACCTTTAGCATTTTATCTGTGTACATTATAAGGTGACTCTTCTTGCATTTATCTTCATTCCATGCTGGCCTACCCATTTCGATATTCTATCCAGGTCACCCTGCAGCTGTTCAGTCTTCACCTATTTGATCCTATTGTATACCTTTACATCACCTGCAAAATACCTAGATTCTGACCATAACTCATCAACACAATCATCCATTAAAATATTGAACAGCCACGGTCTCAATACACTACCTTGTGGCACTCCCATATTTACTTCCACTTTTGATAATGTATTTTTTAATCTAATACTTTGCTTTCTGGCTTTTAAGGATTCCTCTATCCAACAAGTAACTTTTTCATAAAATGCAATAGATTTCAGTTTATTTAAAACCATTTTATGGCTCATTCTGTGAAATGTCTTAAAAAAATCTAGTGCCACACTGTCAACTTCGGCTCCCTTGTCCAATTCATCTGAAATATCTTGCAGATAGCCAACCATCTGAAATTCACATGAATATACTAAAGCCATCTTGTCGATCTGAAAACCAGTTTCTTTCTTCACAGATATTTCTGATACAGTAGCATATAAATATCTGCATCATTTTGCCTATCAATGATGTAAAACTAATTGTCCTGTAATTTTCAACCCTATTTGTAACCCCTCCTTTATGAACCCGTACTAATATCGCTCATTTCCAATCCTCTGGTAAGCAGCAAGACTCCAAACTCATTTCTGTGTTCCTACGTAATTTTCTGAGAATTTCTTTCAAATTTTGTAGTTTCCTCATTTATACTTTTAGGGAGACTGTCTTCTGATTCATTCCCTCCCAACACAGGATGATTGTTCCACTAAACTAATCACTCAATATCTCTGCAATTTTAAAATCCTAAAGTACAAGAAGGAGCATATGTGTAAGCTTGTTATCAGCCATGGTGGCGAGACTGGTTGCCAGGCAGCCTAGTGTAATAAGCTAGGTAAGATACAATGCCCCGCCACGTCTCTGCGCCACCAGTGGCGGCCGACGTGGTCGCGGGGCACGGCAGCCAGTCGGCTCCAGTTTGTGTAATAAGCTCCATAAGACTCAATGCCCAGTGACGAGTCGCGCAACTGGTTGCGCCGCCTGGCGGCCTAGTGTAATAAGGCCCTAAAGCTACATTCTACTCTTCTGGTACATACCCTCCTATTCAACAAACTTGTTTTAAATTGTGATGAGAACATAAATAATTCTGCGTTCAAGTCATTACAACATGGTGAGAAGCAGATCTGGAACGAAGGTTCAACTACAGTTTTCCAGGAAATTCCTGCTGTTTTCTAAGAAATTTCTGCCACACTTTTTTCAGTCAATCAGGATCAAAGGACAGCCATATTTAGTTAAATTCAAATGATGACAAAGACAGAATGCCAGGTAACACCATCTTCATACGAATCCGAAGGATATGAATCACTCAGCACTATATTTCCTCCCAAAATTTATTAACACATTTCTACACATCCGCTTACACAGTTCCATACCTGTCTGTGGTATGAATATCCAAAGTTGAGACTCACCCACCTCACATAAAAGTTATGTATTTTAACATATTCGTTATACAGACAAAAATATGGATTATATTTCGTTAATAAAGAAGTTATACAGACATTGAATGCACTTCATTTTAGTTTTTTAAAACATTTAAGACATTACTATCCATACAGAACATAAAAAGGTACTACTTTCCAGCAAAAAGTTAATTTTGAACAAACGCAAGGGTCAAACTAAAGGAAGACGTTATAACGATGATTTATCACTTAAATAACTAGATATTAATGATAAAATCATTATTTGTGATGTATAAATATTCGGGATGAAGGTAGTTTTAACTGAGAGTGTTGACAAATAATTTCAGATTTTTGAAGTTAGCTAATTTTACGGTAGTCTATGGTATTAAGTCATGTTGTTCTTTTACTACTACATTTATACTTATTTTAGAAACATATGGAAAAACTTATAACTAAATTACTATTGTCGGTGACACAAAATATCATCAACACAGTCTGAGTTGACAGTATTTTAGCGTTAAAAATGTATATTCGCCTACCATCAAAATCGAAAGCCGCTTAAAGTACACTGAATACTCTTTTTAAAACAAAAACAAAACACGATGAGGGTTCAGTAGATGAAGACACAATTTAACATAGTCTTGTAAACTTTTTGATGTTTCGTAAAAGGCAAATTAAACAAAAAAATTAATGCAGCTTTTTCTCTATTGCGATATTCTGTGTGTGCTGCTGTTAAAAATCATAAGATGGGTAAAAGGTTGGTTGGATATTCTTTCAAGAAACAAAAAAACAAAAAAAACCCACATAAACAAAAAACAATTTCTATTGGTAAATATCTAAGAACGTTATCTGAAAACATTTAGTAATTAACAAACTGCTGCGTTTGATAGCAGAAAAATACGAAATATATTCGCTTTTTGCTGCCGATCGTGCTGGGTGAACGGTTAACATTCTGGCCTCGCATTCGGGAGGACGCGGGTTTGAATCCCCGTCCGGGAATCTAGATTTGGGTTTTCCATAGTTTCCCCACATCACTCCAGGCGAATGCTGGGATGCTTAAAGGCCATGGCCGAATTCTTTCCCGTCCCTTGTCCCCAGTCCTTTTCCGATTCTAATGACCTTAGCCGTCGATGAGAAGCTAAAATAATGGAGAAAATGCAGGAATCTATAAAATAAGGGAAATGACTTCTTGGTTTATTTTTACCAATTAACTCCTAAAATGGGTGATATTTATTTTGAAATGTCACGGAAAAAATTGTTTCCCAAGGATTGGAAAGGAATCCTGCAACGGGATTTTAGTATGAATTAGTCTTCTGTGAGCTTGAAAATTGCATTTGTTGACCATGGCATACGCAATATTACTGAAAAATATGCTTGAAAGTGGACATCCAAAATGTCATTGCCATTAGAAATGATGCAAATATAAAAAATATCATGAAAAGAAGTACAGCTTCCAAGTCTTGCTTTTAAGGCTAGCGAGAGTTACAACATGATGAAACTAGTTTGAGATGCAGTTACTGATTAAAAATACTACTCAGACTTCCTATTATCAGAAGAAATTGTTCCTCTGTGTTCATTGATTAGGCCTATGTAAGCGACGTTAGAGGTAAAATTATAGTCAGCACCGATAAACTTCTTTGTCATGATTTCCGTCAAATCACTTAGATCAGTTACTGAAGGTTTGTCATAGAGATCTTAACTGTCTCCTGTGGTATGCTTAGTTCTGGAAGGGAATTATTTATTAATATTCACCAATATAAACTATGTAGCAACAAATTGTTGGCATCAGAACTATAGAAAAAATGGAGTTCAAATCTTTAAAGGCATATTCTATTGTCCGTCAGGTGTGACAGAAACCACACGTATCTTATAATATCAGGAAAAAATGGGAGAAGACAATTGGTGGTGGACGATCGATTGGATGTCAATACAGTCTTGTCTGGAACTGATATCACGGTCTTACTTGATTAGATAAGCTGGAAAATGTACCTGTCACAAGACTGAACGAGAGGAGTGCAGTTTGGGGAAGACCTTCATAGTGCACGTTGGTTTCTTTTTATCGTCCTCAATCTCATCACTTCATAGTAAAAAAATGTTGCCGGTACCGAGATTTGATCTGGCGATTGACTGGTTAAAGAGACAGAGCGCTTCCTCGTTGCGCCATACTCGCCTTGACCGTTTCATCATATAGGAAACATTTGAACGCAACGGAATATTTCAATGCCGATTTTCTGCACAATGGCAAAGTAGTGCATGCTACTGCTTCTCCACATTACACCTCTGGCTATGAGCTATTATCATACAAAATTATGAATCGAATCTGAATTTTAATGTTAGCGGTCTCCCCTTGTGAATAGTAACTACTCATTTTACTTGCTGCGTCGCAATCACGTCTTATGTCCTTTTTCAAACTGTACACATGTTTCAGGAATAATTATTTTACAATAGAACTAACATCACATTTCAGAAACAAATAACAAGTTGTGGGAATTATTTTAGGTGGACTATAATTATTATGCACTGTCGCCAACAAACACAATACTATTATGTAAAAATATGAGAGCAAATCGCATAGAACTATATAATAGCACTCTAACAAATTAAATGACATAATTTACAGCCAGATTACTATCGTACGACAACTCATATAACTGGTGTACCGTGTAAGTAAAGAAAGTTGATTGATAATCTGGGTTAGGAGCGGAGAGTTCTTAAGTTACAGTTTTTTTTTTTTTTTTTTTTCCTACCATATTGTTAGTAGCTTCTGCAGACAATTACCTTATGTGCTTTACAACATTGCGATTTGATACCTACGTCGGTTAAATGTTAATTACTTAATATAGCAAGTAATTTTCAGCGTTATTCTTTGTTTGGAATTACTTCACAATAATAACGCAAATAAGTAGCAGCATTCACCAGTATTCACATGGAGTGATTTGGGGAGTCCTTGGAAGCCACAAATCTGGTTGGCCGGACGAGGATTCGAACCTGTGTCCTCTCGAATGAGAAGCCAGAGCGTCGCCGCTTATCCCACCACGTCCGGTCATCCGCAAACTGTCACTGTAATGATGTAGAAAAATATTTTTTTTTTCATCCATTAAAATGATGTATATATTACAGATAATAAATTGATTTTATCTCTATGAAAGCTTGGGAGTCCTTACTTTTTGGAATATCCCCGCACAGTTAACATGGATTACAACGGTATTTTTAAATAGTAGCTATGATATGCAACCTTACTATATAAGTTGGATCGGGATAAATTATTTGCTTTACCTGTTAGAAAGGTTCTTGACCGAAGGAAATAGGAAAGTTACGACTTTTTTGCGGGTGTAACATTGCCAAATTTACTTCCTCCAACGTGGTCAAATTTTCTCTTGCTAGCAGTGCTCTATTCATTTCCGCATATAAGGAATCATGTCTCGAAACTAGAAGTTATCAAAAGAACAGAGACATTGACCTGGAAAATTATTTTCTTCCTGTTTGATCTATTGTATTTTCTTTAACTGATTACTACTGTTATAGCGGTTTGATTCTTTATGCTGATTATCAATAACCATTTAATTATGAAATTCTATATGTTTATATAATTTTACTTCGCTTATACAATGGACGAGTCGCTTTATTTGTACAAAACAAAGCGGTTTAGAGGTAATGTTCTAGTGATGGTCGTAGGTTAGAGACTACCTCCAGTTGAATATTTTTTCATTAATTATTCCCTTTCCACTTGTTACAATATACGTACGAAATATGTAGAAAACTTGAAGTTTCTAAATACGGGTATTTATTATATCATACAACCAAGGGTTTAAAACCAAATTCTAATCTCAAACGTGATTACACTGGTTCGCTGGATGCAGAAAAACATTTTTTTTTTTTTTAAGAACATTTGTTCTGTGAAGTTGAGAATAATTGTAAGCTACAGTTACAACAATTTGATTTTTATACAGTTTATCAATAAGCACTATATTACATAGTTTTAGATTATACAATCTTCAAAGTTTTAAACATTCTGTTCAACAATACTGAAAGACATGTCTCAGTCCACAAATCCATTGAATTCGTCGTGCATTTTTTCCACCATTATTCTCAAGCTATGATGGTCTTCATGTTTCCAGAAAATACTATTATGCATTACATCTCTTCCCTATTTCTTCTTCATCCTCTCTCGCCTGAAAATTTTGTCGCATATGAAGTAAACGGATCAAATCTAGTTGTCTTAACTGAAGTTAGTATTTTCAACACCGCAACAATTTCTTCATATTAATCACGATCTCCCACCTAAGTGATGAAAATTGCCCTCTCTTTCCAACACAACTTGGACATTCTGTTCCATTGTCCCTTTACATCTATATTAGTTTTATTCCTTCAGAACAATTTAACAGAATTATGTGAAATCTGAGATATTGTAGAGAAATATGATAAAATAATCTCCGATCCCGAAGAAAGAGTTGATACGCACGGACATTTACAGTTAATTTATAATTGAGAAATAAAATCGTTAAATAGTATTCAACTAAAAGTTGACTAGAATCTACGGCCATTATATCGACAAGCCAGAATATTACGACTCAGCAACATTGTCTTGTACAAACACATACGCCTCGTCTATTGGATAAGAGAATTAAAATTATTTAAAGATATAAAATTTCGTAAAAGAATAGTCATTGATAACCGGTATAAAGAATCGAACTGCTATAACAGAAGTATTCCATTAAAGAAAATGTAATAGATCAAACGAGAAGAAAATAATTTTCTGTGTCTCTGGTTTTTTTTTTTTTTTTTTTTTTTTTTTAATAATGGCCTTCGGTCATTGCGACCATTTAGCCAGCTCCAATTTGTTTTGTACAGAGTATTGTATCAGGCTCTAATCATGATATTGTGGACACTACAGTGAGGACAGCACAAGACGAACACAACACTTAGTTAAAACCACCCATGCCCGAGGCCGGACTCGAACCGGCGGCCCTTGCAATGCGAAGCCAGCGCGCTGGCCACTACACTGCCAGGGCCGGCCAAGAGTCTCTCTGTTCTTTTGAGAATGTCTAGCAATGAGACATGATTTCTTGTATGCGGAAATGAATACAGCACTGCTAGCAACAGAAAATGTGACCACGTTGGAGGAAGTAAATAAGGCAATGTTTGCTCCGGAAATAAGTCGTAACTTTCCCATTTCCTTCGGTCAAGAAAAACACCTTTCTAACTGGCAAAGCAAATAATTTATCACGAGCAGCACATTCAGCTTAAGATTAAGATTTTGTTGATTTTCACTTCAATTATAGAACTTACATAGCAAGGTTGCAAATCATAACTGGTATTTAAAAATACGGTTGGAACCCATGTTAACTGCGCGGGGGTATTCCAAAAAGTAAGGACTCCCAAGCTTTTATACAGACAAAAATAATTTATTCTCTGTAATTACATCATTTTAAGGGTTGAAAAAAAATATATCTATTTTTCTACTTCAATAACATTTCTGAGCACTCATTTCTGTAGACGCTGCGACAGTTTAAGAATGACTGGACGTGGTGACATAAGCAGTGACGCTCTGGCGTCTCATTCGAGAAGACACAGGTTGGAATCCTTGTCCAGCCAAGCAGAATTTGGGTTTCCAAGGTTACCACAAATCACTCCATGTGAATGTAGATGAATGACTGTAATTATTCATGTTTTTCTAGTGAAATAATTCCAAACAAATAATAACACCGAAAATTACATTCTTCATTAAGTAATTTACACTTAACCGACGTAGGTATCAAATCGCAATGCTGTAAAGCACATAAGGTAATTGTGTACAGAAACTATTAACAGCGTTGAAGAAAACGAAAGAAAAACCGGTAATTTAAGAACTTTCTGCTTCTAACTCAGGTTTTCAATAAAGTTTCTTTACTTCCACCAGCTATATAAGAATTTATATTGATCCTACGATAGTAATCTGGTTGTAGATATTTGCGGGACAGTGGTCGTTTTATTTGTTAGAGTACTAATATTTTGTTGTATGTGATTTCCTCTCATGTTTCAAATAATATTTTTGTGTTCCTTGACGACGGTGCATAATAATTATTGTTCACCTATAGAATTAGAGAAATAATTCCTACAATAGTTGTTGGTTTCTGAAATGTGATGTTAGTTCTATTGTAAAATAATTATTTCCGAAACATGTGTGCAGTTTGAAAAAGGACAGATGACGTGATTTCGAAGCAGCTAGAAACCAGAGTGGTAACTTGACGCAAGGGGAGGCCACTAACCTTCAAATTCAGATTCGTTTCATACTTCGTGTAATAAAATCTCATAGCCAGAGTTGTATTATGGCAAAGAAGTAACATGCACTACCTTGCCGTTGTGGAGAAAATTGACACTGAAATATTCCGATCTGTGCAAATAATTCCTACGTTAAGAAATGGTTAACCAGTCTCCGCCTTATTTTACTTTTTACTATGAGATGATGAGGAGATGCTTGAGGACTATTAAATGAAACCAACGTGCACTATGAAGGTCTTTCCTCTCAGTGCAGTCCTCTCGTTTAGTCTTGTGACAAGTACATTTTTCAGCTTATTTAATTGAGCAAGACCGTGAGATCAGTTCCAGTGAAGAAATCCAATCGATCGTCTCCGATTTTTGTCCGCTGTTATAAGATACGTGTGGTTTCTATCGCACCTGACGTACAATGGAATATGCCTTCAAAGTTTTGTACTCCGTTCTGCTGTAGCTGATATAGCAAGAAATTTATTGATACATAGATTAGACTGGTGACTATCAATAAATAATTTCCTTCCAGTACTAAGCACACTGCAGGAGACAGATAAGACCTCTATGACAAACCTTTAGTAACTGATTTAAGTTATTTGATCGAAATTGTTAGACATATTATGATCAAAATGTTTATCGGTTCTGACTATAATTTTGCCTTTAAAGTCGCTTACGTTCAACGATCAGTGGTACAATTTCTTCTGATAATATGAGGTCTGAATAGTATTTTGATTCATTAACTGCTTCGCAAACTAGTTTCATCATATCGAAACTTTCGGTAGCCTACCTGACTTAAAAGCAAGACTTGGAAGCTGTACTTCTTGCCATTAAATTTTTTAGATTTTTATCAGTTTTGCTGGCACTGTCAGTTGGGATGTCCACTTTCAGGTATATTTATCAGTAATGTTTTGTATGCCATGGTCAACAACGCATGTTTTTGTTCTCAGAGGATCAAGGAAATCATTTCAAGCTCACAGAAGACTAGTTCATTCTTTAATCCCGTTGCAGGTTTCCTTTCCAATCCTTGGGAGATTTTTTTTTCGGGAAATTTAAAAATATGTAATATACATTTAAGGAATTAATTGGTAAAAAGGAACCAAGAAATCATTTGTCTTAGTTTATGGGCTTGTGTATTCTTTCCATTCTTTTATCTTCTTAACTGGTGTATGATGTTACTTTAGTGATCCACAGCACACTCAAAACAAGACAGAAGTAACAGTTAATTAAAATCACTGATGTCTGTGGCTGGACTCGAACAGTCAACTCCGTGAACTACCCTAGCGCTAGCAACCATGTTCAGAGGCGGGCAGTGGCTTTCGCGTGGCCTTCAGTGCTAGCTACTGAAACTTACCAAGACGGCAGCATAGGGGCAGCAATTCTTATACACGCGTTCACCAGCGTTAAGTATCGTTGTTCCCAGTTTTCTTTGTATTAATCATAAGTTTAAGTCTCATATACAACAGTTATAAAATATTAAAAGAATTGTTCATGAATAATGAGCTGAATTAGTATTAACTTTTAAATTCTCTTGTATTCTGGGTTATGATTGTTAACAGTATTACCCCTTAAATCAGTGCGAAGTTTTTACGGACTACTATAGGAAGAGCTCAGGGTAGCATTAACATCAGTATTAAGGTTACAAGGCTACGTGAAATTGTGTATGCATCTACTCAACCCTCATAGTGTTTGTTTTTGTTTCAAAAGCAGAATTCAGTGCGTTTTAAGCAGCTTTCGATATTAATGGTAAGTGAAAACAAGTTTTTGATTCTAAAATACAGTCAACTCGGACTGCCTTGAATGCATTTTGTGTCACCGTGAATAGTAATTTAGTTGTAAGTATTTCGATATGTTTCTAAAATAAGTTTAAATGTAGTAGTAAAGGAACAATACGTCTTAATAGCACAATGAATAATTAACTAACTTCATAAATCTACAATTATTTGCCAACGCTCTAACTTAAAACTATCTTTACACAAATATTGTTTTTATCATTAATCTTATATATATATATATATATATATATATATATATATATATATATATATATATATATATAATAGAGGTAGGTTTCCCTATATTTCACTTTTCAGCCGCCACTACCTAGCACAGATTACTGGTGTTTGTATGTGGTAGTAACATGGAGTTTCCTATTTGCCGAATGCCATTAGCTGTATGGGTGTGAGAGATGTGGCGGTTAAATTGGTCGAAGTAGGGCTTTTTCATATTTCGACCATTGACTTGTGTGTCCCTATACTTCTCTTTTCTGCCGCAACTACATAGCGTATAACATTGGTGTTTGTGTGTGTGGTTTTAGCTTCAAGTCTGCCATTGCACTATTGCGGCTGCATGTCAGTAGCTATGGGGGAGTTAGATGTATGGTGGTTGAGCGTGGTCGACCTGGGGCATTTTCGCATTTCGCCCAAAGACTTATGTGTCCCTTGGTTTCAATATTTAGGTAAAACTCTCTAGCGCAGATAACTGGTGATTGTATGTGGTAGTAGAATACGTGCACAACGTTCGCCGAATTTCGGAAACTGTTAGGGGGTGGGTTGAATGTTATCGGTCAAGGACATTTTCGTATTTCTACCAATGTTTGTCCGTATATTTTACTTCGCTGCCACAACTTCATAGCGCAGATGGTGTTTGTGTGTGGTAGTAGCATGAAGTCTCCCATCATGCACTATGGTAGTTAGATGTAGGTACAGGGATTGGACAAAATAATATCAATACTGGACATTTACATACTACTAGTTTATTAATACGTTGTTGGACCACGTTTTTCTTGTAGGGCAGCTGCACTTCTTCGCGGAATAGATACGTAGATTGTCTGAATAGTTTCAAACGGAATGTTGTCCCACTCTTGTACCAAAGCATACTTCAATTCCTTCAGTGATGTTGAATGTGGAAATCTGCTCCTTATTTTCTGCTCTAAAACTCCCCACAACAGTTCAGTTATATTGAGGTCTGGTGATTGTGCTGGCCAGGGAAGATGTTTGATGATATTCTGATGCTCCTCGAACTAGGGCAGAACCATTTGGTTGTGTGTATGGGTGCATTATCATCTTAGAAGATGGCAGTGTTTGGTTGCAGTATGCTAGTCATAGTAAGAACTTCATCAATGAGGATGTCGAGATATTCATTCGCAGTCATCTGGCCAGTGATGTGAATGAGAGGACCAGCTGATCACAACGGAACCTCCTCCATGCTTAACTGTAGGACCCAGGCAGTCCAAATCGTTGGTTTCTTTCGGGGTTCTCCATACATAAACCCGGCCGTTAGTAGGAAACAATTTGAACGATGATTCATCGGACCATACCTCATTCTTCCAATCATCAAGTGTTCAGTTTTTATGATCGTTGCACCACTTGTTTCGCAGCTTAGCGTTGGTTGCCGTTATAAGGGGTTTTGCAATTGCAGCCCTTCCATGAATGTAAGCATTTTGGAGCTCCCGCCGTACTGTTTTTGTCGAAACAGTATTACTCAGTTGTGTTTTGAGTTCTGCTGTCACTTTTGCCGCAGTAGTTTTCTGTTGTCTGGACACAATCATTTTTAATGTTCGTCGGTCTCTGTCGGTTAACTTTGGTTTTCGTCCACTATTCCTCTTCACCGATGATGTTTCACCATGTTTTGTGTATGCAGTCATTACCGTGGATACTGTCGCTAGTGAGAGGTTGAACAGTTCACCTGTTTTCGTCACAAACGCTCCCGCTAACCGAGCTCCAACGATTTGCCCCCTTTTGAAGTCTGAGAGATCACACATTTCACCGATCGCTTGTTATAACCGTCGCAGAACAAAGTGTATAATACACTGACACATAATCTACAAGACCTCCTACGTCAAATACGCCGTACATGGGCGTCGCATTATTCACACGGAAGCAGTGAAGCCAACATGCAACAACCTGTACTCTACCGAATGGTGTTCATATTATTTTTTCTAACTTCTGTAGCTATGTGGGTATGGGAGATATGGTGGTTGATAGTGGTCGATCTGGGGTACTTTCATTTTTCGACCAGAGACGTATGTGTCCTTGTGTCTCACTTTTTAGCCAAAACTATCTAGCGCAGATAACTGGTGTTTGAGCGTGGTAGTATCATACATCGCCGATCGTGCACAACATTGGCCGAATTTCACTAACTATAGGGGTTTCGGAGAAATGGTTTTTAAAAATGGTCGATTAAGGATATTTCGTATTTCGACCAAAGGCATATGTGTCCGTATATTTCATTTACTGCCACAATTACATAGCGCAGATCATTGGTGTTCGTGTGTGGTAGTAGCATCGAGTCTCCCATCGTCCACTATGGTGGTTAGATGTAGGTAGCAATGGGGGTGTGGGAGATATGGTGGTTGAAAGTGGTCGACTTGGGGTACTCTCACATTTCGACCAAAAACGTGTTGTGTCCCTATGTATCACTTTTTAGCCAAAAGTGTCGAGCGCTGATCAATGTTGTTTATGTGTGGTTGTAGCATACATTCACCGATCGTTCGAACGTTGGACGAATTTCAGTAACCAGGGAGGTGTGGTCGATCAAGGATATTTTCTAATTTCGACCAAAGTCATATGTGTCCGTATATTCCATTTTGCTGGCACAATTATATTGCGCAAACCACTGGTGCTTGTGTGGTAGTAGCATCGAGTCTCCCATCTTGCACTGTGGTGGTTAGATGTCAGTACCAATGGGTGTGTGGGAGATATGGTGGTTGAAAGTGGTCGACGTTGGGCATTTCCATATTTCTACCAAAGACGTGTATGTCCCTTTATTTCACATTGCAGCCAGAAAACCAAGCGCGGACAACTGGCGTATGTGTGTTGCAGTTGCATACATTCTCCAATCATGCACAACATAGATCGAATTTCGGTAACTGAGGTGGTTTGGGAGATATCGTGGATGAATTTGGTCGATCGAGGATATTTTCGGATTTCGACCGAAGTCCTATGTGTCGGTATGTTTCACTTTGCTTCCGCAACTACATAGCGTAGATCACTGGTGCTTATGTGTGGTAGTAGCATGGAGTCTCCCATCGTGCGCTGTAGTGTTTAGATGTTGGTAGTTTATATGGGGATGTGGGGATTGACATTGTTCGATGTAGGGAATTTTCCTTTTTCTACCAAAGACGTGTGTGTTCCTATATCTCAACTTGCAGACAGAACTACCAAGTGTAGACCACGGGTGTTTGCGAATGGTAGTAGCCTGCAGTTTTTCACCGTGCGCTAAGGTGATTGCGTGTCGGTAGCTTTTGGAATATGGTAGATATGGTAGTTGAAAGTGGTGGAACTGATATAAAAATTGACATGCATTCCTATATTTCACTCCACAGCCAAAACTACTTAGCGCAGTCCACTGGTGATTGTTTGTGGCATTAACGTCAAGTCTCCCAAAGAGCACCATGGTGGTGTCATGTCGGCAGCTGTGGGGTGTGGGAGATATGATGGTTGAAATTGGTCGACGGAGGGCGTTTTCATATTTCTACCAAAGACATGTGTGTCTCTATATTTCAGTTTGCAGCTGTAAATACCCTGCGCAGATCACTGATGTTTTGTTTGGTATTAGCCTCAAGTCTCCCATCGTGACACTATGTTGATTACACGTTGATAGCTGTCAATCAAAATTCTTTACAAACACGAAAGAATTCGTGGGCACCAGCTAGTATGTATTTTAGGTGATAAATGATCGGTATAATGTCTTCCTTTCTTTTGACCCTAGCGTTTGTTCAAAATTAAAGTTTTGTTTGAAAATAGTAACTTTTCATGTTCTGTATGGACACTAATTTCTCTGAAATGTTTTAAAAATAAAATGAAGTGCATTAAATGTCTACAAATCTCTTTTATTAACGAAATACGAGGCGCGTCCAGAAAGTAAGTTCCGTTTCAATTTATCTCCGCTGGAGCGCTGCGATTGCAGTTCCGCACATGCGCTGTAGACGATGTGTATCAAGGGGAAGAACGTGCACCATTTGGAGATCGCTGTCAGTTACGTACGCTTTGTTGGGCTTGTTTGAAATGTCGGCGTTGATTGAAAATCCCGCCGCCTGTGAAATCAGGTCTGTGATTCGGTTTCTGAATGCGAGGAAAGTGAAACCAAGTGAAATTTATCGGCAAATTTGCGATGGTTACGGACCAAATGCGATGAGTGATTCGATGGTGAGAAGATGGGTCCGACAGTTCAATGGCGGGCGTAGTGATGTGCACGATGAAGAACAAAGTGGGCGTCCAACTTTGGTTACAGAAGAACTGGCAAGACTTTAATCTGTTCTTACATCTTAAGTCTTTCCTTGGCGGTCATCACTTCACCAATGACGACGAGCTGAAAGAAACTGTTTCCAACTGGTTGAAGACACAGGCGGCAGATTTCTATGAAGAAGGTATACTAAACCTGGTGCCACGCTATGACAAATGCCTGCAAAATTTCGGCAGTTATGTGGAAAAGTAGTTTAAGAGTTGTAGAATTTTGTGCAATAAAAATTTCTTCTATATCTGTGTACAATTTCATTTTATTACCAAACGGAACTTACTTTCTGGACGCGCCTCGTATAATCCATATTTTCTATTGTATAACGAATATGTTAAAATATATCACTTATTTTGGTGAGGTGGGTGAGTCTGAACTTAGGCTATTCATGTGACCATACCACCGACAGGGTATGGGACTGTGCAAGCAGATGTGTAGGAATGGATGAATATGTTTTGGGCAGAAATATAGCGATAAGCGATTCAGATATTTCGAATATGTATTAGCAT
Source organism: Vandiemenella viatica (assembly GCA_031002005.1). Lineage (NCBI taxonomy): Eukaryota > Metazoa > Arthropoda > Insecta > Orthoptera > Morabidae > Vandiemenella > Vandiemenella viatica. The sequence goes on along the minus strand of CM061921.1, from coordinate 173,200,619 downwards.
GGTAGTACAAATTGTAGACTTAGACATTAGTCACAGGATAAAATCCGGGAGCTAATGATTTCATGCAGCTGATTGGCTGCGGTATTTATGGATGGATGGATCGGTAGATCGCTGTCTCTTAGTCTTGCTTCGTCTAGTACAGTTAATATCATAACTCTCTGCACTTTCTTCCCAGGTTTTTATCTTGTTGAACTTATATCCTTCAAGGATGCTGGTAAACGTAATATATAATATTTCCGTTAAATTTCAAGTTGTTAGATTGTAATTAACTATTCATTTTTTGTTCCCATATCGTCAACGTGTTAAGAATACGGACTGTCAAATGTAAAAAGGGACAAACAGTAAGATATAGTTCCTTACTCCTAACGATGGAGAATGAATAGCGATAAGTACAGATACCTAATCAAATATTCCACTTACGTTTTCGGGATTCACTCTGCGTATCTTGATGTTTTACTTCCAAAATTTCTGCGCCCATCCTGGGTTTCTCATCAGGGTTGTTTAGAATTGAAGTATCATTTCTGACAGTTGTTACAACACTACGTCGTTTATCGTCACACCTAGCTAATTGTTTTGGTTACTGGCAGCGAATGTCAGCTGTTTCAGAGGTAGTGTTGTAGATTTTGTGCAGCGCTTGTCCGCGAGTGCACATTTCCACATTTATTTAAGCAATAGACGCCGTCTTTATTAAAATTGTTGATTTTTTTGAAAATTTCTATCGATTCCCTCATACTCCGTTCTACCTTTCGGTTGTGCTATTATTTCTTTCTTCCCTCATTGAATTTTATGACCTTCATCTACCTGATGTTCTGCCCACAGCTGATATTATTGTTTGACCCATTCTTGCGTGAGGAAAATGTTCTTTTATTTTTACAGTAACCGCTCGGAAAGTCTCGCCAATACACTTTTTCACAATCGCAGGGAATCTTGTTCACTCCACTTAAGTGTAAAGCTGGTCTGTGATCCTTCGCTGATCTTAAAATTTCTCTTATTTTGTTCTTACTACTGAAGACCGGTTGAATATTGACTTCCATCACAACTTTTTCTATTCTATCATTTAATCATTTTTCTTTTGTTCTGATTACTTTCCTTGTACCGCGTTCGTTATTGTTTCTCTTCTTACTGCTTATCGCGCTGGCTGCCATGCGACTGCTATACTCATTCTTCTGTAGGACCCCGTGGAGGTGTTTCCTTTCTTCTTGTATGTGCTCATTATCTGCTACTCTTTCCACTCTAAAAAATTAAGTTTTGATCAGAGCGCTTTTTGCAGTATTTGAGTAAAGGTCCGAGTGTATACATTTTCTGTAGAGAGTGTGTGTTAATTTTCCCTCTTTTCTTTTCAACAGAACATCCAAAAAAGCCAGTTACCACAATTCCATGGTGGACCTTTTTTTTCGGATGTATGCTGTTAATATGGTCCAACAAAATTTTTAACTCCACCTCTCGGTGTGGCTGGGTAACAAACGTGTCATTTACATATCCATTATAGATCAACAGTTTATTTTTAGCTGTCGAAATGTTTACAAGTTCAAATTTTTCCAAAAATAAATTTGTTACTGCCGGTGAGAGGGGGCTACCCATACCTAGTCCAACTTGTTGTTCACAATAATTGCTATCGCACTGGATATAAGTCGTCTTCAAACAAAGCTGAAACATCTGGCACCAATTGTAATTAAATTTTTGCTTTATGATATCCGTAACTCCCTCTACTGGACCGTAGTTAAAGACCGAAACTACATCGAAGCTGACAAGACGATCGTTATATGAGAGGGTGACAATCTGTATCCTGTCAACAACATACGTCGAATATTTGATGTAGCAACCTATAAGGGGTTCTAATTTCTTTTATAAAAACTTTGCTAATCCATATGATGTGGAGTCAATGGCATTAACAATTGGACGTAGAAACCTTGTCTTTCTTAAATATTTTTGGAATGAAATGAAGGATTGTAATCACTGGATTGCTGATTGGTATTGTTTGTTTCACTGACCATTCAAGATTTAATTCATTTTCAACTTCCCCACACAACTTTCCAATTTTTTCGGTTGGATCTTTGTTCAACCTTTTTTAAATTTTCGATGCTAATAACTGATCACTTTTTTCTTTATAACTGTCTATGAGCACTGTAAAGTTTCTTTTGCTGGCAGGTAGAATTATTATGTTCGTATTAATAAATAACTCATATCTCGGTGATATTGGACCCAGGGGGTTATCCTTTCTTTAAAATAGTGGCCACCTCCAATCTTACGTTTTCTGCTACCAACTTTGGATTTTCTTGTAATGCCTGTTCTACACTGTCAATCACTTCTTCTTTCAGATTTTCACTCACTGAAAATTTGAAACCATTATTTAACTGGAATCTGAGAACTATTGGTGAGCTTTAGTTTAGTTGCTTACTATGCAACTTGTTTATTTGACGTTACTGCAGATATTTTTGTTATATATTTTATTTTGCTATAGGATCCGGTCTACACAGATTATCGATAGGGCAGCCGATATGGAGATTAGTGCCAACATCGTCGGAGTTACAGTCGACGGCCGTAATACCACCGCTACCGATATTGGGTGTCAGTGCTATTGTTAAGTTTCTATAAAACTACATTATTTTATCAAGATGTATTGTGTTCTTCTGATATTACAACATAGTTGTTTTTGTTGTTGCAGGATCGAATATACAAACGGGCTCGTCTGCTACTCCAGTAGAGTGTTCAACAATATCTTGGACAGGACTAATGACCCAGCATTTAACAGCGGGATTACCCACACACCAAACCGTTTCCGTCCGATCCCAACATCAACTAATGTAATAGGAAAGTCGGACGCAACGGGGTTAACTCGAGAGGCCAGGAAAAGTACTTTTGTGGTAGAATATATTCTGGTAATATTTGAAATTCATAAAATTTTAAAGAAACAAGTAACTTTATCAATTAATGCTTTGTGCTTTTAGAAAAAAAAATGTGAAGTAGTTAATAATTTTTCCACCCTGGTCGTAAAAGTTCAGGTTGGATTTATTAACGAATTTTAATTATAGAAGGATCAACATTTAGAAAAGACCTGTACATACTTTTTAACTAAGATGCGTCAGTTCACATTAAGGGGACTGGTCTGTGAACAGCAGGGAAAATCTGGAAAATTGTGTCAGTGTTCTAAATAGTGTAGCTCACCATAAGCTCATCATAATCCCATGAAATGTTAACCATATTTTAAAACAACTTTTGGGAGAATTTTGATGTATGAACTACAGCATTTGGTTTGAAACTTTTTTAATAATTATATTTTGTGTTGCATGTGAAATAAAGTAATTAAATTATTTATACAGATCATAGATACACTTATCTCAATATATAAACAGAGTAGAAACTTGATTTTTTCCCTGGAGTTTATTTACACTATTATCTTTAAAATAGACCATTATAAAGATTGTACTGTCATAAGTTATTAGTTAATAATTTTTTTTTTAATTTGACTGTCAAAAATGTTAGATTTGAACTCATAGCTTTTCATTAAAAAATATTTAATTTTCTAACTTAAGTAACAAGAGTGGTCTACTTTTTAGTTAAGTATGATTTAAAACAGTATACAAAATTCCAGCTACCTATCTTTAATAGTTTTCAGCTTATGTGTACCAGAACATTAAAAAATATAACTTACGGGAAATTCAAGTTAAAGTAAAAACTTGTTTCTCTATTAAACTTGCTTAGCACTAATGTGCCCCAGGTCCATATCCATCTTGTTTACTGTGTTGTTCTTCCTCTCTTCTCTTTTTCAGACTTCTTATTCTTATTCTTGCTTCTTTAGTGGCTCCCAATACTGATTTCTCTGCTTCAATGAGTCTCCTGTGGTCAATGGCAATTAGATCTCTATGCATATTTAGTCCACCAGGCACTCCAATCAATTCCATTACCTTACACCTTGACACTGCACCATCATTGAAACAGAGGACAGCATCCAGGACACATATTTTTAAAGTATTCATTCCTACCAGAACATTTTTTGGTATCCGTTCCTATATACAGTTGTTAAAATTTTCATTTGGGTTTTGAGCCCAACCATGTAAATATTTCTCTAATAATCTTGTGTCTCTAAGATCCTTATATGTAGGTTTTACAACTTCCATTATAACAAATGGCAAAGAGTGTTCATGTTTGTAGATCTCACCTTGAGTGAGAGCCCTTAGGCACACCATGACTCACAGCCAGGTGGACACAATGCATGACACGGGTTGTCATCTGTGGAGCCTTTATGAAAAAATGTATCCCCAACTGCCTTTCTCATTCCATCTTAATTGTTTTTATTTTGTATTATGGCTTGTCCATAATAATACTGCAAGCTGTCTATTTCTTCATCTGTAAGCCAACCACATCCACTAATACACTTAGCAGAACCATCAGATAATTTTTTTCCCCTTCAAATTTTTCAGTCTTGTACCTGACCTTTTCTGAACAAGTCCAACACATTCCATTATTTCAATTTTTATGTCTTCATATGGTTTGGATTTACATACTTGTTGGTACTCTTTTGAATCTCCATCTCCTAGGTAAGATGTATACATAACACCATATTTCTCTAATGACCTGTGAAATATCTTCACAACACCTTCTGACCCATCCCTCCACTATAGCCACTAAAGTTAACGAAACATTTATGATTTACAGTTCCACTAATACAGCCATGACAGTACTTGGTAATACATTCCACATCAATGAATTTACCATTGTCCAAGGAGGTAGCTGTCACTACACCATTTAGAGAACTATGGCCTCTTCGTTGCCATGATGCATCTAAGACTGCAGCTATGCATGTATTGCCATCATTCATGGCCACACTTTCCTGAACAGCATCTCTCATACTGTCATTTGCTATGTCTACAAAAGTCTGTAGAGTAATTTCATTGTGCAAAATAAGTTATACCAAAATTCTCTTTTTGACAGAGGTGACTGCGTGGCACCGGGACATAGTCGTGAGTGCAGCCACTTTTAAATTTCTGTATTTTTGGGGCTTCCTTTGGTCCAATTTCCTTAAAGTAAACTTTTTCTTGCTCAGAAAACTACAGAGAATTTTTTAAAACAAAAATTGAAAAATCGATTTTTTGACACTTATTCACGTACAAGTCCCCTTAAGTACCTCCGTACCTAAATGGTATGAGATCAATTTGAGGCCGGAGATAATGAAAAAATTCGGTGATTTTCAAGACCGGGGCAGTGGCAAAACAACTGGTAGAATCATCTACCTCAAAGTTGACATTTCAATATTTGAACAATTCTATCGAGGGTCTTCCTGTATTGCTGTGCCAATCGATATCCATAGAAGGAAGGCAGTAGACAATATTGAAAACAAAGATGAGCTTTGCTTTCTATGGACATTTCTTGAATCTCAAGTAAAGGCGATCAACAAACTTCCGGAAGGAGTTAATACTTATTAAAAAGTACTTTCTAACTACCATTCCGATTTCAATAAAATTGAATACCATTGAAACTCTGAGACGTTTCCATGTTTGAGTGTCAGAATCCAGTCAATTCCATTAATGTATTCGGTTTGGACGAAATTAGTGAAGATAAACACGAAGGTGTCGGACCTCTTCATCCAACTGAAGACAATCATAAATATGTTGTTTGTTTCAAACACTAGAGCAAACTTCCGTTATTGCTGGATCAAGAACCTGTCGCGGTTGGTTAGTTCTTCTGTTAGTGAGCAAAATGGTGCTTTGCAGATCTCAGCAGCATTTCTGGCGCGAAAATATCTTAAGCCGTCATGAGATTGATTGCGCAAGATCTACCCGGCGACGAATACAATACCTCAAAGTTTAAGGATTTTTTACACCAAACCGAGCACCCGTCATCGAATACGCGGACTTTGAATGTAGGATGAAACCGTGTGATACTTGTGGAACCCCCCCCAACCCAAATGCATCTCACCATACACCAGTTCAGCAACACATCCCTTTTTCCGCAGCATCCCTGGTCGTTTGCGCTTACTACCGTCAGCTGAACTGATTCGACTCGTTCTTGTGGGGAAACCGTGAGAAGTGGCTAGTAGAACATCTCTTAAAACTGGCCCATAACGCTGATGAATTTTCAAGGGTGTTACTTTTCTTGTAATGACAGCTGATGGGAAATCACAATTTAACCTCCCAACAGTAGGCCACATCTGTGGTGAAGCCATTGCACCGGGAACCGTTAAGTTTCGTGATCATTGCCACTTCAAAGTTAAATTTTGAGAGGCTGCCCACAAGTAATGACATTCACAGTCAAGAATCAAAGGTGCATGCCCATATTTTTCCATAATTGTTCTGGGTATGATGCTCACTAGATTGTTAGTTAGGGCCTTAATACACCTTGATAAAGATGGGATGGATGTCCTGCCCACCATCATTTAACGTCACTATTCGTTTCCTGTACGCAGACTTGAATGTTTGTTGAAACCACTTGATATGCAGACCTGGACGACCAAAATGCTTCTCATTATATCCTAGGCCAGCAAAACATACCTGGTCGTTTGCAGATAAATGATCATCAGTGCACTGTAATTTAGCTATAGTATCGTAATATGTATTAGAGAAATAAATTATTATGTAAATTGTGTTTGATACAAAATAAATTATTATGTGTGAAGAGATGAGTATGTGTGACGCATATTAAATGAATATATATATATATATATATATATATATTGGCCACAATATCTTCGCAGATGATAGTTGTAGTAATTTTGAAGAAACTCATTTATCGCTGGTGATAAGTGCATCGCATCTCCTTTTGTGGATGAATAGTCATATAGTGGCGGTACAAATCTTCCCACATATATCGCACGCGAAATAAGGGTCCGGTGGATGTTCTTCCCTGTTAAAAAGCTTTTTCTGCTTTATTTTATTCTACCATGCTCTGTTGTGTTTTTATATACCGGCAATCAGATGGTGACTCCATAAAGGTCTCCTGCTGGCGCAAGCCTCACAGTCAGCCGTGCAGCCGAATCTCTTGAAATCACGTTTGCAGGAGTTCTTAAACATTAAAATTGGGAGTCCTACAGGTCTTTTAATATGAGCAATCTGACTTAGCATGACTTTGCGTGATAGTCTTTCAGAGTCAATTCTAAGGACGTGTCCAAGCCAGCGGAGACGGCTTTGTTTCAGGATGGCAGTATTAGTGTGGCACTGTAATAGACAGAAAAATCTCGTAGCTCAGTTTGTGATACCACGTGACTCCGATTACTGTCTGCAGGCAACGAATATGGAAAGCGTTCAGCTGTCTCTCTTGCCAGGCGTAAGTGGACCATGTGCGATGCGTGCAATAAGATGCTTAGCACGCATGTCTGGTATACAAATATTTGGGTGGAGAGTGTTAGCTTGTAGTTTCTCCAGAGACGTGTGGACAACTTCCGAAAGGTCGTGGCGGTTCTGCCGATTCGTACGGCAATCACCTTCTGATTGGATATAGTTATGGAGGCGATACAACGGAAGTGTCCTCGAAGAGGGGTGGCGTCTAGCGTTATTTTTGGGAGACGGTCTGAACCCTGAATCGTAAAACCGTCATCTTGGTATTAACACTCATCGAGAACAGATGACACACACGACCACATCTGGTGAGGACCTCCTGACGTTCATTCTCCGTATTAGCGACAAAAGCCGCATCTTCAGCACTGATAATTTCACATACATTGATGTCATTACGTCTTTTAGTAGACCTCAGTACACTTATACTAAAAAGTCTGCCGTCACTCCCTACATTACCTGGGACGGTAGTTTGAAGCCACCAAGTTGCCCAGCATTCCTGACTATCTCTCGGCAACAAGTCGCCACGTGCGTTTGCCATCTCGATTACAGGAGTTGCCGACTTGTTTGGGCACAACCATAATGTGATCACAATATCCCGGATCCGTTGCCTCATCCGCCAACAGCACCGAACCGAAGATCTTCTTCTCCGCCATTGTTGCCATTGAGGACTTCACCCATGAACCAGAGCAAGGCTACCGCAATATACCCCGCAGAAACTGGTCTCTGCTGGACTTAGAAGGCCCACACACCGGCCAACTCAAGTCAGAGCACCCCCCCCCTCCCCGCTTCTGGCAAGCGCCGGATAGGATTTACTCCGGTAGCGGCAGAAATGAGGGTTCTGACCAACTTCACGAGACGGGATAATTGCCTCATATTGAACAGTTACCAACGGCTACACAGAATAAAACAGCAAATATTGAATGATATATTGTTGTGCAATAAGAACTGTATTTTATTGTTTCAACAAATCTGTATCATTTATCAATAAATTACGTTTTTGTTTAACGAAAACTGTATATGTTAAAATACCTTGTATTCCTTCAGTATGATGGATTATTATCGTACCCTTATTACGAGTATGAAATACCAAAAATGGTAGAAAGTGGCAAGAGAGCACAGTTTAATACTGATATGACACTAGAGACATCTTGAACATCACTGAAAGACAGGAAGAAGGTCAATAGAACTCTGGATGTGTATAATGTACACATCGGTGATGAGGATATTTGAAGGCAATATATTGCCCTTAAATAGAACTGAATTTTCACCGAAAGTGCAATTAATTGTAATGTTAAGGGCTTTACCATCGTAGATAATAAGACAATCGCAATTTGAAGTATGGTATACCAAAATTGCGAGCCTAAAATACGCTAAGAAATGACCTTACGAGATGTGTAATGAACAGTCACCGAAGTGAATCAGACATTCTAAAGTTAATTAAAAAATTTAAGTTAGGCACTACGAACTGAGAGCTACTGATAAGGCTCCATTATATTCTCAGGCATGTTCCGACCTGACAAGACTCCGTTATAGCCTCAAGCACATTCCGACCTGGAGTGGCATTCATAGAGTGAATCATGACTAGGCACTCTGCAGTGTTAGTATTCAACCATTTATGAGATATAAGGTAGAGGGGGAGGGGTGGTTTTCGATTAAGAATTTGTCAAATAGCCAAAAATACGCGAAATACGCGACGGAGGCATGATATCAGCAGAGCAGCACGGTTTCCGACATGGCCATTCAACCACGTACCAACTGCTGAGGGTCGTCGAGGAAGCAACCCAAATCACTCCAGGTGAATGCCAGGATGCTTCTTTCAAAAGGCCACGGCCGAATTCCTTCCCATTCCTTGCCCCCATCCTTTCCCGTCTCTAAAGACCTAGTTGTTATAGGAGACGTTAAGCAGTTAAAAAAAAAGGAAGCAACCACAGCATTCAACGCACGAGAGCACTGCTGCGTGGTCCTCCTCGACGTGTCGAAGGCCTTTGACTCCATGTGGCACCGAGGGCTACTCTACAAAATGGCCACACTTGTAGTTCGAGTACCATATCTCCTGTTATTGAAAAGCTATTTCCAGCAAAGAACTTTCATGGTGAAAATAGGCGACGCGAAATCAACAACAAGACCCATCCGCACCGGGGTACCTCAAGGCAGTGTGCTGGGTCCAGTGCTCTACACGCTGCACAAAGCGGATATTCCAATGGGGCAACAAACTGCTGGCATTATACGCCGACGACACGGTGTTCTTCACTACGTCCCGCTGCCGGATCCTCGTGGGACGCCGCCTACGAGCAGTGCTTAAAGACGTCAAGAAGTGAGCCACCAAGTGGAAAATTAAGATCAACGCATCGAAGAGCCAGGCCATCATGTTGACGTGGATGCGTAAGCCTCCACGACAGATGCTGAGGCTCTTCGGGGAGAGAATCCCCTTGGTGACCACGGCAAAGTATCTTGGGGTGACCCTAGATACGAAACTAATATGGAAGCCGCACTTCGAAGACGTCAGGCGAAGAGTTCTTCAACGACTGGGGCAACTTTATCCAGTGTTGAATTATAGTAGCACACTACCACCCAGATGCTGACTCCAATTATATCAAGCACTGGTGCGTCCGATTATGGAATATGCATCCCCTGCATGGGGATATGCCGCAAAAACGCATATTGAGAAGCTGCAGAGAATACAAAACAAGGTGCTGAAGAGAGCACTTCACCTGCCATTGAGATTCCCGACAGACGTCCTCCACGAGACAGCGGGGATCCCAAGACTTCCGGATAGGTATAAAAAATAGCAAGACATTTTTTACCAATAAATTGAGGAGAGCGACAACCACCTTATTCTCTCTCTAGCTCAGTATGACATACACGAGGGTCCACATAGAAGACCACTCCAGCTGCTGACAGAAGAAAACTAGTGAGAAAACGACAAATACCTTGCGAAACGGATGCAATTACACTGTTAAATTAAATTACATTAAATACAAAAAAATAAATAAATAAATAAAATAAAATAAATAAAATAAAAAAAAGGCTCAACAGAAATGAAAAATATAAAAATAAAACAAGCACTTACTCGGAAACAGCAAATCAAAGAAGGCAATGCCAAGACGGCAAGTACTTCTGACAAGAATCCCTTAACCTAAGGGCTAAGGGATATTGATAGAGCCTCTACTACAAGACATCTTCCCGCCAGAAATGCTGAAGATATCGGCAGAACACCAGTATGCCCACTGATAGAAGAACTAACTAACCACGATAAGTTCTTGATCAAACAATGGAATTTTCCACTACCGTCGGAAGTCAGCAACATATTTATGTGCGAATCCTGTTTGTCTGCAGTTAATTGAAGCGGTCCGACAACTTCATGTTTGTCTTTACTAATTTCCTCCAAACCGAATACATTAATGAAATAGTTTGGATTCTGCCTATCAAATTTGGAAACATCTGAGAGTTTCACTGGAAACTCAATGTTATTGAAATCAGAAGGGTAGTTAGAACGTACCATTATTTTTATAAAAATTAACTCTTTCTGGAATTGTGTTTTCCGCCTTTACTTGAGATGCAAGAACCATCTATATAAGGCAAAGCTCATCTTTGATTTCAACATTGTGTACTGACTTTTTTTATGGATATCGAGTGACAGGATAACATAGGATGACCCTCGATTGAATGGTACAAATTTTGAATTATTAACTTCGAGTTTTGCCACTGTCCCGGTCTTGAAACGCACTGATTTTTTTTCATGATCTCCGGCCTCATATAGACCTCATACCAATCAGACAGGCAAGTACTTATAGTGAGCTGGCGCATCTTATTTAAAAAGTTTATATGGGCGTTTTTTAATGTTGATCCTTCCATAGTAGCAGTAGTCAATCAATCCAACCTGAACTTTTACGGCATGCATTGATAAAGCTATTTGGCTATTTAAAGTTTTTAGAACTTCGAATCATCCTAGAATATATTCTACTAGTAAAAGCTCGTTACCAGTCTTCAAGAACCCCCCCCCCCCCTGCACCCGATTTGCCTATTACACTAGTTGAAGTTGGGATCGGTCAGAAACTGTTTGATGTGGTGGGTGACTCCGTTGAGTCTGTATAAGTACTGTCCCAGATATTGTTGACCTCCATACTGGAGTAGCAGACCAGCCCGTTTGTAGATCCGATCCTGAAACAACAAAAAGAATTAGGCAGTAATGTAATAATATGACACATATTGATAAAAAAAGCGGAATTCGTTAAAAAAAAAAAAAATAATCCTGTCACTCGATATAGGTATCGGTGGTGGTAAGCCCGTCGACTGTAAGTGCGTCGAAGTTAGCACCGGATTCCATATCTGCTGCCCCGTCGAAGTACTGTTGTAGACCGGATCCTGTAACAAAATAAAAATTTCTGCACTAAAATCAAATGAACAAGTTACATATGAAACAAATAAAATAAAACTCAACAATAGTTCTGAGACTCCAGTTCGGTAGGCCTAATGACGTATGTCCTGAGGACTCGATGATCCTTTCGGTAGTCCCGATTCGGTAGACGGCAAGTTACAGATCGGCAGTACCGTCCATTGTTGATTTGACGATGGCAAACCCGTAGATTCTGGAAAAAGTAATATTATAATGGGAAGAAATGACGAGTAATTTATGTGGTAACATTAGGGACCTGCACTTACCGCTATCCATTCTCCATTGTTTTGAGTAAGTATCCTCCTGCTTGTGCAATTTTACACCTTATTGACAGTCCGTATTAAAAAGTGGGAACAAAAAACAATTAATTACAATGTAACCAATTGAAATGTTAAATATTACACTTACCATCAACCTTGAGGATATAAGTTGAGCAAGATCAAACTTTTGGGAAGAAATGGCAGAGAGCTACGATGTTAACTGTACGAAACGAAACTAAACAATGAGACAGCGATCCATCCATCCATTCACTCAGCCAATAAGCTGCATGAACTCTTTGGCTCCAGGATTTTATCATATGGCTAATGTCTTAGTCCATATTTTGTACCTGACTTTCAGTTTTTATAATAATTTTAATTGAACTAACTATGGCTGTTCTGACCCTGATTGGCTAAAATAAGTTTTGCAGAAATTTCCTCGAAAACGGCAAATAATTAAAGAAAACTGCAGTGGAACCCTCGTTCCACATCTTTGTGACATTTATCTTCAATAATACCAATAATTCGTCTAGCTCATTTACTTTTGTTGTATCTACATGTTTATTAATTTCTGCAGTTAAATCTGTTCCCATTTGGTATTCTTATTTATCCGCCCACATGGGAGTGAATTATCGTAACAAATGTCACTCATGTATTGGATTGTGTATCAATTACTGTGTATTAAAATACCTCAACACGCTGTATGCTCAATACTTTCAACCATTGTGATCATATTCAATATCATTTAAATAATTCCGCTAGCTTTGTCGCCTTACCTTTCTTAGTTCTCCTATAAACTATAGCAGTTCTTCTTTTACACTCAGTTTATTTTCGGCTATAATATTTTCCGGTTGTTTTTGAAATATAACTTTCTTCTCTTTAATAATCTTTTCAATATCTTCGTTTGTATTTGAAATCCTTGTTTAGTATAACTTTTCTTACGTTTGCTAAAGCCTCCAATGCAGCCGTTGTAAAGCCGTTTTTAATTACATCAAACTCTTGATTAATATTATTCTGCATTGGAACATTGCTCAGAATATGAGTCATTGGTTGGAATGGCCTGGAGAGTACCAGCCTAAGCCATATACGCTGAGAAAGTAAAACCTCATAAAAACCCTCAGCATTCTCTTAGCAACAATGCCAACAAATCTACCTCCACTTTGACGAAGGCGAATACCGCGTAGCCTCTCGGCAATAATCGTTGGGTGTAACAAGCGGGAGAAGTGAAAGGAGAGTCCCCAACGCATTAACACCGGGATATTCCGGTAGAGAGAGATAACCCTAATAGTAATGCCGGCAGGTCACATGTCATCCATGAGGCACCCAGCTATGCATTGGTAACTCATAATGGAGAAATCCTCATTTTACTCACAACCTCCACACAGAGTAGAAACGAAATAGAATATTTTCTTCAAATACTGTAATTATCACCTATCATTGGAGTTGATACTTTGAATTATGCACATAAATAATATTTTGTTGAAATAAAAGAAGAGAAAATTACATCCGGACGCCGACCCATTTCCAGTGAGAAACCTGGCTTGTAATTAGTATGCCTCATCCAGAGTACAAAGTGCAATGTAAAATCATTCAACCTGGCTTAGAGGCGCTTTTTATCAAAATAATATCTTAACCAACATTTCAAGATTGCCAATCATGTTAATAAATTTCTGACTTCCTATGACATTGCCTTTGTCGAGACATTCGTTAAAACGCCTAATCGATTAAAAATAATCGCTGTTTCACTTTCACACCAATAATTTTAACCAAGTACCTGCAAAGAGCCCATCATTTGCTTTACGTTACTAATGCTGCATGCTGTGTAATGTGATTTTGGGGAAGGAACTTTTTTTTTTTTTTTTACTTATTGCTTTACGCCTCGTCGACGCCTCAGGTCATTAGAGGCGGGATGGGACTGGGGACAAGGAACGGGAAATAATTCGGCAATGGCCTTTATGAAGGAAGCATCCCGGCATTCGCCTGGAGTGATTTAGTAAAACCATGGAAAACACAAATCTGGATGCCCGGACGTGGATTCGAACCCGCGTCCTCCCGAATGCGAGGGGGGAGGAACTCAATGATATTAAGAATGAGGTGGATGTTTTGCTACCTCATTCATACTCTATGATGGGAGGAGATAAAACACTTTACTATGTTCATAGATGACATGCGTTTAACTGTGATGCTGATTTCCAGACTTAAATTCTTACGCGGCCACCATTTTTGTTAGTAAAACGGTTATATATGGGTTTCAAGGAAAACCAAATTTCGTTAAAGCTCCAGAAACTTTGCTGACTCCTCCACTTTGCGAAAATAATCAACATTCATTGTTGCAGATTCTGGATTGGAAATATAAAAAGTATGACTCTTTAAAAAGCAATCCATTGTTGTTCGCTGTTTAGTTATTTTAAATTATTCCACTGAGGAAAATAAAAACTGTTTTGCGATAGTAAAGTAGGGAAACTGAAACGGATAATTTTACCTTCTTTTCAAATAAAGGCAAAAATTGTTTAAATGCGAAGAACTCTAAGTCAAATCAGTTCCATGTAAGTCGAACTGGGAATACTGGGATATGTAAAACGTAATGCATGAAGTCGAATGTTACCGTCAACCAAAATTTTCAGCACGATGATAGATCTCACTCTTGCATCTCCTTACAATTTATGGATACGTAATTAATTGAGACCAGAGAGATTGGATCTCATAATGCACGCAATTTGAAAGGATAAGAATCCAGTTAATGTACAGCCAGAAAAATTCAACAATCGAAGAAAGGTTACAAGTTTGTAAAAATTTACAATAAACATTACAGTTAAGCAATAGGTTGACTATAGTTCAATGAGCGACGATAGCGTGAATTTAAATGTACAGTAATAGCTATTTTCAGCATAGTTTGTCGAAAGAATAATTGTCTTTTAATGGTCGCATGTAACGTGTGAGCCATATTTAAATGCGGTTGGTATAATCAAGATTTATCACGTATCAGCAACTGATAGCAAGTGAATATACATACTGGGTGCAAGTTAATGTGATGAATCCTGTAAGAGCTATGGAAATCAGTAGTTTTGTATCTTTTGATATGGCAGAGACTAAAGAGGATTCCAGAGTTATTATTATTAAGTGCGATGAAAGTTAACTGCTGTATCTTGCCGCTTATGTTGTTATTTATGGTCGATACATATTTTCTATTCTCAGTATCTGAATGAATGTTAATGTAATAGAGAAAGGAGAAATAACGTAGGAAAATTTCGAGTGTTGTTTTCTAGCAGATCGTGAGACCAACAACATACGACAGCTGAACCACAAAGCATTTTCGAGTTAAGATTTTCTCCTAGGCCAAAGTCGATTAAAGTTATTTCTGTTGTCATCTGTTCAATATCATGAATAGGGAGGGATCTGATGTTCAGTCATGCTGTACTGATTTAATTTAATTCAATTTCAATGCGGCGATGGTGCGAATACTCCCACCTTCCAAAGTCTGCATTTTTTCCCACCTGCGCCTACATTTTACGAATTACAACTTTAAACTCCTTCATTGTTTTGGTAAACCGTCCATTATTTCCCTTGGTGGTTTATTCCAGTTCTTAACTGGGTTACCTACGTTTTGCATAAAGAGAAGTGTAGGTAGGAAGAAATTGAATTTAATTGAAGCCAAAATCATACATGATCTCAAGATCTACTAGGAATTGTAAAGAAATAAGTATCATTGTTATAAACTGCAGGTTAAATTATATATAATTCAGATCTCAGTTATTAAACATAGACCCAAAGTAGCAAGAATTATGTTTACTATGGTTTCATGATGTGTTTTAGGTAAATATGTGTAGCATGTGTGTGAGAGATGTAAAATTCACCAGTGCAAAAGATTGATGTTTTTGTCTCGATGTTATTGGTTAAAGGGTGCTCAGAGGCATGGAGGCATTGGGGATAGTTAAACTCAATTCTTACTGTTCAAAGTTTTAACTTTTTCTCACGAGTCACTTCCACTATATGAAAAAGGATATTACAGGTAAATATAATCACCTGGAGCTGCAGTAAATGTTTTGTATCAAATGTGCACTAATAAAAATTTACCTTAGTAAGTCAGTAGTTATGTTATAGTGCAAGAATGGTGTCCACAGCGCGTGTGAGGAATTGTAAAGTGATGTGAAACTGGACTGCATGTGAGGTGTAGTCAAATGGTGAAAGGTATATTTCAGAGATCCTTTCTATGTAATATAGCATTTGCAGTATTCCATAATGATATATTTACCATTTTAAGTAATATTAGTGAGAGTAATAATCGGTAACATTTCGCTAGGATGGGTGGTGAAGTATCGGTTAGTTATTTATTGGTCAGATGTCAATAACACTGCAGGAAGTCTTGCAAACCTTACCACCGTGACAAATGCAGATCTGGAGAAATCAGTTGACAACGGAAGTGAGTGTCTAAGTCATTGAGATAGTGGATTTTTTTGTCAACAGTGACATACCTGTTGAAACAACATTGTAACAAAAACAGTTTGTTGATAAAGCCATTATTTTCTCATTCAAATCCTGCGAATTTAAAATAACGAGTAATTCTGACAATTGTAACTCCATTCATTGAAGCAACAAAGTGGCGTAATCCTTGCGTGCCAAACAGAAACATATGTTTGTGAGTGAGAATTGAGGCAGCGTCAGTGTTCAATGATTCGACAGGAGTTTGTTATCAATAATCTAATAGTTAACGTTCAATATTTTCATGACCAACCATCTTCGTTTGCTGCTTCCTGAGACACTTCATTGGTCAGCATTGATTCAAAAATACTAAGAAATGGGATCTCTGAAGTTTTCTTGGATATTTAACGGCGGAAGGAATAACATTCAGGTGTCAGCTATTGTACTGAGAATGTTGATTCTGAAGAGATTTGTCGTGCTGTGAAGACCTGCGTGGGGATTAGTAATTGTAGTGTTAGTTATTGCACCGAGTACACTATTAATTCTGGTATTATCATTCGTGCCAAGATTTTCCTTCATGCATTTCATATTGCGGTAAAACGTGGACATATAGTACAACGATTCTCAACCTGTGCTCCAGATGTTGGGACAGGTGGTCCGTAGACAAATTGTTAAAATTGTAATGATATGACAGTAAAAGATTAATTAGCAAAAATTGTTTCCATAAAAGGGACATAGTACCCGTACATTATAAGGCTTTTAGCAGGCAGGCCCATAAGCTATAATTTAAACTTTCCTTAAGTCAGGAATATTTCAACGACCTTTAAATAACCGGATACGAGGATTTGACTGCATTGTTGCTACAATACTCTGTTAACTAAACACATTTCCAATCGACGTTGCATTCAGACTTTAGTTAATAACCGCTTCATGACGACCTTATTGAAGGTATGGTTCTTAATCTATCGCGGCACGTGTCGATAATAATTGGCGGGGTCGTTAATAATGTACTCGTACATATAGCTAAAAAATTTGGACCCTGTATATTAGTGGTCCATAGAATTATTTTTCATATTTCCCTGGGCCTAGGGTTTAAACAAAAGGTTGAAAAATGTTGGTTGCAATGGTGACTTCTACGCTTCGCAGTGGCAGTTGAGTGACAATCAGTCTCCCGTCATCTCGTTTCGTCCCTTTGAGAGGGAGAGTTGTTGCTCCGAGATCACAGAACGACACATCAACCACCACCCATTCGATTGAGATGGTAATCTAACATTATCCTTCACCATCAATCGGAAGACATTGTTTTACTGAGAAATGACTCTGATGATTAATGTCAGACAATAGTCTAATTGCTTTATACATACTTGACAATAATGACCTATTAAGAGATTGTTTAAAAATCTCAAATTTTGATGTCAACAAATACTCATTGTGCGTTTATGTTTATCAAAAGCAGAAATAAATTTTGAGTCAATCTAGTTTATTTATTGGTTCGATTCATTACGGCAAAATCATTCCGGCCTGTTCCTTTCATTTCATGAAGTTTGTTACTTTTTTAATCTTGGTGCTAACCTCTGTCGCACAAGTCGTATAAGTATTACTATGATTAATAACTTTCCAGAAAGTTACCAAATAAGTATTCTTAAAAAATTCCTCCAATAACCAATATAAATCTTTTAATATCTTAAACTGTATATACCATGTTGAATGCCTTTACGGAAATTTGATAAATGGAAACCTCAACGTTAATATCTTATTTTAAAGAAAAATACAACTTTCACTTACTTAGGAACAAAGTGACTCTGTTATATTGTTATTGCTCATATCATTTTGTGACTCCCGTATTGAAGAAACTGTCCACGTGGATTTTAGACTCGTAATATTGTAACTGCGGTGTAAATGTTTGGGAGAGATTATACTAGATTCTTCCAACCAAATGTCAACCTCTCCTTTACGTGGTGAAGCTGGTTTACACGGACGAGGCTCTGGCGACTGCAAGATTCCCGGTATAAGGAGTCACCCACTGGTTGCCAACGGCCTCCTAAAGGTGGTCGGAAGAGCGGGGAACGGTCCAGGGCGCCCTCTTACCCTTGGGGTTGGAAAAAATCCCTAAAGGCGGATGAATCAGAAGTGAACAACGGCATGGTGATACAGAAGGCATAAGGGAAACTATTGCACTAAGGACCCAAAGGGTATCCCGAGGACATGTAATCCTCTCAAATTACATTGATCATAATGGCTTCTTCCTGGGTAAAATATTCCGTAGGTAAAATAGTCCCCCAGTCGGATCTTCACGTGGGGACTGCTCACGGAGGAGTCATCACAATGGATGAAACATTCTACGAGTCGGAGCATGGAATGTTAGAAGTCTGTTTTTATTATTATTATTATTATCGGCATAACGTCTCTCTAACAGCGAAGTCTTTAGAGACGGGAAAGGATGGGGAGCAAGGAATGGGAAGGAATTCGGCCGTGGCCTTTTGAAGGAAACATCCCGGCATTTGCCTGGAGTGATTTGGGAAACCATGGAAAACCCAAATCTGGATGTGTGAGTGGAGACTTTCCCGGCGTATATATGCAACAAAATCTTCTCGGGTGTTCAGCCGGATGGTGATGTAAAAACACGACGTTTCGACATCTGACACTGCTGTCTTCATCAGGTATATCTCGTAGTTGTTCTCAGCTGACTGTCTCTGCTTCGATTGGCATGGCCTACCTGAGCCTAACTTTCTTCTTCAGCCCATGAGCTGTAGAATTCTTGGTTGAAGTATTTTCCTAGTTGGCTTTGCCTTAATTTTTATGGGTTGTGTTTTTTATCGTTTACTTTTTTTATTTGTCTTTTCTTACTAGGCTTTTTGTTGTATAATCTTTCTTAGTAAGTATATCGTTCTCCGGTGCATATCTTTTCAGTTGCTCTCTGTTATTTGAAGTTTGTGGGTGTGTTGATCGTTCCATCACTGTTGGTTTTTTTGGAAAGGCGATTTACGAGTTGGGTTAGCAACTCGAGAATTGCAATCAACTTGGGGCCCCACTCCTACGCGCCGGCTGGGGCAGTCAGCGTGGCCAGGTGGTCGGCTGTGAATCGTGTTGAGTGGGCTTCTTGTTGATTTCCTCGTATCCTGACGTGGCTGCGCGGTGTTGGCGGTCGACTGTGACTCGCCGTTTACAATGGTGAGCATGGATGTTTGCCGGCTAGTAGTTTGTCTTCGTGTTCTGGCGCGGACTTCCGGGTCTTGCTTCTTGGCGGGAGAGCCGGTGTAGTTTCGCGTCGTCTGCCAGTTGGTGTTTCGAAGCTTCCTCCGCAATGGACACCCACGGAAACACGCTGCATGGGGCCCACTGCAGTTACAGCAGGTGGCTTCGTGCTTGGGTGCTGGGCACTCTTGCTTCTGATGATCACCCCCGCAGCGGACGCACCTCGGCATGGAGGTGCATTAGCGAGCGTAGTCGTGAAATCTCTGACACCTGTAGCATTGAACAGGTCCTGGCGAAGGTTTCTTGACTTCGGTGTTTGTGGCTTTGTTTCTTGTTGTTCTGGCTGATGGTAGAAGTTCCTTGAAGGCTACCTTCAGTTGTTGGAGCTTCCTGCTTATTGCTTTCTGGTCCGCCAGGCAGGATGCAATTATCTTGAGTCCATCTGCTAACGGCCAGGCAAGCAGTGGCAGCATGGTGTTCTGTTGTAGTAGGCTTAACAGGCATACCAAGTTTGACTGGTATGCTATGTGTAGTGGTCGTACAGGCCCCAATTATTGGCCGGAGACCTGCACCTCCATCGGAATATCTTGTTGCGGTGAGTCGGAAGTCTCGTTGACCGGGCAAATAGGAGTAATTATTGGCCCAGCCGGAGCCTCAGTAGATACAAGAGTATCTGTAGGTTGCTGTTGGATAGTTGGATGGTTGAGCTGTTTTGTCCTCTCATCTATTGAGAGTGACGACAGTGTCCATCTTCTAAGGTAGATCTGGGCCCGCGTTTGCGGCAGACCCGAACGGCAGTGCTGCTGGCCAGAACGTCGGTGGATTCTTCTTTGCTTCCGCCACCATTCTGTCCAAGGCACATAGGTGAGAAACGGTGTTCTTCGATGATTTTCCAGTCTTCTTGGACGGCATGCTTGCGGTCACTGCACAACGTGCTGCTTAAGTACGTGGACCTATATCACGTTCGATGCAGTGGCGCACAGTGATACGTCCGCTCGCGGCAAGTATTCGCACTGTCTCTGAGGCCAACTCGAGACCGACTGTCGACTGGCATGGCCACCAATCGAACCTCCTTTATACCTTCAGCTGGAAGGCCCGCTCACTCTGGTTGGTCGAGACCGTTGGCTTTTTACGCGGCCTGCTGCGGCCACCACTGCCGCCACTTGCTCCTTCCCGCCCGGATGTGCTGGCGGTCCGAGATGCTGTTGTATCCACTTCTGATTGGCCGTGACCGCAGGCTTAATCCGCGGTCCGCTGTGGCGCCCAACTGGTGTCATTTGACGGTGAGGATCTGCTAGGCTCACGTCGGAGATCACTAATGATGGGTTTCCAGGCTTCGCTCAGAAAGAGCCCGCCGTCCCTATTTATGTTGTTGTTATTAGGCCGGATCTCCAACGCCTCGTTTATGACCGAGTCCCAGAAGGAAGAGGGCCTGGCCAGTACTGCCGTTTAATCGAACTCTATCCTGTGTTCTTCGTCGAAGGCATGCTCGGCTATCGCAGACTTGTCCAGTTGCATCAGCCTCAGGTGTCGTTTGTGTTCGATAAGGCGCTCTTCGTTCGTTCTGATGGTCTGACCGATATACACTTTACCGCATTCACACGTTATGGAATAAATCCCAGGTGTCCTCAGGCCTAAGTCATCTTTTACCGACCGTAGCATATCACGTATCTTGGAGGGAGGCCGGAAGATACATTTAATTCCATACCGCGCCAGGAGTCTTCTAATTTTTCCCGATGTGTTCCCCGCATATGGAAGAAAAGCAAGAGCTTTTGGTGTTTCTTCTTGCTCCGACGGTGGTCTTGGTGGCTTCTGAGTAAAGGCACACTCTATCTGCCGCCGAGAATAGCCGTTCTGTTCGAAGACGGTCTTAAGATGTTTCATTTCCATCGGCAGGTGTTCGCGGTTGGAGATAGCTCTCGCTCTATGTACCAGTGTGGCCAATACAGCTGGATGCCCGGACGGGCATTCGAACCGCCGTCCTCCCGAATGCGAGGCCAGAACGCTAGCCGTTACACCACCCCGTCCGGTGTTAGAAGTCTGAATAGGACAGGTAGGTTAGAAAACTCGAAAAGGGGAGATTGGACAACTTATGTTTGATGTTGTTGGGATTAGTGAGTTTAAATGGAAGGACGCACAGGTTTTCTGGTCTGGGGAACACAGGATAATTAGCACACAAGCTGTCGATTGGAGTCACTTGTGTAGGATTTGTAATGAATAAGAGAGTAGGGAAACGGGTGAGTTATTCTGAACAGTTTGGTGACAGGATTATTTTTATGAGGTTAGAAACTAAGCCCACCCCGACCACGTTAGTAAAAGTGTATATGCCAACGTTACAGGAAGATGACGAAGAAATAGAAAAAAATATACATCGAAATTGGAGAATAAATCCAATAAGCGAAGGGAGAGGAAAATCTAATAATCATGGGTGATTGGAATGCGATAATGGGAAAAGAAAAAGAGGGGCATGCTGTATGAAGTTTTGATCTAGGAGAAAGAAATGAGCGAGGAAGCAAATAGTTAGAATTTTGTGAAAGATGCTAATTGTGCCAAACACACTGATTAAGAACCATGCAAGAAGGATATACACCTGGAAACGTCCTGGGAATACATGCAGATGTCAGCTAGATTATATAATGGTCAAACAGAGATTCAGGAAACATGTTCTAGATTATAAAGCGTACCCAGGAGCAGACATAGATTCTGGCCATAATTTGATAATAATGATGTGCAGGCTAAAATGGAAGCGAATAAGGAAGCAATGTAAGCAGAACAGACTCGAAGTGAATAAACTGAAACAATCTAGCATGGGAGAAAAATTTGCAGAAATGGTAGACTTAGGTCTAAGAAGTAACTCTGAAAGAAGCTTAACCGATGACAAATGGAATGCATTAAAGACTGAAATAATGAAAGCTGGTAAAGAAACATTAGGCTTTAGGTAAAAAGCCTCCCGAAAACCTTGTATCACAGAAGAAATTTTGGAACTGATGGATCAGAGCAGAAGGTACACTAATTCTCAGGATGAAGAAGGAAGAGAGCAATACAGGCAGTTTAGAAATCAAGTAAACAGAAAATGTAAAAAGCGAAAGAAAATTGGTTAGAAGAAAAGTGTGAAGAAGCAGAAAAGGAAATGGTAGTATGTAAGATATATGTTGCATATAGGAAGTTCATACAGAATTTTGGAGAAATGAAGAAAAAAGGTGTGAACATTAAAGCTGCCTATTGGAAACTTCTCTTAAGCTCAAACGATAGAGCTAACCAATGGAAGGAACACATAGAGAAATTGTACTATGGGGACCACTTGAACAATAGCGTAATAGGTTGATGACTTAGGAGATCCTGTTTTGAGGACAGAATTTAATAAAGCTCTGAATGTCTTGAAAGCAAATAAGGCAGTTGGAATTGATGAGATCCCGGCAGAACATCTTAAATTCCTAGGAGAAGAAGGATTCGAAAGATTATTCAAGCTGATATCAAAAAGTTATGAAACAGGAGAAATTCCAACTGATTTTAATAAAAATATCATCTTCACACTTCCGAAGAAAGCACAAGCCGACAAACGTGAGAATTATCTCACCATTAGTCTAACATCACATGCTTCAAAATTATTGACAAAAATAATATACATATGAATGGAAAGGGTATTAGAAGAGACAGTAGGTGATGATCAGTTTGGGTTTAGGAAAAATAGCGGTACAAGGGATAAAATTCTGTTTTTAAGATTAATACTTGAAGAGTGGATTAAGAAAAACAAAGATACATTTATGGCGTTTGTTGATTTAGAAAAAGCTATCGATAATGTTAGGTGGGACAAGATGTTAAAATTTTTAAAGAAGTCAGGTCTAGAGTATCGGGATAGAAGAATACTTTATAAACTATGTAAGAACCTCGTGGCTGTAATAAAAGCAGAGAATCATGAGAGACATGCATCAGTTAAAAAGGGAGTGAGACAAGGTTGTAGTCTATCCTAGTTAATATTTAACTTTATATAGAAGAAGCACTAAAGAAAAATTTCCATTTGGTATAAGTTTTCAGGGAGAAAAAATCAGTATGCTACGATTTGCTGATGACATTGTCTTGTTATCAGAACAGGCTGAGAATATTGAGAAGTTACGGAATGGCATGAACAAAATACTGAAAGAAGATTTTTGATTGAACGTAAATCAAAGCAAGACAATAGTGATTAAATGTAGCGGAAATTATACCAATAGTTGTAGATTAAATATAAAAATAGAATTGGATTCAATAGGAGAGGTAAGTGAATTCTGTTACTTGGGAAACAAAATTACAACCAATGGCCGAAGCAGGAATGACGTTAAAAGCAGAATAGCTCTAGCAAAAAGAGCCTTCATTAAAAAGAGGAATCTTATAGTGTCAAACATTGATATAGGAAATAGAAAGAGCTTTTTAAAACTCTATGTGCGGAGCATAGCACTTTATGGTAGCGAAACATGGACATTAAGAATAACGGAAAGAAAGAAAATTGAAGCATTTGAAATGTGGTGCTACTGAAGAATGTTGAATATTAAGTGGACAAAAAAAGTAAGAATGAACGAGTTTTGGAAACGATTGGTGAGGAAAGAAGTTTGTGGAAGAAGCTTACAGAAAGAAGAGACGGCCTGGTAGGTCATATTTTGATACATACTGGAATGGTTAATTAGCTGGTGGAGGTTACAGTCGAAGGTAAGAACTGTAGAGGAAGGCAGAGATTAGAATATATGAAGCAGGTATTTGAGGACTTGGGTTGTAAGGGAAATGTAGAGTTGAAGAGGCTAACGCAAGATAGGAAGGAATGGAGAATTTCATCTAACAGCAAAAAAAAAAAAAAATATTGTAACTACGGATCGAATTGGTGATTCTATAAAGGTTTAAATGGATCAATCGATTTTCATTTCGAGCATAGCAATGAAGAGTGGCAGTGGAATTAGGGTGTGCAGATCACTTTAGATAAATCTGAGCAGTTACTTAAGGTGATTGTTGTGGGTGAGTGGCGCTAGCTTTAATTACAGAGACTGCTAGCAGCCATCAGAGGGAGGGAGCATTTAATGCGCCTGGGCTCCCGCCAATGGAAGGCACTCTCTAATTTTGGTCATTTTCTCAAAGTTAGCCAATCAGGATGGAGCCGTGTTAAGACGCTAGATAACTGCAGGCTTATTTCCCCCCCTCCCACCTCCCCCTCTGTGAAATTAGGGAAATACAGAGACCGTGCCTTCTGAATTCAGAGGTTTTTTTTTCCCCCTAGGAACTGTTCCCACGTTAATTATCGGCCATGACGCTCCGTAATTTCGCAGTTAAAAGTAAAAACATGACTAAATTGCTCGCTTTATAGTTGTGTGCTTAGGTAGTATTCAGGATTAATACCTGCGCTTGGCCGATTTAACGATGCATTTGAATGTAGGATGCTGAACGCAAAGCTAGCCATTAAGATACGGGAACACGGTGGTACTCAACAATACAGCATTAACGACGTACTTCTTCTCTATTGCAACTTCCTTTGGCTACAGATTCGTTTAAAAGTAATAATTCCTCAGGTGTCTTGGAACGTGAAAATCAAAACATTATAGTTGAATTTCCTCATAATCAGTTTAAAATAATGTTACACATACTTATGTTGTATTTCACCATTTTAATTTACACAGTGTTTTAGGAGAAGCCACTGACGGCGACATTCAACAACTTTTTAAAACCTCAAATTAAACATGGTCTAAAACTCTCATTTAAATTGTTAGAGGACACTATAACAGTGAAGCCCTACGATAATATGTGAATAAAAAGATAATATGATACTGATAAGACTAAAAGCCACTAAGTGATTTGAAAGCTTCCATGAATGTTATCATACGTATCAACACTATCCACAATTTGGTACCATTTGGTTAAAAAAAAAGCCATTGATGTAGACAAGCTTAATTTACTGTATGCATGAAATAGATTACTAAAATAAAATTCTAATTTTCTATTACTTTTGTGAAAACAGGACACATTAAGAACTATGAAACGCTAATTTAGTATTGCTGCAAAAACATTTTTTTACAGATAACTGATACATCTACTTTAAATTCCACTGAAGTCATTAGTGGTTTTTATTCGATTATTCGGAATGGAATCAACTTCTTAGGTCGTATTGACTTTTAAATGTAGGAGACTATTAAAGAGTGGCCAGGTCTGGTATAAAACTTAGAGTAGCTACTTCATTCTTCTTCCTGTCCAGTGTTAGATCTGGTGGCCTGCTATGGTCTCAATCCACCATATTTACGATCTTCCTACTTTTCTCTGGTCTGGTATTTGAAGATATTTCTTGGGATGCAGTCCACCTTCATCCGTAGTCCATGGTCTGTCCAAAATGTTCTATAGTTTTGTGCAATATGTAGAACTGGTTTAACCTTCGGTTCCTTACAGATTTCAATCGAACTTTTGCTGTCTCATGGTGTAGCCAGCTGTTCTTCTCATGCAGTCATTAGTATTCGTTTATCACCGTCGTGGAGTGTCCACGATTCGCTGCCTTACAGTAGGCTACGGCAAGTTTAACCAGGACGTTATATTGCCTGATTATGGTGTTCCGCTGAACAAGAGATGGTCTGCAGGTGCTATTTGTTATTCCAGTAACTTTTGCAAAGCTAGTATTCATTATTATTTATATTTTAACATGTCGGATTCTAGGTTGTAGCTGAGGTTGTAAGTAAACTAGATATTTATGTTCTTATACTTGGTCTTTGGTTGTGTTTCCTATTAAAATTTTGATTCTCTTGTTATATTTTTCGACGA
This sequence comes from Vandiemenella viatica, assembly GCA_031002005.1. Taxonomy (NCBI): domain Eukaryota; kingdom Metazoa; phylum Arthropoda; class Insecta; order Orthoptera; family Morabidae; genus Vandiemenella; species Vandiemenella viatica. The sequence goes on along the minus strand of CM061921.1, from coordinate 173,174,316 downwards.
AGACCATAACTTTGGCTTTATTGAGGTAACTCTATAGGTTGTACACTTTTGCTGTCTCATAAAGGTTATACACCGATCCCTGATATTCACTTTCAGACTCAGCAAAGAGAAATTGGTCATATGAAACAGTAATGTGTACAGGTTGATTGCTTGTCTATCTTGATTCTGCCATTGAGTTATGCTTACATATACAGTGTGTTGAATTGAAGTGGCGATAGACAACATCCTTGTATCACTCCTTGATTGATAGATTTTCTTTCCGATAGCTGGGGTGCGGTTGACTACACTCACATTGTGGCTGCAAATGTTTTGAATTGCTTTTATGATATTGGGTGGCGTGTTACTATCTGTCAGGATTTTTCAGAGCTTTCTTCCGTCGATTGTGTCGAAAGCTATCTTGAAATCAATAAACGACAGTTGCTTGTCCCGAGTGAACTCTTTTCTTTCCTTAATTAACATCTTGAGTGTGAAATAGCCTTCACCGTATGATCTACAGATCAATGATCATCTTAAATCGTGAATGTGAGATCTATATTGGACGTTGAAATAACAGTTGCATGGCACGTATTTTTACTATAAATACTTAAGTTTTTTCATAAATATAACAGAATATCTGCGTTTGGAATCAATATATTTTCTGAGAGCATTGCCTGAACTTGAAATATTTACCACTTTAGTAGAACCTTCTAACAATTTTTGGCAAGTATTCATATTTTACTAGGAATGTGACAGTGGTCAGCATATTCATCAATTTTCAGATTTGTTCATAGCTGTTTCTGTTATTCTTGCATTTTGATTAAATATGCATTGGTACGTGCTATAAGAATCACGCCATAGGAAATTATTGTTTCATATGATTTTTGGCAACGAAGAAGCACAGTCGATTAACACTGTATATTGCAGAAGTAATATTATACTTTTTTGTAAAAAAATTTAAGTGTAGTTTATTATTCATGATAATTTTTTCAAGTTCCAGTAATAATGGTTTCGGTGGCAGGCAATACACTATAATTGCTTTGATTAAACTATTGGCAGAAGCAGGAGCACGTTACGGTAGTCCTATTGTAAGCCAAGCTATCGACTCACTGCTGATCAGATTAAGGAGAGTCTCGCCAAATTACCGACAGATCCAACTTCCCGTAACTGTAACGTAATTACAGCTAACAGACGCTAAGTGAATGCAAACGGCGCCATTGGATACCGAGTTGTTTATTATGTTATTTAATTCGTTCAAGCGGTGCTAACTTGGAGAGACTTGGACGACACGTCTTGCTGTGACTAGTAACTGTTGCAAGCCAAAACAAGTGACATATTAATTTTCATTGTGTCTACAGATTGCAAACAGATTCAGAAAAGTAAAAGAAAAACGTTTTACTCATTTCTTCTTTTGTCTCCGATACAGCTTCCTGTGCAGAGTGAAGGTCTATGACGGAATATTTCTGTCATAAAAAATACTGTAAGTTAACCAGAGGATATTAACAAACAATTGTAGAAGTACCATTCACCACCAGAATGGCCATATGTTTCTTTGTGTTTTCTTTTTTTTTTTTTTTTTTTGCCCCATCCAAAAGCCAATGTGTAGTTTGGAAAATATATATATATATATATATTCCGGGATATTCTTTTCTCTAACACTTCATTACATTTATATCAACATCACCGGAACTTCTGTTTCATTCTTGTCACCAGTGAAAAACTTAATAGCTTTATTGTCATCATTAAAAAGTTAAAATAAAGAAATATGAATTTTTCAGGACTGCGGGTGAAATTGTCCCTGAACTCTGTATAAATTGCAGTAAGAATAAGAACCTTACAGACCTTCATTTAACTGAAAAGTAAGCTGTGATCTATAAAACAATGCGACGCTTAGGGGTTTAACCTATGTTATTGTCATTAATTAAAATATGCAAAAGATTTGTAGGCGTATCTTTTAGTTTCAAGCCGCAATTTGAGGACAAATTCTGTGATAGGAAGATCCTGGAAGTAACTGACTCAGTTTGGTTTCAGAAGACAAAACCTAGATTTTATGGAAAGGTGCGTATCTTTCATGTGAAATGCTAAATTCTGTCTTTTACTACTAAGTTTTCTACAAACTTCTAGAACTATTTAGTCAGATAATTCTTCAGGTGGTTAATGTGTTGCACGCTTCATTTAAATGTACAAAATACAATGTTGGTATGTGTGTCCCCTATAGACTCAAAAAACTACTGGTCCGATTTACGTGCGGTTTTTTTTTACAAAATGATCAGTCTGGAGAAGATTTAAAGCTAAACAAAAAACCAATATTGCTGTTTAAGTTATTGTAATCCACGGTATGACCAGTTGAAAGAAACCACCACTCACCCAGAAGAAGAACTGATTCAATGCTTACACCAAGTGGCACAGAAAAAACATTTCCTATTTTCATGGTGATGGCAACCACACATGAACTAAGTAATATTGCTTCGGCAATCGCATCATCAGGAATTCGGCCATGGCCTTTTTGAAGGAAGCATCCTGGCATTTTCCTGGAGTGGGGGAAACCATGGAAAAGCCAAATCTGGATGCCCGGACGGGGAAGTGAACTCGCGTCCTCCTGAATGCGAGACCAGAACGTTAGCCGTTTACCCAGCACGCTCGGTAAAAATTTTATTGCGATTTACTTCAAGTGAATCAAGTGGAATACCAGACTCCTAAGTTTCCTGATGCAGCGGCATTATATATATATATATATATATATATATATATATATATATATATATATATATACTTATGGCTTCACTCATCGTTGACGTCAAGGTCATTAGAGGCGGGATGGGACTGAGTACAAGGAACGGGAAGGAATTCAGCCACGGCATTTTATAGGAAGCATCCCGGCTTTCGCCTGGCGTGATTTGGGGATACCATGGTAAACTCAAATCTGGATGCCCGGACGGGGATTCGAACCGCCTTCCTCCCGAATGCGAAGCCTGAGCGCTAACCACTAACCCACCACGTTCGGTGCGACATTGTAACCGACATGTGACTTCGCGTTTCACGTCACTTTTTACTATAGATTTCAAAAATTGGAGTAGGATCCTAAAACTTTTAGATTACACGAAAACCTACAACACTGTCCAGAGTGTTGCTTTCCGTGCAGTTAGATACGAAAGGTGTATAACAACAACTTATTTTTGGTGTCAAGATATCTTAAAAGTCATAACTGTAGATGAAGCAAACCGAAGTGTCGATTAACATTATCTGCAGTGCATCATCGCTTGAAAATTATTTATTTATTACTCCGGAAAATTCTTGGTGAAATCGTATGTAGTACATTTAAATTGTGTGTAAATTAACAGCGAAGAGAAGAAGTCTGTGGGGAAATCCAGCGCAACTTGATGTTAAAAAATTATGATAACATGAAAATTTAACAGTAAGAGACGTATACTAACGGTACTTGGTAAGTAAAGGAATCTAACAGTGTAAGTTGACTATTTGGCTCGACTCTCGTCAGCGGATCACAAAGAACGTGACACGCCGAGCAGTTGACAACCACGCCAGACCTGCGCCAAGGCATGCTTTAAACCTATTAGTTCCTGGTGGAAACACTGGCGCAAAAGCCGGTAGCCATCGCAGATGCCATTTAAGCTAGCTATCAAGAAGTCTCGACCTGCTGACTTCAGCCGCTGACAGCGGCCTGGACAAGATGACTAAATATGTGGCTAAGACTTCTAAACCTTCTGCTAAAGAAGAGGGCACCCCAAGGAAGGTCATCATCCAAGTCGTTCATGAAGCTGGTGCTCAGCATGCCGTCAGGAAAGCAATTTGTCGTCAACCTGACAAGCAATTGTCGCCAGTCGCTGCCAAGCAAAGAGATGAAGCAATTACGCAGACAAACCCCCTGAACCTGCTGCTCACTCCATCTATAATAAGAACTCTGCCGTACATGGCGGAGCTACCAGAGCTTCCAGGCCAGCATCTGCTCCATCTAGTGTAATAGATTAGGGACCAGTTCTCCCTATCATTGCACAGTACACCGCAACTATGGCAGCCTACAGGCATCATGGCACTGCCCATGTATAGCTGGCCCGACCACCAAGGCCTGAAGATTAGCTTGTTCTGACCAGCTGACTCTAAATCCTCCATGATGGGGGAATCACCTTTGTGGTCATGCTGTCAAGCCACGAATAGACGAAATCAGATGCTCCAAAGAGAACGTCTGCTTCAATGTTACTGCCGCCAAAAATTCTGGCACTATGCGTACGAATGCACAGACGTAGTGTGATGTGTTTGATGTGGAGGTATCACCATGTTGCGGGAAGCAAACAAGAACCCCAGGATGCTGTATGCTGCAACTGCGGGACCAGACATGCCGCTTCACATGAGGCTGCCGCACCCATAAGCAGCAACTACGTAATTGGCATCCACAGGTGCGATATGTGTTCCATAACGAACTATCAAGTCAATAGGCCTACAAAGGTAGCAACCACAGTGCATCAGGCTGTTGCTTCGGAAACCGAACTTTGTCAGCAGATCACGAAGAAAATCGAGCCACACGCAACCATGGAGAACAACGCCGGACCTGCGACCGCCAGAAAAGTCCTAAGCAACACTAAAGGTGCACACAGAAAATGCAACTGCACCTACGACACCGCCAGTCAACGAGACGCCAGGCGCGATACCCTCATTACACTGCTTGCACAGCTCATCATTCAACTATCTGCAAGTTTCGGGTCTGCCTACATACTCGATCTAGTCGTCAAAACTCCACAGATGTACACGCTGACCATAACTGAGTCAAGAACGTCGGGCGTTCTGGCCTCGCATTCGGGAGGACGGCGGTTCGAATCCCCGTCCGGGCATCCAGATTTGGGTTTTCCATGGTTTCCCCAAATCACTCCAGGTGAATGTCGGGATGCTTCCTTCAAAAGGCCATGGCCGAATTCCTTCCCATTCCTTGCCCCCATCCTTTCCCGTCTCTAAAGACCACGTTGTTAAAAAGGGACCTTAAACTGTTTAAAAAAAAAAAAAAAAAAAAAAAAAAAAAAAGAACGTCGGCATCAGGGCATCAGACAACCCCACTACGAGATGCCAGACAACAATGAAGACACATCGTCATTGAAGTAATGACCTGTCGGAACCAACGTTGGAGTAAACATCCACCGACAAACAATAATCATATACTGGCTATGGCTACTATAATGTTACATCGTTTCTCATAGAAACTGAAGCTCTTCAACGAGGCTTCCTTGAGACAATGAACTCAAACAAACAATTTCCTTCACTTGTAGGAAATCAAATAGTGGATTTTATTCTGTATGTTTTGTTCTGTTGGCTTTATTCTGAAACAATTGAAAGAGAGCGAAATGCAAGTAACCTGTCTATCTCCGATATAATCACAATTGCCTGTTTCCAGTTTCGTTACCTAATTTATGTGAGAAAACGAAATATCTGAGAGACAACGGAAAGAAATTTTTAATCAAAACTGGGTCACTTTCCATCCAACCATCGTGTCGACATTTTCTCTGATTTCCCAAGATCACTTGTGGTAAACACCTGTATGGTCTCTTAATTCAGTTTATAGCCTGACCTAATGACCAGAAATGGAAATTTTTAATTTCAAGAAACATTTCTACCAAGATGCGTACACTGACCACTGTCAGCACACATAAAGTGTAAATATAATCAGAACACCAAGAAGATGTTTGATATGTGAATGGATATTATTGTCCTGGCTTGCACTAGTACATCAAGGATGAATGAAAGATTAATCCAAGAGATAGTGTGATCTAAAGAACCTTTACCCACAAAACATTACTTGTGGTTGGTGTTCCTGTGATGGATCAACATTAATAGCAAACGTTTAAAATGACTTCTGCTAATGCGAGCTCGTCAGTCATTTGCATTGAATCAGAAAAGTGTTTCATGTGTCTACATTACTAATTTCTTCGTACATAGTGTTCTTGCGTGAATATTAGGGGAAGCAGGAGCTAGTAGGGAAATGTCTCGGATTTTTATTCCGATTCTTAATTTTCGCTTTAGAGATCTCCAAAACGTTGACCTTGATGGTCCAGCACAGAGTCTCCAAAGCAGTGGAAACAAATTATTCTTCCCGCTATTACCAAACAAATCCACATTCAGGCTGAATTATTAGAAGGGAAATTGTTATGCAAATCAAGTATTCAAAAATACTGTTTTTTTATCAGTATCATTCCCAGAAAATGAAACTCAACAAATATATCGTATAGGGAATGGCGATGCTACAATCGATGACACGTTTCCTACAAATTTCTCCATTACAAGAATATAAGTTTTTAAAAGATCCTTGCAGCAAATAAAGATGTAAAAGAATTTAGCCATCAAAAACTAAAAGAATTGCGTCAACCTGTTGCTTATATTCCAGCTGTTCAAAACTGTTCTGCAGCAAAATCAGCAAGTGCTGAATTATTAGGTGGACTGGAACCATTTATAACTTTGTATATCGGATCTAAAGTTATGTTACGCTCTAATTTTTGGGTCGAAAAAGGATTAGTGAATGGAGCTTTACGTTATGTTCAGGATATTATTTATCAAGAAAATCTAAGTCCGACTGATCAAATTCCACGAGTGATAATGGTTCATTTTGAATTATTTTCATTTAACTTATCAAAATAGTGGTTGTGTTCCAATTCCATCCACAACCAAATTTTGTAAAAGAAGGAATATCACTTGTTCAAGAAAATAATTTCCATTACAATTAGCTTTTGCAATAACAATTAATAAAGCTCAAGGTTAAACATTGGATAAAGTTGTTATAGGTATTCGAGACAAAGAAGCTTCTGAAGGTTTAACATGTAATGCTTTATCAAGAGTAAAAACTTTAGAAAGCTAGCATTAAATAAGATATTCTTATGACAGAATTAGTAATATTAAAAACTCAAGTTTTTTTTCAATGTAGAAAACAGGAATATATTGGAAAGAAAAATTTTCTACCTGATTAAAACCAACTTAAATGAATAGATTTTTTTAAAAATATTTCAATATTGTGTCTTATCACAGATGGTACTAATTATTTTTTGTCAACAAACTAAAACAAAGGTTTTTGTTGATAGTTCAATAAGTTTAAATGTTAAAATTCTTATGATTATTTATTAATTTCTTGAGTACGATATAATATTTCTTTTAACAAAACTTTGGGAGCTACCACAAAGCCATGCTTTTAGCTAGTATAATGATTATGAAAAACCAACATTTCTCCCCACTTCTCTAATGAAAGTTCTCATTGCATTTTTAGTATATGGTTTAACTATGCAAAGCTTGGTACCCAGTTCACGATTTATGATTCGGAGTAAGCATGGAGTATAACTTATTTGATTATATAACTATTGTTGTGGATAGATAGCAGATTTGTTGGCAGTATACCAACTATATATATATAAAGGTTCCTATTCCTGAAAGTGTTAACGTGAATACGACTTTCTTTAGTCAAACAATCAACAACAAAAAATATTGTTTTTAAGTTAGCATTTTATTTAAGTACACAAGAGGAACTAGTTGCGGTATTGTCTGTGAGAGCAGGCTTAAATCAATCACATGGTTCTATTTTGTTGAATACTGGCATAGCCCGGAATATTATGTTTTTGTTTCTGTGGAGTGTTGCAATTGCGGATGCTCTCTTCCCTTCAATTTTAGTGAGTGGTGGGTATGTTTTAACTTTTCCTTCCATATAAACATTTCATTTGGGTATGCAACAGATACTGCTACAACACTTATTTCAGAGAAGGTTTACCGAAATAAAAACACCAGGCTGATTGAGTGTGACGATATTGTGTTACTCCACGTCAAATGTGGGCAGTTCCGTTGCCTAAACCACACCGATGCGTCGAACTGGCTTTCTTTCACTCAACATTCTTCTTCAATAGAAAGAGCTGAAACCTCTCCATATTTTCCACGGCTGTATACTTTAATTCTAACAGATTTCCACTGGTTCTGCTTCCACTTTCTTTTCACGTTGTTTGCAATTTATACAATCAAAATATCTCAGTTTTCGAATATATATATTTATCGATCTTAAAATAATGTTAAACAGTCAGCTGTAGTGTATTTCATACGAAATTATTTTAAGTGACGCTACAGACATGGTAAATTCGTTGTAAAATGTGTGGTGAGTAGCCCTCAACCACATTTATTTGTGCTACTGCTATGAAGGATATTCTTTGCAAATACTTAAAAAATGGAGACGGCAAGGAAAATGGTACGTGGAAGTACACTTTCATCCGCATCATATCCCAGCCTGTTTGGAGCACTTGTGGCGGTGAAAATAAATCAAGACGTTGAGGCGAAAGTAGCATGTTTGCTTACGCCTCAGACTATGCACACCATCCAGATCGACGGACGTTGAACTGATTTCGGCGATCAGCACGCATTTCGCCCTGCTGGTGAGACGTCAAATCAATCTGATTGTCATTACCACACAGCAACAATATTTGGAGAAGATTGGTTCCGACCAGTCCCGAGAACATTCGGTCTGGGTGGAGGAAAAACCATCATGGCACCATAAAGAATAAGGTGACAAGTACCATAAATAGCACTTTCAAAAACTGTTGAGGCCCATACACAAATACGGCAATCACTACGAGAAGAAGGGTGGAGGAGACGGACGTCATTACGTCAGATTCGAGGTGAATGTGATATCACATGCGCCGCAAGACGAGGGTCGAGGCAGTCTCGTAATGTTCCTAGAAGGTAGCTCAAACTTCGGGAAACCAGAGAAGAATTCTCAGAATTCTTACGGCGATTCCGAGGGTTATGTATCGGTAGCCGAGAATTTCGCCCCTCTCCCGCCGGGATCTCTAAAGGTCCAAGACAATGCCGCTAATCGCCAACCGGTAATTTAGTTTCACCCAATACAAACATCTGAAGGTATAATGGCTGTCACCAACTGAAGAAAAAGAAAAGAGGAAGTACACGTCAGGAGAAATCTGTGCATGGGGCTCGGCGGTCTGACGAAGAAACAAATAGCTCGAATTTGTTTTTGTACCAACTGTTGTATCAGGCATTAATCATGATATTGTGGACACTACAGTAAGGACAGCACAAGACGAACACAACACTTAATTAAAACCACCCATGCCCGCGGCCCGACTCGATCCGGTGACCCTTACAATGTGAGGCCAGCGTGCTAGCCCCTATACTGCCAGGGCCGGCAAGAAACAAATATTGAAGCGATGTCGGGCTCGATAGTTTTTTTTTTTTTTTTAACTGCTTAACGTCTCCTATAACAACTAGGTCTTTAGAGACGGGAAAGGATGGGGGCAAGGAATGGGAAGGAAATCGGCCATGGCCTTTTGAAGGAAGCATCCCGGCATTCACCTGGAGTGATTTGGGGAAACCATGGAAAACCCAAATCTGGATGCTCGGACGGGGATTCGAACCGCCGTCCTCCCGAATGCGAGGCCAGAACGCTATCCGTTACACCACCACGCTCGGTGGCTCGATAGTCAAGATGTTATAATACCACGCAAGACTGTAGCGGAATGATGGGCGTATTTTGATGATGGGTTTGTGCCGATAATGTTTGATTGTCTTAGGGCAGAATTTTAGGACGATGATGTCCGTTGACTCTTAAAAACGAAGGAGTCTGAAGTGCTGTCTTTGTTTCATTTATTGCGACAGTGACGGATTGCAACTGGCAGAATCCAGATCCACAAATCGAAGATACCAGATACGTTTGTCTGTGAGGAATTTCACAAGTACAAACTGATGAAGCAGCCGTTTCGTTGACTCGCTAAACACCAGTTTTATTACCCGATAGAATTAATCCCAGACCAGATTCGTTAGGCAGCGGACTACATGTTAGAGCCTAACAAAAATTGAGCGGAAAGAAGAATGATACAAGTACTTGCTGTGGGGAAAATGGGATTTACCGTATGTGTCGAAATTAATTAACCTACAGGCATGCTCAACTTTTAGTCTGTGACGTAAAACTTCCTGAGTTGATACATCAGTAACACAGATGATCGTTTACGACGTGCCGTGACGGCGTACCATTCAAATTCTTGTAATGGACCGGGGTGGAATTTTGAAGTCAAACAGGAGAAGGATAAGAAATGGTTAGAAAATTATGAATTTTAGTTTATTTTGAATTGGTATTGTGGGCCTGTGAATGAGTTTTTATGTAACAGAAACTGTAAAGAATGGAGTTCGCGGGGGTCCATTGATGAGATCGCGTCCACCAAAATCCTTGAGATTACTATCCTTATTGCAGTGATTTAACAATTCTTTTCAAGTGATTTTAAAATTGTCCCTTTTATACGTAGGAGGACGGAAGGATTTGAATAAATTTTAATATTTGTTTATTAATTGTTGTGGGCTTTTGCCTAGTACAGAAGTGGGTATTTCTTTTTCTGACCAACCACACATGACAAGATTCTGTATAATCTGATGTATGTGCCATATAAAGGAAAAAACCTAGGTATGAAGTGACTTCGCGTGAGAAAGGGTCTTGTGACACAGAATTAAAAAATTTAAATAGTTTTGAAACTATTAAACATTTTTTGGTGAAATGGAGGCTATGTACTTAGTAGATCTCGGGTACATTTACACCACTTATATGAAATCCTAAAGAATTCCACAACATTCTAGTATAGCCCTACATGCATAAACAATTCACATCATTTTATGTCGGTTAAATGTATTAAGATTGCCAAATTTCTCTTCTCGGAAACAACCTAACAATTTGGAGTAGAGTTACCACACTGGACCCATCCCAGCTTACCGGCTTTACTGAATAACTTAACTTCATCCCCCTCAGTTTTCAAAACTGTGAGTTGCAGAGGGTGCTTATCAACTTAAATAATTTCCACTCTGTGCAACCAATCTTTAAAGGCATTAAGGAAAAAAGAAAACATAAGTACATCAGTATGGCATCGCATTTCCCTGATCTTATCTCTCCTCCCACTGTGCCCCAACTGCATTAGTCAACGAAGTCGCTGAAGAAAAAGATTGTTGGTATGTTAGCCATTCAATTGAAGCTACATCGTCTGTCTGCCTGATCTACTAACACAAAAGAAGACTTACACTACTCACTGAGAGACGACACCTACTAGTTTCCCCTTCGTTCTTAACAACATCGACAGAACTTTAAGCGGAAGTAAAACATACAAAAACATCTGGATTCACATTCTCAACATTCTTGTACCGATGTTATCATATCCACAGAAAAAACGTCATATAGTCAAGACAATATAGAAAATCCAAAAAACTATTGTTGCTTGCTGTTGAAATTCTCTTTATACCGGATAGTTTCATTTGAACATAGCAGAAATGATCCGACATTTAAATACAATAATTTAGAGTTATACTAGCTAAAAGCACGGCTTTGTGGTGACTCGCGAAGTTTTGTTACAAAAATATTATATACAATTAAAGATATTACTATCATCAAAATCCCTGCTGATAATAATTTTCAAAACGAACCGTTATCACTCCAGGCATTACATATATATGCTAATAAAAATAATACAAATGTTTACAATTATTGCAAAAATAATGATTAAAGACACACCTTAAGATAATTATTAGGACGAATTAATTTATGTTCAATTTCACGTCTAGACGTACAGTAATTTTTTCAAAACATTTACCACAAAAATCTAAAAATTGTCGGCTATTGTCTATCGCCCTAATAACATCAGTGAAAGATTCTGACTTACAAACTTTGTGGACACATACGTCCAGATCGGAAATTTTTTAATGTGACACAATTGATGAATAATATTTTATCGGTTTTCCAGCACAGGAATAGTAATAAAGGAACGAAAATGTCAGCATTGTACCCGCTTTCATTAGGTATGAATTCATTGTGAGAAATATTTCTTCGTTTTTATGGTCTAAAAACGAAAGTCAGAATTAATATTTAATGTAATTATGTACAATCTGTATTTATTTACATAGCAACATTTTCGTACCTTACTTCTGTCTTAAAGGAAAACACGATTGATCAAAAGAAATAATTTTTCTTTCTCAAAAAATCTTTATTTATTTAAAGTGATGCAAACCTGACAGTGAAATTATTGTTAACTATTTTAAACACCTTTTAACTGAAGGATTATGTATGTTCATTACAGTATGGAGAACGTTCGCTGAAAAAAAAAGTCAAAGAATTGAACTCTGGACTATGTATCCAATCCGCGTCCCATGTAAGTGGAAAATAATAAGAAACTAACTTAGTCCACAACCCGAAGATTGGTTGGATCCTTTTGAAGAAGGCATACTAAGCCATTGTGTCAGAGGTATGATGGCCAGTTCCTTTCATTTGGGACCTACAGTTTAACGTGGAATCCGAACCACGGAGCTACCTGGCATAGCTCAAATGATCAAACACATCTCTTAAAAATTCCTACCTAGCGTGGTAGGTGATCGGTTAACGTTCTGGCCTCGCATTCGGGAGGACGCGGTTTCGAATCCCCTTCCGGGCATCTAGATTTGGGTTTTCCATGGTTTCCCCAAATCACTCCAGGCGAATGCCGGGATGCTTCATTCAAAATTTCCATGGTCGAATTCTTTCCCGTTCCTTGTCCCCAGTCCCATCCCGCCTCTAATGACCTTAGCCGTCGAAGAGGCGTAAAGCAATAAGTAAAACAAACAAAAAAATCCTGATTACTGCTGGGACTCGAACGCCGCAAAGGAACAACTAAATTTTTGGAAGCAAGAGCCTTAACCACTAAGCTACCAGACCATCCGTGGATAACCATGGTACCTGTGAAATATGAACCACGAACACAAGTGAAAATGCACCAGTTGACCGAAAATTCATCCCACCGATTCAAATACTTACAAAAATTTAACTTCAGATCTGTTCAGAAATTTCCTAAAGTTTTCCGTTGCTTTCACCTTCTAACATTTTTACACTAGATACGGAACGTGTAACCTTATTGTAATGTATATTTACTGTTAGCTTAACGAAATTCCCTATCGAATGATCTATACGATTTCTTGTAGGAAAAATACAGATACCGTGCAGTTAACTGAACTAAATGTGGATGGCTATTATTTTTCTGGTATCAGTAGACAAATTAAAGTTTTGCTTCCGGAAGCGACTGACTGCTTGAAGTGTGGTTAGGACAGATAATACACATGTGCCTTGCTGCTCTTACGGTACAAATTATGTTCGTCAATTCCTCAAAAAGTTACGAGCATCAGTGGCAGATGAAGATGGAAGTCACTGTGCTTGCATTACAAAAAGTCAGTAGATTTGTCTGAAAACTGAATAGTTAACGATATATTGCACGAATATAACACAGAAACTACTCCTGTTAAAGAAAGTCGACAAATAAAAATAATCATCTGTTGTCACTTACCTCGATCCGAATCGTTTCGTAAATCTCGAATTACTTGATCACAACTCGTTATTCCGCTACATCAAAAAGATATGACACACAATTCTATTACAGTAACAAATAATGCTGCCCCTTCTTTCACATTGAAGCACGCAGTTGACTGGCTGTGGTTGATTCTAGAACATTTTTGAATAGTGGGACTCCAGCAAGGACTGGGGGCAAGTAACGCGAAGGAAATCGGCCAAGGCCCTTTTGAAGGAAGCATCCCAGCATTTTCCTGGAGTGATTTGGGGAAACCATGGAAAACCCAAATCTGGATGACCGGACGGGGATTCGAACCCGCGTCCTCCAGAATGCGAGGCCAGAGCGTTAACCAACTGGGAATTCGTGGGGGGGTGGGGGGACAATACGAAGAAGTATGGAATATTTTTATGAAGATAAGGTGACGAAAACACCTTTCGTTAAGTCACTTACCGACAGCAACTGGTCGATATCAGAGGGTCGGTGATCTTGGAGGCGTAACCATTTTCTCTGAAATGCAGACAGTGTTGTAGAAGCGGATTCCGAGTAATTCCATTGCATAGTAAGACCTCTAGTTTTATCAAATATTTTATGGTTTTTGTGTTCTGCTTCATTAAACTACCGACCTGCATGCATTTTTGGTTTTGTTTCAGCTGCGTAGAAAGATATTTCTCCCGTTAAACAGTTCTCAAAATCTCCATGTTGAGTGTGTTTTAATTTTGATTGTCATTAAGCTTTTCATAGTTTAGCCTTAAAATTATACGGTTATATAAATAACCAATTAAGGGAGGCAGCGGAATTTCTTTGTATAATTACAAAACCGCTTCATCTACATTTACATAAATCACAGATTACGGCAACGTTATTTTCGATTAAAGTTTGAAGCGTACCGATTAGGTGTACCTTGCTTTTATTCTTTAATTTTGGTTTTGGTTAAACTGTATATAGTCTGTCACTAAAATTATATAGTTATTTAAATAACTGATTAAGGGGAGGAGCAGGACTTTTTTTTTTATTTACAAAACCGATGCATCTACATTCAAAAAAGTCACAGATTTATTTACAAAGAACATTCAACTACATAGATAAACTTTAATACAAAAAATTAAATTAATATTTCACTTTCAGGAGAATAAGTGACTGTGGAAGGATATACATCATGAAATGATCTTGGTGTGCACGTAAATTTTGTTTCAAATGTTTCTATGATTTACATCATTCATCATTTGGGTATTTCGCAAAGGAAAAAAAATACAAACAGAAAAAAAATCTTCGCGGGTAGTGGGATCGAACTGAGGACCCCCCACTCATAAATCCATCGCCTCAACGCGCAGCGCTAAAACCACGTTACTAACAAGTGATCTTCCGTAGCGGTATAACGCATTTAGGCAAAATTTTTACAATCTTAACCCATCGATTTCTCTTAAACGGAGGTCCACCAGACAGAAATGCTTTAGGGCGAGAAATCACAGGTGACGTACTATTTACCAGACTTGTTCGTACTACGATAGCGATTTCCAAACTGAAGATCTCTCCTTGCTAGCATGCAGGAATAAAAACAATTATAATTTATTTATTTTTTACAAAAATAATGATTGATGGCACATCTAGAATTGACTTTGAATTAGTTTGTTCAATTTCACGCCTTTAGGTGCGGCAGTTTTTTCAGAGAGTGTTCCACTAGATGTGTATAATCTGTCGCCTAATGTAAGGTCTCGCTTCGCTCGCCCTAATAAGGATACACCACAATTCCCACTTCAGTAAATGCGTTTTAGGAACAAATACGCACGTTGGAACACTTGATTGGAGAAATTCATTTAAGGTAAACAGTATAAATTGATGGTTTCAGTAGAAACGACTAGAGAATTCATTTTAAGAGCGTAATATTCACAAAATGTTGTGAGTGGGTGTACGAAAGTGGCGCGGAATACTTGATATTTTGTCAAATGGCGCTAACTTTTATTAATAGTATCTTTGGAGCACCGAAAAATTGATAGCCGCATTCAACAGTAGTCTTGTCCATCAACACGCCGGGAAATCCTCCCTTCACATAAACCTATCCGCATATAGCTAACAACTAAATACCCTTTACAGTATTATCTGCCAGATGATTATACTACAGAAGAGTCCTCGATATACACTGAAGTGCCAGAAGTATGGGGTGCCTCTTAATATCCCTTTTGCCAAGCGATGTGCAGCATCCCGAAGCGGCATTGACTCAAGTAATTCAATGGATGGTTCAGTTTGAACAAAGAACCCAGTCCATGCCACGTAAACACAGCCTATACCAGGATGGAGCCAACACCAGATTGCACAGTGCCTTCCACACAACTTGGGTCCATGAGTTCATCATGGGCTCTGCACAACGCTCGAAACATACCATCAGCTCTTACCAACTGTAATTGTGACTCATCTAACCAGGCAACCTTTTAACAGGAATCTAGTGTTCAATTGATATGTTAATGAACCGAGAAGAGAAGCTGCAGCCGATGGCGTTTTGTTAGCAGAGGAATTCGCGTTCGACTTATGTAGCTATAATACCATCACCGTCAAATTTCACTGCAATGTCTCCACAGACATATCTGTCGTATGTCCCACAAGTAGTGTTACTGCTCTTTTACATAGTGTTGCCTGTGTGTTAACACTAAAACCTCGAGGTAGACGTCACTTTTTCCGTCAGGTCATTAATGACACGTTGCCGGCTTCTGCAATGTCCATGTCGACCCTCTTGACACGGTGAATGGAGGAATGTTGAATTAAGGACGAATTTCCGAAATGGAATACCTCACGCATCCTGCGCCAACTACCATTCCGAGTGCAAAGTTTGTTAATTCATGTTGTGAGGCGTAATCACGTCATAAAACCTTTCACACAAATCAAGAGAGTATAATGAAAATAACACCAGTGCACGGCTTACTTTTCTTTCGCGCTGCTACCACAATGTGGATAATTTCATCTTTCTATGACATGACTTATAGCACTTCAGTGTAGTTTTCTTCCGGTGACACATGTTACATCACTATCATACACCAATGTACGGATATTTCAGGGTATAAGACGTAGTTGCAAAGAAAAACCTGTTTCAGTGGAGAACATTACTAAACAAGGCTGTTGGATCTCCTTTAAACGAATTAATTTGCTGTTATTTAGCCGATGAGATGTTTCAACCAAAAAAAATGATGTCCGTTTACTTGGACTCACTTCGTCCTGTAAAACTATAGAAGCAAGTAATCAGCACTCCTCCCTCTGACGCCGTCACTGGCGTCGAGGTCCTACATCCCATTGGTCACAGCTGATACGGAATGAGGTGGGATGCGGTGGCTGCCGTGACCAGTATTTGACTCCCAGTTACATGATCTCTGGACTGCTGGAGGGCTGTACTCAAATCAAGCACTAATATCGCCTCAGCCGTTCTATGCAACAAATAGTGTTTTGAAATCTGTGCCATTAAAGCAAAAACAAAAAACATATTCTTCAAAATCCTTAATCATACCTTAAAGTTTGAAACAAATAATGTGAACCCACTTGTACTTCATATTATGAGCCCACAAACATGTGAATTACATAATAACTTGATAGCCTGATATTACTTCTTTCAACTTCCTCTTTATTAAAAGTAACACAGATTTTGATTCAAGAAACGTTGCGTTAACGATTTACAATGTTATCAAACTTAGAACGAACTGTTTCCAAGATTATTTTCTCAGAAAAACATTACAAGATTGAAACAATTACCACAGAGATAGGCCTAAACACAGGGTTAGGAGAGGTTTCTTTTTAACTAAGGCGTCGCGGTAATTAGAGCCAGGAGTGGGATCAGGACAAAGAACGTGAAAAAATTTTGCCATTCACTTGGAGTAATATCGCGAAACTATTGAAAACCAAAATGTGGATGATCTGACGGGAATGATTTTCTTGAGGTCCAAGGACACCACACTCACAATGTGAAAAGTTAATTGAATCAGTAAGAACGCCTTTTCTGTAATCAGCCAGATTATGATGTAGGATGATGTTTAGGACAAGAACCGAGATAAAATTAGAATACGACATATATAGCAACTTACAAAAAAAAAAAAAAAAAAAAAAAAAAAAAAATCGTGAGTGTCCTAGGTGTCTGACACAATTCAGGAGGCTTAATTAGTTTTGCGCTAAGTGATAATTAATAGCAACTCGATGGAATACTTTTAAGTATCTCCAAAGTGGTGTTTATGCTTGTTCTTAAGGATTTTTTAATCATATCAGAATTTAGGATTTGGTATCACTATCATTCATTTCAAAACCATTCTGAATAAACATAGGTACCGAATTCCATTAGCTGCGAGAATAATTTAGTTTGTCAGTATAATTTATTCTAATTTACCTCTGGAAACAATATTCTTTCAAAATTTGTCGAAACTATTTTGAGTTTTGTAAATAATTTAGTGCTTGTTCGTTATTATATCAAGGCGAGCGGACTAGTTATTGATTGGTTAAGGCGTGTAAGTGGAGATCGAAAGGTTCCCGGATCCAGGTATAAGCTGGAATTTGTAAAGGAAACTAACTCCGCATTCACCTATGGAACAGCTTGTCATTTAATGTAAAGTACGACAAAATGCTTCAGATTCAAGGATAAACTATAGGTTACCTAGCACCGGTAAGTTTACCTTTGTTTAGGGGTAGCCACGATAAGAGGCGAATGTCTATATCTACAATTATATTCTGCAATTCAAAAGTATAGTGGTTGGCAGAGGGTGCTTTACACCAATATTAACTTGGGGCATTCCAATCTTGAATAGCTCCAAGAAAGAAAGGATACATATAAGCATCAGTACGGCATCTTATTTCTCCAATCCCATTTCTCCTATCATTACTACCTAAATAGACTCCTGGAAATTGAAATAAGATCACCGTGAATTCATTGTCCCAGGAATGGGAAACTTTATATACACATTCCTGGGGTCAGATACAACACATGATCACACAGACAGAACCATAGGCTCATAGACACAGGCAACAGAGCATTCACAATGTCGGCACTAGTACCGTGTATATCCTCCTTTCGCAGCAATGCAGGCTGCAATTCTCCCATGGAGACGATCGTAGAGGTGCTTGATGTAGTCCTGTGGAACGGCATGCCATGCCATTTCCACCAGGCGCCTCAGCTGGACCAGCGTTCGTGCTGGACGTGCAGACCGCGTGAGACGACGTTTCATCCAGTCCCAAACATGCTCAATGGGGGACAGATCCGGAGATCTCGCTGGCCAGGGTAGTTGACTTACACCTTCTAGAGCACGTTGGGTGGCACGGGATACATGTGGACGTGCATTGTCCTGTTGGAACAGCATGTTCCCTTGCCGGTCTAGGAATGGTAGAACGATGGGTTCGATGACGGTTTGAATGTACCGTGCACTGTTCAGTGTCCCCTCGACGATCACCAGAGGTGTACGGCCTGTGTAGGAGATCGCTCCCCACACCATGATGCCGGGTGTTGGCCCTGTGTGCCTCGGTCGTATGCAGTACTGATTGTGGCGCTCACCTGCACGGCGCCAAACACGCATACGACCATCATTGGCACCAAGGCAGAAGCGACTCTCATCACTGAAGACGACACGTCACCATTCGTCCCTCCATACACGCCTGTCGCGACACCACTGGAGGCGGGCTTCACGATGTTGGGGCGTGAGCGGAAGACGACCTAACGGTGCGCGGGACCGTAGCCCAGCTTCATGGAGACGGTTGCGAATGGTCCTCTCTGATACCCCAGGAGCAACAGTGTCTCTAATTTGCCGGGAAGTGGCGGTGCGGTCCCCTACGGCACTGCGTAGGATGCGACGGTCTTGGCGTGCGTCCGTGCGTCGCTGCTGTCCGGGCCCAGGTCGACGGGGACGTGCACCTTCCGCCGACCACTGGCGACAACATCGATGTACTGTGGAGACCTCGCGCCCCACATGTTGAGCAATTCGGTGGTACGTCCACCCGGCCTCCCGCATGCCCACTATACGCCCTCGCTCAAAGTCCTACAACTGCACATACGGTTCACGTACACGCTGTCGCGGCATGCTACCAGTGTTAAAGACTGAGATGGAGCTCCGTATGCCACGGCAAACTGGCTGACACTGACTGCGGCGGTGACCAACCGCTGCGCAGCTAGCGCCCTTCGACGGCCAACACTGCTGTTCTTGGTGTGTCCGCTGTGCCGTGGGTTTGATAATTAGTGTCCGGAGCAAGTATGGTGGGTCTTACACACCGGCGTCAATGTGTTCTTATTTCAATTTCCAGGAGTGTAGGTTTGTGGACGAAGTATTTCATTGCACTCGTAAATGAAAGAAGAATTTCGCATATTCGCCTGCAAGTTCAGACAAAACCGACGTCGTCTGTCTCCTCAGCCAAATCTATGTGTCAATTCTGTGACGCATTCGTAAGGGATGTAGCAAGCAGTTACAAATCGAGCGGCTCTCCTCTGTATTTTTTCTAACTCGTCAATCACCACTTGCGATAAGGATCCCAAACTCCACAACAGTAATACAGGTGTAGATGCACGAGAGAATTATAAGCTATCTCCTTAGTAAGAGCGCTGCAATTTTTCAGAATACGACCTATGAATCTTAATTTAGTATTAGTATTACCCACAATGGAAGTTATGAACTGATCCCATTTAATGTTGTTTTGTACTGTTACCCCTAAATACTTCATAGAATCAATCGTGTTAACAACTGAGCTGCTCACTGTGTACTCGTGAAAAAACGGATTCTTTTTGTTATTTATTCGCATTGCTTTACACTATTTGCAGCTTAGTGTAAGTTGCAATTTACACTATTCCGAAATAACATCCCGATCGCGCTGAATTTCTAAACAATCGTCAGAGCACCTTACTTTCCTATAGGTAACTGCATCATCAGCAAACAATCGCTTCCTGTTATTGACGTTGTCATCGACATTGTTTATAAAAATTAAGAAAAGAAGTGGT
The DNA here is from genome assembly GCA_031002005.1 of Vandiemenella viatica. NCBI lineage: Eukaryota > Metazoa > Arthropoda > Insecta > Orthoptera > Morabidae > Vandiemenella > Vandiemenella viatica. The sequence goes on along the minus strand of CM061921.1, from coordinate 173,154,072 downwards.
CATATTATGTTGCCCTTAGGTACGCCTGAAGTAACATTTAGGTTAGAAGAGGCTTCCCCGTCAACAACGACATACTGTGACCGACCAGTTAGAAAAACTCCCAACCATTCACAAATCTGATCGAATTTTTGCTAAAAGTCGGTTGTTTGGTACGGATTCAAAAGCTTTCCGAAAGTCGAAGAAAATTGCCTCAACTTGTGAACCATCATCAATAACATTCATTACATCATGAGAAAAGAGGGCCAACTGTGTTTCACAAGATCTGTTCTTCTGAAATCGGTGTTGGTTCCTTACAAGTAATTCGTTTTCATCTAGAAACTTCATAATGTTAGAACATATAAAATGCTCCAGAATTCTACTACAAACAGATGGTAACTTTATGGATCGATAATTCCAAGGATCCCTTCGATCTCCTTTCTTGAAAACAGAATTTATTTTGTCAATTTTTCAATGGGAAGGTAATTTTTTCTCTTTTAAAGATTTACAGAATATGTCAGATAAAAATGGCCCATTTACTCCACGTACTCTGAAAATACTCGTACTGGTGTACCATGGGGACCTGGCTCTCTCCCCCACTTCAAGAGTTTTAATTGCTTTACGATACCCACACCATCAATTTGAATCGAATACGTTTCCAATTCCACACGATGTGGAAAAATTGGCGTGTTTTTCATATTTCCATCCGTGAATGAATTTTTAAGTTCGGCGTTTAGTACGATAGCCTTATCTCGCCTGTCGTCTACTTCTCAACAGTCTTGTTATTGTTATTGTTATTGTTACAACCGAATTATTTAACGTAGGACCAAAATATCTTCCGGTTGTGGGTGACGTTCTTGGAAAGTGAATTGCAACGGAAGTCATTAGAGGCCTCATGCATCGCATTTTTAACACGTCATCTTATCTCATCTAACTTTTCTAAATCACTACGGTATCTAGTCCTTGAGCGTGCATGTATCCTCCTTTGCTGCTTATGTAACTTTTTAACTTCACGTGTATGCCACAGAGGATCATTCCCTTCCTTTATTGTGCGGCGCAATCGAAAATTCTGTCACTAGGTGGCCGCATGCTTCGAGGATATCCTGGCCGTAAATGATATACGCATTTACTTAATTAGTATAACATGGCTAATACTTTATTCGGAAATGAGCTATAGTCTTTCCTTTACATTTACTTAATTTCCATGTGCTTAAAATTTTTAATCGTCATCCGCTGCTGTTTCATTGGCTTCACTGGATTGCATGTAGGAGACTATCTCGAACCGTACACTATACCAACATTGGTGTGCAAAGGTGAAGGACGAAAGTAATGTTCACATACTGTGTCATTGCCTAGCAACATAGCTCGATAAAACTTGAATCATACATAGAAATAACTGCTACAATATCGTACAGTAGGCAATAGAAAGAAATACGCTATGAGACGAACAGAAATGACATTTTCGTAGAGAGACAATAAGTTACACTAAAGTCACTGAATCCCATCATGGTACTCTAGACATTACAAAGAGGTATTTGAAATGGTGTGTGATTACCACGAACAGCGATCCATGCTCTGCAAACCAAACTCATAGGGCTATGCTTGTCACACTTCGTCCATTTTTCAGTTTCCCAATGATTATTATCCGTGTGAAGTTTTCCCCGGGTCACGTTATAATGAACACCACCACAGTGCACCGTAACAGACACCCTGTCTTGTCCCGTTCCTCGCAGGACAGGACACGTAGGGCACCGAGTAGTTAATATGTTTGTTACATTATCTATCTCATCCTGCACACAAATATATAATTTGTTTAGATTTTGAGGATTTTATTTTCAACTTCAACGCAATACAACTTAATAACAACCAGGCGACACGACACTAATGTTATGCAAAATTGACAGACAGTGAGAATTTTTTGACCCATTCTTTATCGGACGGTATAATGTGATTTTAGATGCAGACTACAAATTTGGAGTTGAATTGCCGAAATTTATCCCCGATCTTGTTAAGATCAAATATTCTGAAATGTTTCCAATATGGAATTTAAAGATGTATCCGTGTAGAAAAAAATATAACATAAAAACTTAGTACTTTCATTCATCATGAGTATGCACAAACTTTCCGCTTTCCACGTTTTGTTCACTGCTTAAATAATCATTACTTTTAAAAGATTAACACATTTAAGAATAACATCATGAAATATTTCATATTTCGCTCGTTTCATACTAAAAGATTCCTGGAATGGGCTATTAGTTGTGTCTCAGCCATAAAACCATTACTACCCTCTGTCAAACGGGAAAAAGATTTTTTAAAAAAAATTTCGTTCCATAACCTTAAGATATCCGTCAATTAAAATTTACCTGGTTAATACAGTGAAATAATGAAGACTTTACTTTTACAACTTTTAAAACAACTGAACTGCCCTCGTAAGTTGCCTATTGGAAGGTGACAGAACAGGAAACGTGTTTGCTGCCTGCATTGGATATTGTTCAAGGCAGAATGAATGACTTTATCTATGATGTGATGATGTGACGATAGTGACAGGAGCTTAGGCAATCAACAGTGGCGCTATTGGCTGCCGCCAGTAATGGGAAACCTGTGATGATCCAGGCGATTACCTTGTTTGCATGTGAGGGGGGGACCGATAGCTAATCAGAGCTGAAGGGTGAAATGTACACCTGCAGACGCGACCGGGTCAGCGTGTTCACACGGAGCAGGTAATCGAAACTACCGTCTCTGCTTACTAAACGCAATGCATCACAGGGCATTCAGGTTACTTCTGCTCTTAAGTAGAATTTTAACAATCATCTAAATTTAGTAATAGGGTTTTGAAATATGTTCAATTTGAGTCTGTTTCCCACCGGTAATACGGCGAAGCATCAGTTCCATTATGCCTTGCGTGTGACTTTCAAGGTTACTTATCTCGCTCATTTGATCCACAACGTTTATTTTATTATCTATGCTGAAGCAGATATTTTAACACATACTGCTACATTAACATTTGCCTAAGAGATGTAGGAAATAGAATTTATCATCATACTGAGATACTACTTACTTATAATTATTTTTGGCCAGTTATAGCTTTTTATTTCTTTTTGCGAATATAGCACCCAAGTAATATTTGTTACACATGCAGGAAATTTCATTGGAAGTCTTACATTCTCAATGTGATGTATTTCAGCCTTCTTTTAAGTGATACCAGTAACTCCACATTATCACTGAATTTTTAAGTAATTTATGCTACTTATACGTTTATTACACGTAGTACCTCATTTTATTGTGCCAACGAAAAGAATTTCGTTTGATAAAGACTAACATGTTAATACTAAATCTTCTTAAAAAAAAATAGTGTCTCTATTCTTAAAAATTGTAGTGTTTTATGCTATTGCTTTGTATATGATGCATTTTTTTAGTGAATAAGTCTATAGTAATTTCCGTGATAAGCAGTTTAGTCATACGTATGTTGGAACCATATCCATACAAAATCGAGAAAAATTAAAGATACACCCATTTTTGTAAAACTTAAATTTAAGTAAACAGATGATGTATTTTATAATCAAAATGGAAGAATGTGTACAATAAGATTTTTGTAAAAATGAAATGTTAATTTAGTAAATAAAACTAGTTTACATAGCAAAACGTGTAGTGTTAATACCAATCAATAGAAAGGCGCACATCGACTAAGTCTTGAGGTGTAGTGTTCATATTGCAGTCTGTCCAACACATGATTTTTGTTGCTGTTAGTGGTTTCACAAAATCGACTCATTTACGGCTTTATACAATGAAATGAGAAATTATTAATATTATACTGTTACATATAAAAATTCCGTAATTTTATATCTAAGGTTTTGAGCTGCACAGACATTATCTTACAGTTTCTTTAACAGCTGGACAAAAACGTTAAAACACTGGTCCCGAATTTAAGTAACAATTTGTAATTTTCACTATGAACTGGAAGCAACGTTAACACACAAATAAAAAAAAAGATCTAATGTAATCGTAGGCTTCCGCGGCCAGAGTCAGTTGATTCTTGGCTGTCCGTGTGAAGCGCGTTGTATTTGACAGTTCTGCCCTGGAAGAAGACCACAGAAATATGGTCGAAACGTCGGCTACAAGAAATATGAAGCGGTGTCACCCGGACAGCCAAAAATAAAAATGAAAGTTCTAAATTGCAAAAACCGTAGAACCTGAGTACTATACTGGAACTAGACCCTCACAATTCTGATATTATACTGAAATACTTAACAGCATAGTCTCACAATATGAAAGCTACACTATGCAAGTAAGCGAAAATCGTATATTTGACGTAATTTGCGATTGGTTTAATGAATTTAAAAATCAATAGTTATAACTTTATCTTGATTAAATCATTTTGGCTCGTTGACGTGGAAGTCATTACAGCTTGGAGAGGCAAGGGAAGGCAGGAATATACTGCGGTGGAATTCGGCCAATGAGATTTGAAGGAAACATTCTGGGGTTGAGTAATGTCAACAAAAATGGAAAGCCGAAATCTTGATGATCGGAGCGGTATTGGTAACCCGCTTTCTGACGAATGTCAGTGGTAGCGGGAGTTATCAACCATTTACAACAGGTGGGAAATCTCACCACTGTCACATGTAAATAATAAAAGCTTTTGGGTATTATTCTCACCAGAGAAAGAGAGAGGATAATGACTTCTGTTTAATATTGTTTTCAGTTTTTGTCGTTCTTACCTCCAAACACTACTGTCAGAGGTCCAACAATAAATTTTTTAAAGCACTATTTACTCTTTATACGATATTGATTACGATTAGGGCTCAAATGCAGAATTAAGCGGACGAAAAGGGCCTTTGAGAAGGTTTTAATGCACTGCTTGATGAACTACGACTTCAAGGTTTCTCCTATGTCTAGTACACATTACATACACTGTTGTGGGTAAAACATACATATCGCAGCGAAAGAGAAAATTGCCCGTTTCAGTATGTAAATGGATAAGGTCTCTATCGGCATGATGTTTGTGCCATACATTTGCGTACATGCCAGACAGGTAAAATACCAATTTACAAACATTGAGTGTGAGTATTTATTTCTTTTTTGTGATATAGATTTAGCTGTATAAACTATAATGAAATCTGATATTTGTAATTTAACAAATACTTAACAAACTTTTGGTGAATTTGAATTTACGAATTTAAATGAAACTGTGCAACTACGGCTTTATCAACAAGTTTAATATCGGAGATTAATCTTTCTAGTGTCTAGTTTTGTTTCATATGAACACATACATCAGCAATCATCTCCAGCTAGTTAAATAATTAAATGATGTTGCCTCATAGTTCAGGTAGAAATTGAGCAGTCTTCTCCAGGTTGAACGATCATCCTTTATTGAATAAACAAATTTATCTTTTGGATACAATAATGCATTGCATTAGTACCAAAGAATGCAATGAGAATATAAATTATATATAATACTTTGTTTGTGTGACGAGGTAGAAGGGAACCAATAATAATTCCAAATATATATATATATATATATATATATATATATATATATATATATATATATATATATATATATATATATATATATATATATAAGAAATAACGCATCTACATTACAGGAACAGCTGACATCAAAATAATTTAAGAGAACTAAGACAGCGAGCTGGTTCTTACTGATGACCACTTTGGAACGGGTTGTAAGCCGATGATGGTGTAATACTACTCTCTACTGAGCTTGCTTGTCAATAAGTGTGCAACCCGAGACTGTGGTTTAACCAGAGCGCAGCCGCGCGTCTCCCCAAATGTGTTCCTTCACACACTGCAGCTTGAATTCTACATACCCATGGGTATTCAGTGACTTGATGGGAAAAACTGACTCAAGTGTAACAAACGAACAGATCTTCCCACATCCTACACGGTGGTCGCAGTTTCGTCTGCGGTGTTGGGTTGCACTACATCGATTACATTCGTTACTGTGAGGCTGATGCCAACCGCACTGTAACACTCTTGTTCAGTAGGTAACATAAACTTTTAAACTAGCAGCAACTTTTGTTTTATTTATAAACAGCTGATCTGTAAGTAACGTAAACATTATCCAGAATATCCTAATACATCTACCAGCAGAAATGTTATTGGTATCTATCTTAAAATTAACTGTCTACCTGATTACTATATTATAATTAGCATCTCCTGTGAGCAGAGACCGAGACCGTTGAGTGAGCGGTTATGTTCCAGTATGGTAGTCGAGAAGAACATGGCCTTGACCCCCAATCCGAAAATACTGATTTCGGTTTTTCATGTTTTTCAGGAAACACTTCAAACGAATTTCTGGGGTTTCGTCTAATACCCATGACCAATTTCCTTCCATATTCTCGTCCAGAAGCTTCTTCCTGCTCCAAAGATCTGGAAGTCCACGAGTCCTATAATTCTTTTTAAAAAAATACCGAAAAGTTAATAAATGACCAGGCTGTCATAAGGGTTCTTTAGTTTCAGTTATTTCGTAACTGTATTTGTATGCATTCTCCTCCACCAATATTTAAGTTGGATAGTACACGACGAATGACTGAAATTTTTTCTGCCTTAACCTTATATCTTTCTAAGATAGTGTGATGGATAGACAGATAAAAAGATTTTGATGAGACTTTTATTTACAAAATTGTAGGAATTATTTCAATTTAAAACAATTATCATGATTATGACAACAATAATTTATGTTCTCATGTTTACATTCTTTCATGAACAATAGACCACCACACATTAATGGAACATATTAAGTTTATTATGCTGTAGTTATCTTTGCCTGGGAAAAATCTATGATTAAAGTAGTTGAAATAAAATATTTCTAAGTAAACGTAATACAGCCCGTAGAAATCATTTTTGTTTCCAGTAGGCAACTTATTCTTTGATTTCGCTTTTTTGATAATGTTTTATTGGTTCGGATTTTGAACGCCAGTCCAGTATAATTCACCACGCAATTTTCATTTGATATTAGAAAGTAATCCTGTAAATCGTTGAGACTGCTAAGATGATAAATGAAACACATCAATTTGATGTGGATCTGTTTTTACTGATGAAAATTGGTAATTCTTTCTCTGTTGTTTCTAACAGTACGCTACATACCCCAGAAACTATGTCTCTGCAAATATGAGTAGCAATTTTCGTAGGTAATTTGTTGTAGAATTATATTCCTGAAATTTTTTATAGTTTTTGGTATGTATGAGCCGTTTAACATATTATTTTTTACTATTTTTCCATTTCCTATAAGATGTTATATGATTAAAATATCCATTCGTAGGCATATACTATATGGCATATAGGCATGAATGTTCAGAATCGCGAGTTTAATAAAATATGTTCTATTTGCCTGTATATTTTTCAACTAACGTATTGTTCAAATAACTCTCATTTTGATCCTAAACATGTTAATGAGTTACTCCAAATAAAAATTCCATTTCATTTAATAGAGTATAAATTTATACGAGGCAAAAATTGGTCGGTTTTGAAAATTGGCATTCAGTTTTACTTTGAACTTGGCTAAATAACGAACAATTAAAACTGCGTGGAAAATGCTTTATTTGAAGGTAAAATTAATTTTCAAAAACTGCTTAGCGTAATTAAAACAGAACTTACGATATTAATAGTTTGCCTATTAAATTTTTAATCCGGTTGCCTATATTATATAGTTTCAGATCCATTATTATATAGTTTCAGATCCATGCCTTTTGACCAAGAGAACTTTAATTATTTTTTTTTGATATAAAAAGCAATAACTCCTGTAAATCATTGAGACTGACGCGCTTTAATTTGTTGGTAGATATGTTTTTGCAAATGATAATATTTTTACTTGTACTTCGCGACATTGTGCTGTATAGATAGGCAGAAACTATGCCTCATTAGAAACTATAGAACAAGGTAATGTTGTTGATCACTTGATAACGAATTAAACAAATCATGATGTGAAATAAAAGTGATTATAACAACAGTATGACTATTATTAAATGCAGTTTAATATGCCGTCGTAAATATCGTATCTGGGGAATATATACAGGGCTGTTTATGAATTAAATAAGGAGAGCATCATGGCCAGGTAGTTTTTAAACTATGTTAAATGTGTTTTAAATCGACATCCCTAATGGGAGACTAATTACGATTTACCAACGAAGAAAAAATTTGAATGGGAACAAATTGTTGGCCTGCCTGCATAAATGGTTATTGACTCGCATCAATGCAGTTCTCACGGGATATACCAACATGAGAGTAAACAAGTGTATAGTTAGAAGAACTATAAAACCAAGTGCAAAGAAACGCTTAGTTTAAAGACACTAGAGGTTTACATATACTTGTTTTGCATGGTGATGGTGGAACTACCACGACGTCGCGGTTTGCAACAGATGTGGCAATGTATTCCTCCACAGTTCGATACCTATTGTTTAACAGGCGACTGTAGCCATGCTTCGCCATGTCATGAATTCCCTTAACCTTCAACCAGCAACGATATACTCGTAATTAAAAACAATACCGCTTATTGCTAACATGTCTTATTTGGGGACCGATGCACTTTAGCCTTCACAGCGATAATGACCTCGTACACATTAATAGATTAAAATGTTGTTTAGCTCGATTGTAACGTGTCACATTGAGGCCACCTATTAACAGCAAACATGTAGGAGGGGGATGTCTATTCTTTCTTTAGAGCATACTTTGTTCTTCACACCGGTTCCTTGTTTCCTTTTTTTTTCATGGTCTGCGTTCTTTACTCTATACGTGTCTCTGTAAGCGTCAGGTAGTAGTGTAATCATACCAACTGATTGGCGATAACAACGAGCCAATAAGAGAGGTCACCGATCAAACGACACACCTCTTACGTGTGCTCACAGTATTACGCTATGTTGATGATCTGGCCTGTTTAGATACCCGCCAGTGTCACTCAACGCACAGAGGCGCGACGCACTGCTCAGGCCCCCACGTGCGGGGTTTAGGCGGTTTTCCGACGAGATGGTCCCGAATGTCATAAACATTTTGCAGACATATGGCAACACTTCACATCCTCCATTAGAAAACTTGGTGTTGGAAAGGTATGTGGCTGTAGAATCACAGTTCCAAATTTGTCCGTGTCAGGTGATGAACAAAGCTTATTAAAGACAGCCGATCTCTAATGTTGGAAAAAGATGGTAAAGAAGAAGTTTTTGCATCTTATATTCATGAAAACGAGGATAGAAAGCTATAAAAGGACAAAGCCGTTTGAAGCAAGAATTTTCGGCATTTCAAGAAATGGTTGGTGGAATGACTCTGAGGTATGGATCCTGAAGCAGAACTTAGGGATGTACAAAGCTACGACGGAACAACAATTCTGGAACTGAGGATGTAATGAGGCGGGAAGCATATTTCGGGTCAGTTGAAATGCCTGAGGTAAAATTTATGACGGGTGGAGACCTCCATCTCCATGTATTTATTGAGCTATATAAGGATGCATTATCTAAGTACTGGACAGACAGAGAAAGAATAAGCACGCATATGAATGATGCCGAGAAACCAGGCACTGGAATGGGCGTGTGATGCGAGTAAAAATAATGAAGAATTTCTGCAGCTGTTTTTAAGGAAATGCTGGTAGGAAGAAAAGCAGAGGAAAATGGAACTGAAATTAAGAAATTTCAGCCCGTACAGACTGCAATACGGTAGCCTGAGAATCACTGCAAGAAACAACTGAAAAGTTTAAAATGCTTATTAAACCCTTTCCGCACGGATGGAAATATTAAATAACAGGATCTAATATTGCCTCGAAAGATGCAGGATAAGTTATTGTGGAAGAGATTGAATTGCATAAGGGATTTGTTGGATATTGTGGAAAAAGTAACAGGTGGCACGCTGTTAATGAGAAATAACACTATTCTAATCACAAAACTGAGAGTGGCAAACAACAAGACAAATGATGGTACTAGCAAACAGATTCCTGACATTGAGGCAAGGCCATGGGGACAAGATTGCCATCAAGAAAATATGATAGAACACCCTGAAAGAAGTGGCAGCTAGAATGAGGGAATCTAGGATGGGCCTTTGAAATAGTTTGTTCACAAGCTGCAACATTCCCATAGCCAATTAATCATCACAAGCAAATGTATGTGGGCAAAAACATTTATTTTTATTAAAGGAGATTTAAAAATGGACGTTAAGAAGAACGAGAGGCGAATTAAATGGAAAAAACAACTGTGTGGTTCTATCAAACCACGAAGCAAGTGAAACTTTTTTAAGCATTTAACTGAAAATTTTCGGAAAATTATTCGATTTAGGGTATTAAACTGGGTATGATAATTGGAAAATGAGAATGATAATGGGAAATCAATAGTAAACAAGATATCCAATAATAAATTCTAATTTCAATCTGTGTATTAGAGTACGGAATACATAATAAATACAGTGGCACGAATAAGTGAGAATGTAAATGTTAAACGGTCAACTGATGCGAGCTATGGGCGCCGCCATATTGGCCTTGGCTGCTCTGCCGAGCTCCTTTCACTTTATCCTCATTCCTCGGCAGGCTGTAATGCAACATGCGATAGATGGTCGAAGAAATAACACTTCCAGTTTTCGGAAGAGAAGATTAGAAAGCATCCGTCAGTTGCCGATTACCTTGCTTCAGTTCAACTGTAGTCGATGCCAGATAGATCTCAACTGACTAGGAGAGGTTTTCAGTGTGGAAATCGCAATCGTAGAACGAACAAGTCTGGTAAATAGTACGTTACCTCTGGTTTCTCGCCCTAAAGCAGTTCTGCCTGGTGGGCCTCCGTTTAAGAGAAATCGGGGATTAAAAAAAAAGTGCTTAAATTGTATGTAAATTAGCAATCTCTTTACGGAAGACCGTTAGTTTATATTGTAATATTTAGCTGTGATCGTTAAGGCTGATTAACAATATGGGCTGGGTTCGAAGTTCGATCCCACCAACCGTGAATTTTTTTTATATTTTTTATTGCCATTCCATCTTGTATCATTAAAAAAAAAATTTTGAAACAAAATCTACTAAATTTTTATTTTTCTTTGACAAATACGCAAATAGGATGGTATAAATCATAAAAACATTTGAAAAAAAAAATTACGTGCACACCAGGAACATTTTATGATGGATATGTTTCGACAGTCACATACAGTATTTATCATTGATTTAGGAAAGCAGGTTTCGTTAACATTTGTAAATATCGGCCTTTTATTCATTAATTTTGAACCATACCAGGAATATTTTATCAAATCATAAAATACAGGCGCTCACAAAATCTGGTGAATAAGAGAATATATCTTAACAGCATCTGCACGAGAAGATATTGCAAGGTTATCTTGTAACAGTTTCCGCGCATTTTGGAGCTTTTTTTTAAAATATTTTTACCTGATGATAGAAATAAACATCACATGGTTGACATAAATGCCTACATTTCGGTGGTACCATCCTAATATTTGCTTATTTGTCAAAGGAAAATAAATAAAACATGTAGTATTTTTTTTCAAAACAATTTTTAATGCTTGACGTAGAATAGCAATTAAAAAAAATACAAATAAAAAAAAATCGCGGGTGGGGGATCGAACGTGGGACCCATCGCATTTGACCACATCGCCTCAACGAGCACGGCTAAATAGACACTATAAACTAACGGTCTTCCGTACAAGTATTGCTGGTTTACATACAATTTAAGCACTTTTTTAATCCCCGATTTCTCTTAAACGGAGGCCCACCAGTCAGAACTGTTTTAGGGCGAGAAACCAGAGGTGACGTACTATTTCCCAGACTTGTTCGTTCTAGGATTGCGATTTCCACACTGAAAATCTCCCCTTGTGAGTGTTAACGGACATGAAATCTCCGCACTGGGTCACTTCATACCTGCGCGCATGCGCCTGGCCGGCTGTAATGCGACATGCGATAGACGAACGGAAAAAATTTGAGGCGATAGAATAAATGTTTCACTTAAAAAAAAGTGGAGCCACGGGGTCGGCATGATATGAGTGCTCCGGTAAGAATAGTATCAACTGATTTGAAGGGATAAATGGACGAAATCTGCCTCTGGCGACAATCGAAGAACGTGAAAGGATGGAAGATGGAAGACAGGATGAATGAATGAGAGAACTTAGCTCAGTAGGATAGGATACATCAATAAATTTACAGAGTGTTGTGGATGAGCGGTAACTATAAGTCCTCGCATTCGGGAGGTCGCGGGATTCGAATCCCCATTCGGCCATCAAGATCTGGGATTTCCACAGTTTCACCAAATCACTCCAGGCGTATTTCGGAATGGTTCCTTCAAAAAGCCGTGACCGGATTCCTTCAAGTTCCTTGCCCAATAATTTTACCAATAGACGTTGATGAAGGACTGTAACTGATTTGGAAGAGAAATGAAATGGGAAAAGTAATGCAGAAGCAAGAAAATGTGAAGTGTCGTGTGAAGAAAAGGTCGAAGAAGAAGTGAACTTCTGGATGATAGTTTGATAGTTTGAGGGGCATGCGCGATATTTTTGGAGCCGAAACCGTATGGAGAAGATAGAGCGAATGGGATGGATGAGCCGCAAAATGGAAACACAGAACAAATGGAAGCGTTAGACCGAAGTGAGCCATTATGGTGGTGGAAATGCATACAGCAAACAGAAGAAGATGATAAAAATGTATTTGAATGTTGAAGAAATAGATAACGGAGAAGACGAAACTAAGAGGATGCAGGCAATGTAAAAATAATCATATAAAAATGTAGAGGACAGTTACGTAGAATGAAGTATGAGAGCGGAAACTTCGGGTGTCTTAGAAAGTTAAGGTATGAGTGAGTGTAACAACTGGTTCGAATATTAATAAAAAGAACTCGTGCAAAATAAAAACGGCAATAATCCAGAAAGAATGGGAGACTGAAGAGAAACAATGCGTGGTGTACTACTCGATTAGAAAAGAATATAACTAAGAAAATGAAGAAATGTCTACAGAAGAAAAAGTGAAAAACAAAAAAAGGGTTAAATGTGTACGATAAGTGAAGGAACATAACTAAATATAAAGGAAGGTACAAAAAAAATGGGTTAGATGTGTACGATGACGGAGGGAACATAATTAAATATAAAGAAAGATACAAGAAAAAATTTGGTTAGATTTGGATGATGAGGGAGGGAACATAATTAAATATAAAGGAAGGTACAAGAAAAAAATGGGTTAGATGTGTACGATGAGGGAGGGAACATAATTAATTTTAAAGGAAGGTACAAGAAAATGCTGAATATACGACTTGATCTATATTCTGAAACAAGAATGTACTGTGATTTCATAGATGCACTATTCAAGCTGTACGAATGACAGGTAAATGGATGAAACTTGTTAGGGTGTGAAGTATCAAGTATGAGAGTTTTGCATATTTCCATGCAGTGTATTTGTGTACTCAGGTACATTCAAATTTACCTTACAAAATTGCATATGTAATTTTATAAACAAATTGAAGTAGGTTAATATGTAAGGCAACAGAGTTGACTCCCCTTTAAAATATATTTGTAAATATATTAGTTCTTTCAAGGTATTAAGCGAGTTTAGCTTTTCAGAACTTGTTATGACAGATAGAGATGGCTATCGGCACGTTGTGGAACAAATGGCGAAGTGATGGTTGCATAAAGATCAGCGATTCAGTGAACAACAGGCGAATTTCGGGGAGACGGAATAAAAAGATGTACAGTCTAACTTGGATAAGCGAGAGTTCAAGGGACTACAATCTCTTTTTCGCTTATGAAGGTTTTTCTCCAAAGCAGGATTTTCACTTTTAAAGGTACTGGAGTGCTTTTATAACTTATAGAGGTTAAAAAAATACAACAAATATGTAGTGATAAATATGTAAGTGTTGTATAGGTATTGTTCATTAGAATTTGACATTAGATGCTTACAAAAAGGAAACAAAAAAAATCTTACACTAACATTTACTTAAAGAAATCCGTCAATTTGTTCTGCATTTTTACATGTTTTTCCATCTTATCATATATTGTTTTATTAACAACCGCCGAGTATTCCAAAAATTCGTGGAGCATCACCAGTGCATTTAAAGCTTTCAGCTTCTTTGGAATGTTATTTACTTTTGTAAAAAAATCTGCAATCGGTCAGATTCATCTTCACTATAATTTCCGTCACTACACGTGCTCATACAATTATTAACGATATCGTCGTTGGTGTGTTCTCCGGCGGTACCCACATTATCGTCAATCTGTACGAAGTCTTTGAAGTTTGGCGTTAACATATTGGTTTCGTGAAACGCAAGCTTGGTCCATTCCTCATTGGTAGGTCCAACTTCAACCTGATTTTCTTGTCTAAATAAGTCTTTTTTATCTATACTGATCCAAAACCCAGCTTTATTGAAGCCGTTTTTAACAGTAACGTCACTAACTGTGTTCCATGCTCTCTTTGAAAATTTCATGGCTCGAAGTACGTTAATCTCACGACTATTTTTTTTTTCAGGCACATAACAGAATGTTTAATGACTTCTCTGTGATAAAATCATTTGAATGTGTGTATGATACATTCATCTAATGGCAGGCAAGAACATGACTTACGTTTACAAGTGTTGGTAACTCTATGTCGGCAGCACAGTTGTCAATAAAAAATAATTGTTTAAAAAAACAAAAAAAAAACACTTTAAAAAAACAAGCACTAAAAACTTTAAAATAATTTTATACCTTTCTTAGGAGAAAGTAAATCTAAATGAACAATATTTTATATTACTGTCATTGAAATTTTTACATTAATTAGTTATTTTTGGATTCGGTACCAGCTGTCACATCTCCATGATCGAATTACTTAACTTCTTTTGGTGTTAGAGGCGAAACGGGGAGTACGAACAAAAATTCCCAATATTTTACAGCATGTCGTGATGCAAATAGTGTTATTGGGGGAGACAGCTTAGGGAAACAAATTAACAGTATTTTAATCTGTGGCTCGGCCTTATTGGTCATCCAGGCATATCTCTGTAGCTACAGTGTCAGTTGTTAGGCTGCATCATGCAGTAAACGATTTACAGTTAGTATAATATCGGCGTATCATCTGTCTGTTTCAGTTTTGTTGAAACATGTTTCTAGCATTAATTGTAGTAAGCAGTAACATGATTTTTTGTATAATATTGTTATTCATTATTGTTTTTATCTTTTTGTATTTCTTGCTTTCGCTGGCACCGACTCCAAAAATAATTAATTAATGTAAAAATTTCAATGACAGTAATGTAAAATATTGTCCATTTAGATTTAATTTCTCCTAAGCAAGGTATAAAATTATTTTAAAGTTTTTAGTGCTTTTATTTAAGGCGGTTTTTATGTTTTGTTAAACAATTATTTTATTTCTAAATTTTTAGTGGTATTATAGTTTGTTTTGTGTTTTAAATATGCCACAGCAGTTCTGATTTTGCGAACTTCCTGGTAGCTCAGGGATTAAAGCGCTTGCTTTCAAATAAGAATTCTGTCTTTATATACCACAACAACTTCCAGAACGGGGTGAATGGGATGTTGTGTTAAGGAATGTCAGTTTCGTTTTGGTCCAGGCTATATTTCGATCGTACCATAACATCTGTTAAAGCTGCTGGTCGATAACCGAAACATGTAACATCTGGGCATTATTACATACCACATACAGAAATCTGTATTGGAATATATCTGTTTGCTACGACATCACACACAAAATATAGATTTTTAATTGGTTTTCACGAAAAAAATGGTAGCTTTGTAAAAAGAACAGTGACAGTAATTAATGGAGTAGAAAGGAGGATAGGGTTTGCGTTTTTGTGAAGGTTATGTGGACAGTATTTTTCTTTTTCTATTTGTTTTAAAGTATACGCATGCGAAGTTCCACAAAATCGGATTAAAATGTGGGTTTTGTACAAATATTAAGGGAAAGGGAGCTAGGGTAGTTTCTTTGATTTTTTCGTCAGAAATCTTATCCATAAAAATGTTTGTTTTATAGTAAAAATTTGCTAAGTTCTGTTTAAACCGGATAAAAACTGTGGTTGTGTATAAACATTAAACGGTTTAATGGGGAGAGGGGGTGGTTTTTAGATCTTTTGGTCAGACACCTTCTTCGTGAAGAAATACATATAAGCACCAACTTCCATGGTAATCGGTCAAACTAACGAGACTGTGACTTTTTATAAGGAACATTGACAAAAGTTAATTGGGTTGAAGAAGGAGGGAAAGGGGTTGAGCTTTGCAAATCAAAATGTTGACAGGATTTTTCTCTTTGTTTTAAAGTATACATGGGTTAAGTTCAATAAAAAACAGATTAGAAATGTAGATTTCTATAAATTTAAGGAGTGTGAAGGGAGACATGGGGTGGTTTTATATATATATATTTTTTAGTGGGGGCTTAAACCTTCTCTATGAAACATTACATGTATATGCCAACTTTAATGAAGACCAGTTAAATAGTGTCGACTGTAGCGTTGTATAAAGAATATTGGTAAAAATTTAGGGGGTGGATAGGGGGAGAGGACTTAAATTTTTTCAAACCAAAAGTTGACAGTATTTTTCTCTTTAAATTTTTTTTTTTTTTTTTTTTTTTTTTTTTTTTTTTTTTTTTTTTTTTTTTTTATTGGCACTTGGTTACAAGACCATACAGCCAGCACAAAGTTACATAATTATTACATTGTACTACTAAAGCTGTTGAGTTTCATGTAACACCATCTTCAAAACAATTTATAAATATACATCTACAGATCATATTTATAAATATTTTTTTTTTTTTTTAACACTTGGAAGTTATAACAAAATAGTATATTATAGACAATAAAAGTTTTTTTTTTTTTTTTACCATACAGTCATTTAACAGTTTAACAAACTGGGGTTCTTACATCCATTTACGTAACTTACCTATTTACACTTTTCCTTATCTCTATTAAGTTAAATTATTAGGCCTACAATCTTATTGAATTTAGGATAACTGTTAATTTTGCCATGCTGGTTATTGTGCTTGCGCGGATATGGTGTGGTGCTGTGGTTTGGGCTTTGGGTTTGAAGTATAGTCATTTCCTGTTTTAACTTCCAGGGTTGGCTAGAATTCTATCCCTCCATCTTTTAAGTATCTGGCAAGGATATTAAGTACTACTCTGTTGTTGCTGGAAAGAAGGAGGGTTACGTTTGTCGGCAGGGGGAAGCCATTCTTGGAAAGATCTATCATCATTTGGTCCTGAAGTTGTTGGTACTTATTACATGAAAATATTGTGTGATTGATGTCTCCTATTGCCTGGTCTGAGTAGTGCCTGAAGGGGGTTGCGTTGCCAGTTTTTTCCCCATGTATTTCTTATGGAGGGGGTTGCGTTGCCAGTTTTTGGACCCCCCACGTCGCGCAGGTGTTCGCCAGACCACCCACGTCGCGCAGGTGCCACGTTGTTACGGGTCATAAATAATATGCTAATGAGGCTACGCGGCACTTCTTAACCTAAGTTACAGGTCATAAATAATATGCTAATGAGGCTACGCGGCACTTCCAATTTATTACGCTCGAAATGCTGCCACGTGCCACGTTGTTACGGGTCATAAATCGTATTCTAATGAGTGTCGTGTGACCAAATCGTCTAAATGGCTTTATTATTTTTTAAACCTTAATTACAGTACAATATTCACTTTAGTATTACATTCTTGTGGTGTGACATATCGAAGGCGGGCCGGCGCCAACTTGTGGTCAGTTTGTGGTCATTCCCGCCCCCGCCCCCGTCGCAGCGGGCGCAGGTGCGCGCCTCTGCCACGTGCCACGTTGTTACGGGTCATAAATCGTATTCTAATGAGTGTCGTGTGACCAAATCGTCTAAATGGCTTTATTATTTTTTTTAAAACCTCAATTACGCTCGAAATACACTTTTTCTTTTTTATTTTATTTCATTCTTAATTTGTACTAGTGGTGTGACGTATCTTTTAACATCTACTTTTTCTGAGTATTAAAATGCAGTTTATTTCATTTAAATCGGACTGCTGGTTCGAAAGATATGTATTTTAACTGGGACAGCGCAAGCGAATTAATCTTAGCTGTCGCGGCGGGCTCACGCCCCTAATGGCTGGGCCGCTTCACCGCGTGCCTCCGTCTGCCCTGCCACAGAAAAAAAAAATACACAACACCGGCTCTCGGAAGGGTTGGGTTTTAGAGCGCTAATATTAAACTAATTCAATTAAACGTGACATATATTAGTATAGACTGTGAGATCACTGAGTATATGTGTTTGTATAGTACATTTCAGAATAGTTGCTAATTAAGCATTCTCCTGGAGTAATTTCGGGAAACCATGGAAAACCGAAATCTGTATAGCCAGACGGGGGATTCGAACCGCCGTCCTCCCGAATGCGAGTTCAAACCTGCGTCCTCACGAATGCGAGACCAGGGTTCAGATATAGACGACATTTCGTTTATGTTTCCGTT
>CM061921.1:173101815-173134729 GCA_031002005.1 Vandiemenella viatica | reverse complement strand
AATCATTTTTTTCACACCTTTTTTAAGGAAATACGTGGGGAGTGACACATTTCCCTTCAATGATGAGTTCCAGCAGCTGGTGCCTCCCACTCGTATAATACTGACACCCCACTCAGAAACAATAGGCATGCACTAAGTCCCAATACCGAATTCATTTAACTCTGTATCTGATCGTGTGATCATATTTTCTTAGTAATACAGTATTTACCGGTATAATACGTAATTGCCTATGCTAATGTACAATTTGTGAGACGTATAACTGAAATCAGCCATTTGTGATTTTTGCAACACAGAAAGCCTCTTCTGACGTGCAGTTGTACCATATCTGCGTTATCAGCCGAACACGCAATTTATACAGATATCACTTTTTCTTTAGTCCATTTCAGTGATGAATACACTTCATAAAGATGCCACTTTGCTGGTAATGCAGGCAGATGTAAATCGTGACTTTTCGTGAAGCGAATTGAAATAATTTTTTTTCCCAACTTCTACTATATTATGCAATTGGTGGCTTAAGTCATAGGAAAGATAGAGAGCTAACAGACAGATGTAGACCTAATACTGTGAATAAATTAGTGGACATTGAATGAAACGTCACTGTTGATACTCAAGATATCAGAAATGCAAGGAAGAGACAGGTAAAACAACTGCTCTCGGATAGCCTTCCGGAACCTCCACAGTTTGAATGTGAAACAGGTGCAAGCATTTTACTGACTGAAGTGCAAGCTACAACAAAAGGAAAGAACGATGATATAACTCCAGGCCCTAGTATCTTCGTTGTACATTTGGTGTGTGTTTTAATATTTTTATATCTTGGTGTACTATGATGCTCTATGTGTTTATGCCTTGTAGTGTGTACAGCATACTTGCATACGTTAAAAGAATTGTGACAGCGATTTGCTTCAGAAAGTTTATAAATTTATCACGAAGAACTCCACGTTTGGCAGACATTCAAATCGCAGGACTCAAGCATCCTCCAGCAGAATAAATCCCCTCGACGAGAAGAAGACTCGATATGCCGTTGAGGTAACTAAGGCTCTACAGTTGAAATATGACAACTTCAACATTCATAGGAAAGTTAGAGAGCTAACAGACAGATGTAGACCTAATACTGACGCATTTTGAGTTAACGATACACAGCACATGTGAACATTTGCATACCTGAAGCCTCGAACTTATTTGGGTTAATAGTTAGAGGCGACAGCAATGTGATTCTGTTTCACAATGAATGCGCTAAACTAAAAGCGAATTTCATACAATAATAAACCTTTTTGTTTCAAAAACTGTTAATCGGCGAGTGAAAGAACGCGAAATTGTATGCACTTCAGCTAACTGAATTTAAAATATGTTATACGGAAGATTTTTTATGAAAAAAAAAAATTATGTATAACCTGAGCGTGGAGGACGCGGCTTCAAATCCCCGTCCGACTATCCAGATTTTGGATTTCCATGGTTTCCCCTAAAATGCCATGGCCGAATTTATCCCGTTCCTTGTCCCTAGTTCTTTCACGCTTCTACTGACCTCCATGACTACGAGATGTAAAGCCAAAGGCATAAAAAATATAATAATTGAAAAAGATATGGCTGCCATGGATGCGCTATTGTATTCTGTCGAACGGAAACATAAACGAAATGTCGTCTATATCTGAACCCTGGTCTCGCATTCGTGAGGACGCAGGTTTGAACTCGCATTCGGGAGGACGGCGGTTCGAATCCCCCGTCTGGCTATACAGATTTCGGTTTTCCATGGTTTCCCGAAATTACTCCAGGAGAATGCTTAATTAGCAACTATTCTGAAATGTACTATACAAACACATATACTCAGTGATCTCACAGTCTATACTAATATATGTCACGTTAATTGAATTAGTTTAATATTAGCGCTCTAAAACCCAACCCTTCCGAGAGCCAGGTGTTGTGTATTTTTTTTTTTCTGTGGCAGGCAGACGGAGGCACGCGTGATGAAGCGGCCCAGCCATTAGGGGCGTGAGCCCGCGCGACAGCTAAGATTAATTCGCTTGCGCTGTCCCAGTTAAAATACATATCTTTCGAACCAGCAGTCCGATTTAAATGAAATAAACTGCATTTTAATACTCAGAAAAAGTAGATGTTAAAAGATACGTCACACCACTAGTACAAATTAAGAATGAAATAAAATAAAAAAGAAAAAGTGTATTCGAGCGTAATTGAGGTTTAAAAAAAATAATAAAGCCATTTAGACGATTTGGTCACACGACACTCATTAGAATACGATTTATGACCCGTAACAACGTGGCACGTGGCAGAGGCGCGCACCTGCGCCCGCTGCGACGGGGGCGGGGCGGGAATGACCACAAACTGACCACAAGTTGGCGCCGGCCCGCCTTCGATATGTCACACCACAAGAATGTAATACTAAAGTGAATATTGTACTGTAATTAAGGTTTAAAAAATAATAAAGCCATTTAGACGATTTGGTCACACGACACTCATTAGAATACGATTTATGACCCGTAACAACGTGGCACGTGGCAGCATTTCGAGCGTAATAAATTGGAAGTGCCGCGTAGCCTCATTAGCATATTATTTATGACCTGTAACTTAGGTTAAGAAGTGCCGCGTAGCCTCATTAGCATATTATTTATGACCCGTAACAACGTGGCACCTGCGCGACGTGGGTGGTCTGGCGAACACCTGCGCGACGTGGGGGTCCAAAAACTGGCAACGCAACCCCCTCCATAAGAAATACATGGGGAAAAAACTGGCAACGCAACCCCCTTCAGGCACTACTGGTCTGAGCAGTCCGCAATATGGGGAATCTCTCAACCCTATTCTATGTAGGTGGCTGGGGAAGTTACCGTGGTTAAAGTGGGCTCTTGATATCGTGGTGATTAATCGTCTGCTGCTGTTCCAGTTGTAAAACCAAGGTTTTGGAGATATAATCGGTTGAATGATTGCATAATATGGGGCTTTGATTTTTGAGGAGATTGTCCATTCCTCTTGCCATTTTTCCTTGGCTCTTAATTTGATGCTATGTGTTATATCCGAGATCGGGAGTTGCATGTCGATTACCTCTCCTTCATGGATAGCTTGTTTTGCCAGGGCGTCCACCCGTTCGTTATGCTCGATGCCGCAGTGAGATGGGATCCACATCAGAGTCGTCGTAATGCCAAGTTCTCTGTTCCGTTTTAACTGTTGAAAGAATTTCCAATACAATAGTTTGAGTATGGCTGTTCCACGTAGTATTTTGTAAGCTCTTTAGTACGCTGAGGGAGTCCGACAGGATGACGACTTTGTCCATGAAGGTACTTTGACTATATCTGATGGTTTCCAGCAGGGCTTTTGCTTCAGCTGTGTAGATGGATGCCCTCTTCGGGTAGCGAAAATTGAGACGTTTTAGCCTGTGTTGGGACAGAAGTATGCCGCTCCAACTCTATTATTTCCAGTGGTTTTCGATCCGTCTGTGAATATTTTAAGAGTGCTATTGTCTGATTTTGATAGGAATCTGGATACCTTGTGGACCAAATTTCCGGATTTGTCTTCCTCCCAGAGGATTGTATGGACTCTTTCTAGCCGAAGCTCGAAAGGTTCTTGAAAGATCGGTAGCATGTTATACGAGGATAATTTGTCTTTGTATTTTAGCCAAAATTTGTAGGCATTTAATAGGGGAAGACGGGCTCGACTTTTCCCTCTATTTGCTAATGTTGATAGTCTCCTCGAGACGTTCATGAATTGGGTGGTTATTGAGTGATAGGTCTTTCAGTTAAGAACTTTTCAGATAGGTATGCTCGTCGAATGTGGAGCGGAGGTTCGCCTGATTCAACTAGTAATGCATTTGTGGGAGTGGACCGAACGGCTCCTAAGCAGGCTCTTAGGCAGCGTGATTGTAGCCTCTCCAGTTTGTTCAGGGCATCTTTTCTAGCGTTTTTGATAAAACATGCTGCCGTAGTCGATTAGTGGTCTGATCAGAGATCGATATATGAGGAGTAAGCTTTGGGGTGGGCGCCCCACCAGACACCTGATACCGTTTTTATTATGTTGAGGCGGGAGATGGCTTTTGTTATCAGTTGATCTATGTGTTGGGCCCAGTTGAGGCGGTGATCCAGTATCATCCCGAGGAATCGGCCTTGTCTTTTCAAAGCTAGACTATATGGCCCCAACTGTAGGTTGCTGGAGTTGTAGAGGATTTTCCTTTTGGAGAAGAAGACCACTGATGACTTAGCGCTTGATAGATCTAGTCCGTTGTTATGTAGCCAAACAGCAAGGGCTGAGATAGCTTCACTCAAAAGAGTGAGGACTTCATCCTGAGTATCGCTAATGGCGTAGATCACCACGTCGTCTGCGAATTGTAAAGAAATGATTCTGGTGGGAAGATGGGAATTAATGTCCATTGAGTATATCAAGTATAGAAGCGAGCTTAATATAGCTCCCTGAGGCAGTCCTTGGATGACTATGCGAGGACCTAGTTTGTTCTTCTTCGATCTGACGTATATTACTCTCTCTGACAGGAGGGAGAAAAGTCCTGCCACAAATTTCTTCGGGATTCCTAGCATTTACAATTTGTGCATGAGGATGGATATGTTAACATTGTCGTATGCGGATTGTATGTCTAGGAAGATCGCTCCGAGGTATTGTTTATTAAGAAATGTGAGGTCAATATAGCAAGGTTGTCTGTTGTGTTTTTTCCCTTTTCTGAATCCGGTTTGGGAGTTAGCTATCAAGTTCTTCGTTTCCACCCACCATTCAAATCTATTTTTTATTAGTCGTTCTAGCGTTTTTCCTACGCAGGACATAAGAGATATGGGTCTGTATGAAGTTGCTGCCAGGGGGTCTTTGTTTTGTTTTAGCACAGGAATTATGACTTGCGTTCTCCATTCTAGTGGAATTGGTTCATTTCATCCAAATCCGGTTGAAAGTATTTAGAAGTAGCTGTAGGCCAGATTGGGGCATCTATTGATATCATCGAATAGTGGATACCATCTATCCCAGGGGAGGTGTCAGATGATCGCTTGAGGACGTGATGTAGTTCTTTCATGTCGAACGGCCTGCACAGAAAGTGGTCGGAAGGCTCGTCAGGGGTTAATCTGAAGTTTGGTTCTTCCCTCGGTACTGTCGCAGGGGCGATTCTGTCCAAGATCTCTTCCAAAATCGATGCGTTGATAGCAGGGGCGCCCGTGTTGAATTTATTATTCTTGAGGCTTCTCACTGTGGCCCAGATAGAGGAAAACGTTTGAGTTCTTTCCCATGGTTTCGCAGTAACTGATCTAGCTTAGGCGTTTTTGGTTTTTTAAAATCTTTTTGGTCCTGGCATTGGTCTGTAGGAATGCTATGTAGTGGTGCAGATCAGAATTCTTTCTGTATGCGGATAGTGCGAGGCGTCTTTGGGCCACTGCTTTGGAGCATAATGGATTCCACCATAAAGGTGGACGGTTTTTCCTAGTGTTGTCAAAATTTTTCCGACGAATTGCTATTTCAGCTGCATCTGAAATTATATTTTCCAGATTTCTGTAAGTTTCGGTGCCCGTGGAGTATTCATTGGTTTGGCTTATTTTTTCCTCCATTAGTCTCCTGTAATAGGTCCAGTCCGCTCTATTTATGTTCCATTGGATAGTTGGGTGGCTTGCGATATCCTTCGTGTATGAGCAGCCAATTGTTAATAAAATAGGGAAATGGTCTGATCCCATTGGGTCTCTCTGAATTTCCCAGTTAGAAATAGAGGCCAGGTTAGGTGAACATAAGGTTAAGTCCACAGCCGAAGGAAATTTACCTGGTTTGCGGAGCATGGTAGGGTTACCGTCGTTTACGATTATCAGGTTGTAATCTTCCGCCATATCGGTAATAATCGTACCACGTGGGTCGTTGTAATGGCACCCCCAACTCTTATTGTGTGCGTTGAAGTCTCCGGCCAGAATCAATGGTGGGTTTATTTGTCCATTCAGTTTTGACCAATCGTTCGGTCTGATTACTGAGCTAGGGCTGCAGTAAATAGACACTATAGTGAGTGATAATTGGTTGGCTCGGACCCGTACAGCCACTGCTTGGAAAGGTAAATTATCCGTGTTGAGTTGGACTGGGTCGTGAGGCACGGTGTTGTGTACCATTATGGCCACTCCTCCTTTTCCGTCTGCTCTATCATTTCTGTGGAGGGTGTATGAGTTGAACGTGATTTTTGTGTTTGGTTTAAACCATGTTTCAGATAACACCGCTATATCTATTCTGCTACGAATTAATTCTGTAATAAGGCTCTCTCTATTTGACCATACCGACCTCCCATTCCATTGAAGTATGTTTAGCTGCTGAGAGGTTAAAGAATTGCTTGTGTTGCTGTCCATAGTTGGGTGGTTTAGGTTCCGTTGTTGGTTAATATTTCCTGTAGTTGATTGCCGATGGAAATCGGGTCGATTGGGCCCCCTGATCTGGCCACTTCGATCATGGAAGTGATAAAAAACAGAAGATTTTCAATTAGTGGAGAGGATTTGCTAGTTGGAGTAGTAGTTACTGTACTCCCTAGAGTTTGAGTTGAATCTAAAGTTGGAGAATGGGTTGTTGGTTCCCGGAGGTTATTGATTATTGGGTTTATTGGACCATCACTCCTCCAGAAAAGATGACTGGGGATATTGACTCTGTTTCCCGCTGCTTTGGGAGGGACCGGGTTTGCTTTTGTCCGGCGGCGTGAGATAGTATTTCGGATATTATCATGAATATGGGATTGGTATACTTGACCGCTGTTACCGTCGTGCGCTATAGCGGAAGTGGGAAGGGCAGTTGGCGGGGGCGGTTGGCTGGGTACTGCAAGAGTAGGAGCTTCCTTTAGGAATTGATTGCCTATTTCGACAGGATGCGGGGTGGGTGCTGCTATGTTAGCAAATGATCGTGGATTCACGGGTGGAAACCAGAAATGAGTACTGTTATTTACCATTTTTTGCTTTCTCTCCACTCGCTGTTTATATTCTGGGCACACCCGGTCTGTAGATAGGTGGTTTCCTTGGCAATAAATACAGTGTGGCTGGACATCTGCCGTACAATTTTTTAAGATATGGGGCCCTGCGCATCTGCTACATCGGGGTTGGCTTTTGCATTGAGTTTGGGTATGATTATATCTAAGGCACTGGTAGCACTGGATGACAGGTGGTACATACGGTTGCAC
Source organism: Vandiemenella viatica (assembly GCA_031002005.1). Lineage (NCBI taxonomy): Eukaryota > Metazoa > Arthropoda > Insecta > Orthoptera > Morabidae > Vandiemenella > Vandiemenella viatica. Next base: position 173,127,603 of record CM061921.1, on the reverse strand, counting down.
TTCGCATCGCATTCCTGAACAGGTAGACAAATTGGGGAAGTGTTTGTGACTGGAAAGTTAGCATGCACACTGGAAGAGGGCGGATCTGGCTACCATTTTCAACTATGGCTTTTTTTGTGAATCTCCTAACCTTTAAAACTGGGAAGGGAGAGGCTATTTCGCTTAGGATTTCATCTGGGGATAAAGTGGTATCAATATTCCGAATTACTCCCTGCTTCCTCGTCAAATAAAAAGGGATGTAATGCGTCTAAAAGGTTGTCCTTAAGTATCTTCAGATCAACTATTGAGTTAGCGGAGGCACTGGAGTATGTTTCAATCCTAATTCTGTTGCGACCGGTAGATGTAATATTAATAATTTCTGCTCTAAGTTGGTTGTTAAGTTGAAAAAGTATTTTCCCTACTGCCATGGGGTGGAGTATGCCTAAATTATTATTCCTGCTTTCCACTATCACCACGTAGGGCCCATTGTCTGTAGGTGAATACCTATTGCTTTGATTGTTTAGAATTAAAAGGTTATTAGGACTAGCTTGGTTACTAGTTGAAGCCGGCTGCGGCTGAGATGTTAGTACTGGGGTTGAGCTTAAATCGTAAGTGGGTGTACTTTCCGCAGTTGGTGGAACTATTACAACACTAGGCTGCGTCATTGCTTCTAAAGTTTCTACCTGTTGCACTTTTAAGTCAAATTGCTTCGCTCGTTTACTCACTGGATTTGGCTGGTTGATTTCCTGCGGAGAGCGTGAACGTGGGCGAGTGTGGAGTCGCCCTTTTGGAGTCTGTCGAATTTGTTGCAGAGCAGTTGGAACTTCCAACTGGTCGAGTTGCATCTCTTCGGTGGCTGCGTGCGGGTGGAGTTCAGGGTATGTTGGTTCTTGTCCGTGTTGCGGTAGATGAGCTGCTGGAAATTGGCTGTTGTCTTGAGGTGACAGAGGGGCTTGGAGTTTGTTGACCCAGGCTGTCTCTTCCGCTGCATTCTCCATTCTGTAATACGAATGTAACGCCGCGCCCACTGACTGACTGATTGAAGGTGAATGTTCGGAGTTTTCTGCCATAGTGTTCCGAGACTAAGTCTCTGGAACACCATGGTGCTGACGAGCGTAATATTAAGATTTCTTTGTACTGTTTACTCCCTACTTCTATGGCACTTCTAATAAACAGGCGGTAGAAACACTGTTGCACTGTAAACGAAACGTGGAGACCGACTTAACCCGTATGAGGAAGTTGTCTCCTCGGCTGCTCGAGTGGAACTGCTCTTTATATTTGACTATACATGTCTAAAGTTTCATCGAAATCGTATAAAAAATGTGAGTTTATATAAAAATTAAGGGGTGTAAAGGGGAGTGGTGTGTTTTTTTTATTTATTTATATTTTGGTCAGATTCTCCATGAAAAATTACATGTATATGCCAATTTTGATGATAATCGGTCAAACGATGTCGAGTGTAGCTTTTTATGAAGAACATTGACAATAATTAAAGGGGCGAAAGGAGGGGGGGGGGTTGAGCTTTGGCAGACCAAATGTTGACAGGATTTTTGTCTTTTTTTTAAAGTATACATGTGCAAAGTTCAATAAAAATCAGACAAGAAATGTAGGTTTCTACAAAATTAATGGGTGTAAAGGGAAGAGGTGTGGATTTTAATTTTTATTTTTCGGTCAGAAACCTTCTCCATGAAAAACTACATGTAATTGCCAACATTAATAGAGATCAGTTAAATGGTGTCGACTGTAGCTTTGAATAAAGAAATTTGGCAAAAATTAAGGGGGTGGATAGGGGGAGAGAGGTTCAGTTTTTTTAAACCAAAAGTTGACAGTGTTTTTCTCTTTATTTTTGGCTATATATGCCCAAAGTTTCATCGAGATCGAATAAAAAAAATGTGGAATTGTATAAAAATTAAGGGGTGGAAGGGGGTAGAAGGAGTGGTTTCTCAATTAAATTCATATGGGACCACTTTGGAGGTCCAAAATTGGTGAAGATATCGCTGAACATGCATACAAAAAAATACAGACGAATTGAGAACCTCCTACTTTTTTTGAAGTCGGTTAAAATGCGCATTTTTCCCCTTTTATCTTCATTTCCTTGTCAACTTTTTTCAACAATTTTTATATAATATCTTTGTCATCCAAGCCTTTGTATTACTGGCATCTATGTCGCTTTGATTTCCTGATGATGCAAAGGGGGCAGTTTGTCCGCACCAGTATAATTTACACATTGAAGAATAGTAAGGCGTTCCTTGCTTTGTTTTCCTCCATGGCATTTTTCGCCTTTAAATGTAAATGTTTTATCCCGAAGACACTTGAAGGACAAAGCAGTAAATATTGTTTGGATCATACGCTTTTAAAAGACTTGGCAGATCTTCATTCCATTGGTTATACACTCCTTGGTCGACAGATTTACTTTCCCTGGCATCTGTTTTGAAAGCTATATCATGACGCTTTTTAAAACCATCTAACCAGTCATTACTAGCTTTAATGTTCTGAATTCCCAGTTTTATAGGAAAGTCTTTAGATTTTTCTTTCAACAAAGGTCCGTCTATGGGAATGTTCTTATCAAGTTTTTGTTCTATCCGTTCTAAAAGGCAGTTATCAATTTTGGGAAATTGGGAAAGTCGATTCCTCTTAATGTGTCCCTTAGAGCACTGAGACTTTATAGAATCTTTTGATTTTATAAAAGGTAGATTCTGGTAAACCAAACTCACTCTGTTATTTTATTTTTTTTATTTTGCGATTTCCCGCTCTCGAACGCATTCATTATTTTAATTTTATCGCTTAAAGACAACACTCTGATTTTTCATTTTGACACTTTGAGGACATGTCGAACCTTTCTTCGCAATAGATACTTATCAATTGAAGTAACTATGTCAGTTAGTTCCACGATAATTAAGAATGGGTCAGAAATAGCAATTGTTAATACGCTCGACTGTCGCTTACAGAGGTACAGACATGAAGCAGTCTCAGTTAAAGAGGTCCACGAGTGATAAACGACTTTCTGTTACAGAGGTTTCTGTTTCTCACTTATGGAGGTTTTAGAGGTTAAAATGACGGGACCTGACAATTATTCTCAATTTTACAGTTTTCTCGCTTATCCCAGGTTTGACTGTAATACCAACTAAGAATTTTGAAGAACAGTATGAGTCTTTAAACACCATTGTTAATAGAGAAGTTTGTGAGAAGATATGCCATTTAATACACGAGAATATTTAACTTAAACTGTGCTTCGTAAATTATGCAAAGTGTAGTAATTATACCTAGAAAAACACACGATCAAGATCATCAGTTGTATGAAAGCATTATCCCAGTTTCACTCCTCCCAAAAACCAAGTATAATCTTAAGTTCGAGACAAAGGAAACTACAAGTAGGTGAGAAACAATTAACATTGTCCGCCCGTACGCACAAAGAATGTTACTGATGAAACATCAAAGTAGGTAATGTTATAGCATCATTCATCACACTTTACATCCGTCGCCTTCCAATTTATTGAAGCCTTCTCCGTGAGTACGCGATCTGTATCCATTGGATTGATTCCTGTCTTAACACATTTCAGTCGTTATTAGAGTCTAGTAATCCGGTCATCAACACTCATATGTCGTTATTTGTGCCTCGAATAGAAAATGATGTTTAGAAAGCCGATTCCCTTTCTCCTCATACGAGGTATCGTTATCAACTAATCAACTTCTCATATTTTTGCGGGCCTATATAAAGTCGGCACAACCACTTAACTATGTCCATATGCGGTACGTAATACAGAGTGCAACATTTCCTGTGGGAAGTTCAGTTGTTGCTACAAATCAAAAGCTTAATCGAAAGAACTAGCCGCTGTTCCCGTAGGCAATTATGGCAATAGTGTGGGGAGTATCAGATTTTTTTTAAAAAAAGTATTTGCTCTCGCTGCTGGAACACCCCAACGGACATGTCATATCCAAGTCGCCATATCAAATGTTAGGTGAAATACTAAAACGCATTAAAGAAATTTAATACTTGAAATTTTAACAATAGTTATAGTGTACTTCCTTCTAATGGTGCTTTAACAAATCGAGTCTTTGTCTTTGATGACGTATGTGACTTGTTCCGTATAGGTAGATACCGGTATATCGATTCCTTCTACCACTGCCAGATGAAACAGGTGCCGAAACAGATGTTTAGAGAGAACGCAAATCTAGAGGAATGTTTCAAATAGACAGGAATGAACTTCAAACGCATCTAATAAATACAGATATGGTGATAAACGAGTTTAAAAAAATGTGTAGATACTGCTGGAGTGCGAGTAGCCGTGGATTAATGGTTACTGATGAGGACTGCGACATGGTTTATTGGAGACCAGGCATCGGTTTTGATTCCTTTCTGAATAAATTGTGGAGCCCAATAGGATCTGGTATCATTACAAGTTTAGGAGAAATTCAATTTTACACAGCAAGAGAGAGTTTGTTATAGCCACCCAGCCCATACTTCTTACTAAAGAAGGAAGTTTGGATTTTGAGGGTAGAATACTCAAACATGTATCCAACTGCACTAAAGACAATGATGTTGCAACCAAACTATAGACTGAAAAGCCAACTAATTTTCTATGTTTCTGAAGGAATTAAACCAGACACAAGTGACTATAGCCGTAACTATTGTGTGGATGGGTTTGTTTGGTGATTTCGCATACGTGATAAATACAGGTCTAAATTATTATAAATTCCCTGTTCATGATTCAGCATCCCAATAACAGAGCTGAAAGACAGAAGTGATTAAAAATTGACTATGGAACATCACTGTGTAACAATGTGCTACTCTCAGTTTTTTCTCATAACATATATAGATGGTGAAACCCAATTAAATTGTTTGTGTCTGTCTGAAATATAATTGTCCAACATCAATAATTTTGATGTATTAAATCGAAGCTGATCGCGTGTTCGCTTCTGAGGATTCTCATACCCACTCTTGTGGGCACTGCATTTCACAATCCAGCGTCGTGAATGTGTGCAACAAAATAGTCCATAGCCTCATTAAAGCAGCCTTCTAAAGTTACTTTACCGATTTCTTACGGAAGACTTTCGCCAAAGTATCGGGTGATACGACCAACAAAGCTGCAGATTATTTAAATTACATTACATAATACAGATATTAACGGCGAGATAGTGGAGGTAAGATGTTCTCTTAACGACTACGCAATATCTGGACACTTGTACGCTGCCCACTCATGTTCTTCTTTGTCCAGTGGATTTAATGGATCCAATCACAAACCTAAATTGCAGCAGCAATGCTTCAGTCAATACTCGCATTGTGGTAACAGATTACGTGAGAACTTTCTCCCCATGTCTCGATGGTCCGGAATTGGAAATTGAAATCCCTGTGTAATGACTGTTCACGATGATAAACCGCAGAAAAGTTTAGGTACACATTTGTCTGAATTGTTTCCTACATTATTCATGCAAATGACTGGTTACGATAAAAATGATATAGGAAAAAAAATTGATGTATGTAAAGAATTTGTTGGTTACAGCTTTCTGTTGTTTACCAATAGCGTTACAATGCTCCAGTAGCAAAGAAGGGACAGCAAAATACACTGTTTCAATTTCCAGGCTTTAGTAGGAATAACTGAACAGAATTCTTGTCGTTAAATATCGTAAGATACCAAAATAGGTTTTTAAGCCAAATTTGAAATATGAGATATTTTAAGAGATTAAATAGAATAAAAAAATGACATATTAACAGAAAAATCATAAAGATAATGAAAAAAATTAAAGACGTATGCAACACAATCAAACTTCAGCCACATACCCACAAAACACCACAAAGGACATTGAAAATAAAAATAAATTGTTCTCAATGACATATTCCAACAAACACACATCGAATTAAGATCATTAATTTAAAAAAAGCAATTAACAGAGGTAAGCAGACACTGAGCGACCACATAGACCTAGAAAAGCAAATGCTAGACGACAATAATCCGACCGAATGGAAAGTACATTAAGTAAAAAACCTAATAAACCCATACATAAAGTGAAAACAGACTCATTCACACACTTTCGACTTCAGCACAATAGAACAAGATGGCCACTAGGACAAGTGAGTTATGATAGGCTGCACTGTTTACATCTAACTTGGAACATGTCTCTAGCCAGTACATGCTTTGGATAAGGAGCAGACATGTGCAGCAACCTACCTTAATAACACCAATGTAAATACCAAGGAGTAAACAACCAATAAATGTTTCAATATAGAATTACGTTAAACATTATGGAGTAAGTTTGTAAACGATTCACAGAATCTTCGCTGATGAGAGATAAAACGAGTAAGGTTTCCCATCTCATGAGTGAGTACATTTACCACCGTATTTCAGGAACGATAACCTCATACCAGTAGCATTAATTTTCTCCCTATATAACTGAAAACACTTATGGTATAGTTTTATTAATATCTTGATTTCAATTACTCTGTAGTGATTACGCATGGAACCACTTCTAGTTAATTTATTTACTATCCAGTTTTACATACTTTAATCCGAAACTAATAATCTTTTAAATGACAACACTTTATTATAATTATCGGTTTTAACCGGTCACTATATTTTGTGTTAGTTTATATTTCTCTGTAATTAGTTCATCATCTAGCCTTGTTCCTTCTTGTTCATTCTTATACCGAAATATTGGACATTCCTTGTTGTAGTTCACTCTATGCTCTTATTGCCTCTAGACTTTTTATTTCCTGACTTTACATAAAGTAGACTGTTATTTTCTACAGTTTTTATTTTTAAACCAATTTATTTTTTAATAGATCTGGATAATTATTTTAAAGGATTTAGGGTATCCAATGTATTCTACTAATGAAGCTACCAATTATTCTTCTAATTAATCTATCATCTACACTAATTCGCACAAAACTCAGCAAGTGTCTATGTAGTTTCATACTTCTAATCAATATACTGTCTATTCACGAATGTTCTTCCTTCACCACTGCTGTCCTGCGCCGATATCAAAGATGCAGTCTCTCTCCTGATGCTGCAGGGCGACAGCTGGCATGCTGGTCACCAAGTGCCGTCAGCCAGCTTCACGTTCCAGGTAGTGAACACGTTCTTCTCCGGTTCGACCTTGGAGCCACCTACTCCCACATCAGGAGTTCCCTCTTGGAATCAGGGCAGGCTGCTCCCTGAGCCCTGGAGAAGGTGCCTCTGGTTTCCATAGGCACTGCGATGAGTTGGGTCTTGGCCGTCTTGCTGGTGCAGGCACCACCTTAGTCGTGGGCAGTGCTAGTGGTCACATTTTGTAGTTCTTTCTTCTTGAATTTTTTCCTTTCCTGCCCTTCTTTCACTTTCTGATGCCGCTTGCTCGCGGCGACTTATACACTCTGCTAATTTCAATTTGCCTTCTCACGCAGCGATGCTAGATAGGCGGCTGCATCCAGCCCCACGAGGAAGACAACTTCGGTGACCCACCGAGCGTGGTGGTGTAACGGCTAGCGTTCTGGCCTCGCATTCCAGAGGACGGCGGTTCGAATCCCCGTCCGGGCATCCAGATTTGGGTTTTCCATGATTTCCCAAATCACTCCAGGCAAATGCCGGGATGCTTCCTTCAAAAGGCCATGGCCGAATTCCTTTCCATTCCCTGCACCCCATACTTTCCCGTCTCTAAAGACCTCGCTGTTAGGAAACGTTAAGCAGTTAAAAAATAAAATAAAATAAAATAATAAAAATTCGGTGACCCGCCCCCGGGGAAAGCCAACTGTCGAAGAGGACGGTTTCATTAAGCTTCGCCGCACGGCTCTGGCCGCGACATTAACCACTGACACCCCTGCAATGGCGACAGCAAATCAGTTCGACAAGCCGCTAGCCGATGCGGAAATGACTGAAACTGTGCCTAAGAAGTCAAACCCTGCACCTCTAATTATTCAATTCGAAGGGGTCTACAGCACCCACTACCGCCTACTGAAGAAAACCTGCAAAGCCGCTATTGAAGTGAAATCAACTGGCCGTGATGTACGAGTATATAAAGTACTGCTCGAGACAACAGAAGAGTACATAGAGGCGACTAAACATATCTCTAAGAAAGGCATAGCCTACAACTCATTTTCCACAGAGCCGGACAAGACACTAAAGGTAGTTCAGAGAGGCATCCCTTTTAACACGCACACAGACAATATCAATGGGGAACTTGATGAATGTGGTTTCGCGGGCAGAACAATCGCACGCCTCCACTCTCCAAGGAGGTCCCACTGTATCTCGTCGTTCTTGGAGACACATTAAGGAACAGGGCGATATATAAGCTTACATCTTTAAGCGCTCTAAAAATCATGGTTGATAAGCTTTGAGACACCAGGGGCCTGCCTCAGTGTTTCAAATGGCACTGTAACATGCCCCCAAAGTGTGTAAAGTGTGCCGGGGACCATACATCTAGTGACTGTGCCACCAATAAAAGCGACCATCCACCAAAGTGTGCAAACTGCAATGGACCACATGCAGCAAGCAACATGAAGTTCCCTGCGTACAGCAGATTTTCTGAGCGGCAGAAAGAGCATAATGCCGCTAAAGCCGCACTATGATAGAAGAACGAAAGGAAACATTGGCTCCCCCCAAAGGTACGAATACTGGTTTGCAGCCGTCACCTCCAACGGCTCCCATCCTACTAGGTCGTCAGGCAGACAACACTGCCTATGCTGCAGTCACCTCGGATGGAAGAAAACTGACCGTGACGAAACCAATAACAACTACACCAGCAGTAACCACAACGCCAGCAGATTGATTCCTTACTGCTTTTTAATATGATGAAACCACTGTTGGAGGCAGCTTGGCGAGTTTAGGGAATTCTTGAGAGACGAGCAGATAGTCATCCTCCTCGTCAATGAAACACACCTCAAAATGGGGCTAAAAACCGCAGTACCAAATTATATCACTTACCGTAACGACAGGCTGAATGCTGGCAGCGGTACAGCCATCTTCTTCAGACGTACCATCAAACATCATCAAGTCACCCAGCCTCAGCTTGCTACTAGTTGTAATGAAGATACAGGCGTGTCCATTACAACCCCAAGGGAAAAATTGCTACTCGTCTCAGCTTACAGACCTCCAGATATCCCGGTAAACGAAGTAGAGACAGCCGCACTGCTGGTGATCTGAAAGGTAAAAGCATTGCTTGGAAGTCAAAACTGACTAACCAACAAGGCCGGCGCCTACTTCGAGTCATTGAACAACAGGATGCGATGGCGTGGGGTCCAACTGAGCCCACCTTTTATAAAGGAACACCTTCCCCAGACGTGTTAGATTATTATTATTATTACTCCGCGATTCACTAAAAGTGTGTGGCGGAGAGTGCATTGCACCTATCCGAAAGGGTGATAGTTTGGAAGGGATATACGGCATATGGCAGGAGGCGCCCATGGGCTATTGTGAGGAACCATCCCAGCATTCGCATGGAGTGATCTGGGGAAACTATGGAAAACCCAGATCTGGATGGCCGGAGGGCTTTATTGAAAGCTACTCCTGTCGGATTTTAAGTTTACTCGCCCGGTAAATCCTTTCTATTCCATTCCCTAATCGCTAGTGGTAAAAATGAGTAGATAAATGAATTGGTTCTGGCCCTGATTTCTCTTATCTTATTTCCGCGGTCATTCCGAGATATGAATGTTGATGGTAGCAATATTTCCTGGCTGTCATTCCGAAATACGTCAGTCGTGAATTTTTCAATTAGCTTCCGTCGAGAGCAACGTCTTCGGTGTTCCAGGTCTTCCCAGCCTAACTCCTTCAACATCGCACTTACGCTTTCCCTCCAACTATATATACCTGTCACGAATCGGACAGCTCTTCTTTGGACTTTCTCTAACGCCTCCAGTAAACCCTTTTGATGGGGACCCCTTACAGAACAACGATATTCTAAGTGAGGACGTACTAGTGACTTGTATACAATCGATTTAACTTCCGGAGTGCATTGATTTAAATTACGACCTAGAAATCTGAGCATAAGATTTGCTTTCCCAGTAACATTCTCGTTAAGCTCATTCCACGACAAATTATTACGAATTGTTACCCCTAGGTATTTAGCGTAATCTACAGTTCTAAGGACAGTATCATTAATTTTATATTCATAGTTAACTGGTGTCACCTTTTTACTTACACGCATGGCTTGGCACTTCTTAGCGTTTAACTCCAATTGCCAATCTTTGCCCCACGCAATTATTTTCATAATATCGTCTTATAACAAAGCGCAGTCGTCCTGGGTTTTGATTTCACGATAAATAATAGCATCATCGGCAAATAATCTCTTAATTCCCCCTATTATGTCGCATAAATCATTAATGTATATGAGAAACAAAAGACGCCCTATCACGCTTCCCTGGTGTACTCCGGACCTCACTTCGGTACGTGATGAACGGTCATCGTCGTGAACTACGCACTGTGTTCTGCCCTCCAGAAAGTCTGCAACCCAGTCGCATATTTGTCTAGATATGCCGTAACCACGAAGTTTCCTAAGCAACCTAGTGTGAGGCACAGTGTCTAAAGCTTTTTTAAAAATCTATTAGAACTAAATCAACCTGGCATTGCTCATCTAGAATTCTGCACAAGTCGTGAATTAGAAGTGCAGTTGTGTTTCGCAGCTTCGGCCTTTTCTGAATCCATGTTGATTTGGGTTTAAAAGCTCACCTTCATCCAAGAACCGCATGACATTTGAATGGATGATATGTTCTAAAATCCTGCAAAATATTGAGGTTAACGAGATCGGCCTACAATTCTGAGGATCATTAAAATTCCCATTTTTAAAAACTGGACTTACGATAGCGGTATTCCATTCGTCTGGTATTTTTCCTTGATCCAAGGAGACGGCATATAATTTCATCAAATACGGTGCAATTTCCTTTGCGTACCTTGAGTAGAATCTTGTAGGAATTTACAGTTTGGCTTTCGCAAGAACCACTCCACCCCACAGTAGCTGCTTAGGCTCTCAGAGTTTACACTTGGAACAGCCGACAAAATAGATTATACACGTCGCTAGTCTGATAGGTGCTAGAATACGCTGTTGTGCTGTGGGGAAACGATTCCGTCACTCACGTTAAAAGGCTACAAACGGTGCAAAATCCGGCTATCCGATTTTCATGTACGCCCCCGAGGGATAGGCCTACCGCTGTCTTGCACCAAATCAGTGGGCACCAAATTTGGAAACAGCGATTTAAGATAACAGCTATTACATTTTATGACAATCTTGAGTGGTCGGAAACATACTCATCGCAAGCCTTGGCACGAGCATAAACTACAATGACAAAATTAGGAGGCCAGACCACCTTCTCCAATAATGAAACACATGGAACCGACAACGACGAAGATGCCACACTGACTATGAAACCCGTACCAACCAAAATTGTAAGGAGATACGTACATAAGTAAGAACTTCCCTATACTCCAGGCATAATTTCACCTGCGTAATGTTGTGTGTAAGGAGCACCCTCCCCTGCCCTCCGAGATTAGGATTAACGAGTGTTCCATTCTTCATTCCTGAGGCTTAATATCTGGTTCCAGGTTGCAGTCTTCGCGCACACCTCTGCCCTCAGACATTGCGCCCCAGTCTTCACCGGATCCTAACAACGAATCATCTACAGAGGAAGAATTCAGCCGAGGTGAAGAATTTCCTCTTCTGTGAAACTGATGAGAGGAAATTCCGCACCGATATCTACGCCTGCTCTCTCGGACGATGGAAGCACAGGCTGCAACGAGAACGATGGTATGTATACCTTTTCGTCCAATTCTCCAAGGAGAAGGCTTTTAAATTGGAAATTCGATGCAGTAACTTCGGCTGTTTTCGCCATACATTAAGTGATCCGGCTCACTACCAAACAGCCACACCGATCACTTTCGTTGGTTATCTAGATTGGTCTCCAAACGAAATTCTTTTCCCAAGTAAATTTGAAAGGAATTTTAGTCAAGAAGAACAATTCTCAAGAAGCTTCACCAAGTACTGAATCCTCCATTTGCACCAGCATCCTCGATAGTAAGAAGGATTAGACGCCCAACACGCCAACACGCAAACACGTTCTAGACCAGGAGCCCAGCAAAACAGAAAAGTGTGAAGTGCTGATCAAAGCGGCAGAACAAGAAACAGGTATGGAACATCCTAGATGAATAGCGGTAGTGAGTCAGAGAATTTCCTGAATCTAATGAAATAGAACTGGCAATATTTGATAGTATGAATTGTCAAGTACCTGTTGCAGAAAACGTCTGGCATCGTGTGTATCGTAGAAACGAATCGAAGTTCCAAAATAACCGACGGGAAAATATCTTGTCATTAAATAAAGCATTTTTAGTTTTGCAGGTTCCTGGAGATTTAAGTTCGAATTTCCCAGAAGCGCAGCATGGAAGAAACATTAGCAGACCCCGAGTGACGCCAGGAAAAGGTTTACTGATCATTGGCAGCTCAAACGTCAGACGTCTGGAGAAACCGCTACAAGAGCTAGCTACGAAGACTGGTGCAGACCCTCATTCTAACGTTCATTAACTTTGTCTTCCGGGAGCAACTGTTCCACGTATCATGGAGGCGATTCCACAAGCGATTAGGTGTACAAATTGCCCTCAGTTAAGAGTAGTTGCCTACGTCGTGACTAATAACTCGTGTCGTGTATCTGTTGCAGATATAGTTAAATCCACTGACAAGTTGGGCCAGAGGGGGCATGAAGTCACGTGGGAAAATTCAGCATCTTTGCAGTTTTCCACTTGTAGTGTCGTGACGCCCATCGATTATGGGGAAGCCGTAGGGCGGAAGAATTTTAATTTGAATTGTAGTTTGCAGGAGCTGAGTCGTAGAAGCAATTGATGCTTCTTCGACCTTCGACCGATGATAGCTGCCAGCTGGGATGCATTTGAGAGTTTGGGCGTCCACTACACACCGATTATGGCGACCAAGGTGGCTGCAAAACTATGGAACTATCTTGATATGTATTATTTTTTAGGAACACCGTGAGGCCCAAGGTTCCTTCAGTTAAATAGAGAGAGTGTACCAATAACGAATATCTTTGTCCTGGTAGTGATGGAGCCAGAGAATTGAATATTGTTGCTCTAAGTTCTTCACCTTCTTCCCTTTTTTTTTTTTTTTTTTTTTTTTTTTTTTTTTGCTGTCGTCAGTCTTTAGACTGGTTTGATGCAATCCTCCATCCCTTCCTATCCTGTGCTAACCTCTTCATTTCTACATACCCCTTACAACCCACGTCCTCAATTATCTGCTTCATGTATTCTAATCTCTGTCTACCTCTACAGTTCTTACCTTCAACTGTTCCCTCCACTAACAAATTAACCAATCCAGCATGTCTCAAAATATGACCTACCAGCCTGTCTCTTCTTCCTGTAAGCTTCTTCCATAAACTTCTTTTCTCACCCACATCATTTCCAAAACTCGTTCATTTCTTACTTTGTCTGTCCACCTAATTTTCAGCATTCTTCTGTAGCACCACATTTCAAATGCTTCAAGTTTCTTTCTTTCCGGCATTCCCAAAGTCCATGTTTCGCTACCGTAAAGTGCTGTGCTCCACACATATAGTTTTAAAAAGTTCTTTCTAATTCCTAGATCAATATTTGAAACTAAAAGGTTTCTCTTTTTCATGAAGGCTCTTTTTGCTAGTGCTATTCTGCTTTTAACATCATTCCTGCTTCGGCCATCAGTTGTAATTTTGCTTCCCAAGTAACAGAACTCACTCACTTCTCCTATTGCATCAGATCCTATTTTTATATTTAATCTGCTAGTATTGGTATCATTTCTGCTACATTAAAGCGTATATGGGAATACGAATCTACATTCCAGAAATAACGATCCAAAACGCCTAAGGTTAATGGTCCAAAACTGCCGGTGTAGTAGAGTGAACGTAGCTGATTTCCACGCTGCAGTGGCTACTAATTATGTCGTTCTAATTCTAGGGACCGAAAACTGGTTGACGCTAGGGGTTGAATCTAGCGAATTATTTGGCCCTCATTTCAATGTTTGCCGAAAAGACAGAAAGCTGTCTCAATGGGTGGGGGTGTGACGTGGCCGTTAATTTATGTGTTATAACTGTAACGGAAAATTTTTGCGAGTTAATGTTTGTCAAGGTAAAAGTTAGCAGAAATTTATTGGTCATAATAGCGTCATTTTCTCGACCTAAGGGTTCTGGTTTGGCAAAAGCGGAATATTTCAGAGAGTCACTTAATAATATTTCTAACAAATTTCAGGGACATACAGAGGTTGGACAAAAAAATTAAGAACACCATGCGATAGAGTACAGGTTGTTGCACGTTGGCTCCACTAATTCCGTGTGAATACTGCGATGCGCATGTACGGCATAGTTGACGTGGCTGGTCTTGTAGATTATGTGTCAGTGTATTATACGCTTTGTTCTGTGATGGTTATAACAAACGATCGGTGAAATGCGTGATATATCAGACTTCGAAAGAGGGCAAATTGTTGGAGCTTGGTTAGCGGGAGTGTCTGTGACAAAAACTACTGATGTGTTTAACGTGTCGCGAGCAACAGTATCCACGATAATGACAGCATACACTAAACATGGTAAAACGTCGTCGGTGAAGAGGAATAGTGGACGAAACCCAAAGTTAACCGACAGACACCGACGAAAATTAAAAAGAATTTTGGCCATACAACACAAAACTACCGCAGCAAATGTGGCAGCAGATCTCAACACACACCTCAGTAATACTGGTTCGACAAAAACACTATGGCGGAAGCTCCACAAAGCTAAAATTCATGGAAGGGCTGCAATTGCAAAACCCCTTATAACGGCTACCAACGCTAAGCTGCGAAACTAGTGGTGCCACGATCATAAAAACTGGATACTTGATGATTGAAAGAATGAGGTATGGTCCGATGAATCATCGTTCTCATTGTTTCCTACTAACGGTCGGGTTTATGTATGGAGAACACCAAAAGAAGCCTATGATCCGGACTGCCTGCGTCCTCCAGTCAAGCTTGGGGGAAGTTCCGTTATGATTTGGGCGGCTATATCGTTTTATTCAGCTGGTCCTCTCATTCACATCACTGGCCGGATGACTGCGAATGAATATCTTGACATCCTCAGTGATGAAGTTCTTACTACGAGTGTAATACTGCTGCCAAACACTGCCATCATCCAAGATGATAATGCGCTCATACACAAAGCCAAAAAGGTTCTGTCCTAGTTCGAGGGGCATCACAATATCATCAAACATCTTCCCTGGCCAGCACAATCGCCATACCTCAATATAACTGAACAGTTATGTGGAGGTTTGGAACAGGGAATAAGGAGCAGGTTTCCACCTCCAACATCATTGAAGCAATTGGCGAATGTTTCGGTACAAGAATTGGACAAAATTCTGTTGGAAACTATTCAGACTCTCTACAAATTTATTCTGCGAAGAATTTCAGCTCTTCTACAAGTAAAAGGCGGCCCAACACCATATTAATAGATCAATAGTATGTATATGTGAGATGTTCATATTACTTCGTCCAACCCCTGTATATTGATCGCTGGTGGTGTTGACTTTAAGATTTTAATCTGCCTATGAATTTGAAACATGATAAAGACAAAATCGTATAGGCCTATTGCTTAATTTAAAAAACAAAAAAATATTGACCGGTTTAAGAAGTTTATTAAGGATATTAATAAAGTATAAGTCTGGAAGTGAAACGTTTGCTCATGGGGCAAAGGCGTTTACGTGCTACGGTGAAGAAATCGGCCGACTAGTCTAATCATGCTAAATTAGCCCAATGCGTGAAGCGTTTAATCTATTACAAGTCAGGAATTTATCCAAAGATCTGATTACTAATCCAAAACAGTTCTGGTCACATATGAAAGTAAAAAGAGGCTCTTGAAAGGTTACGCCGTCACTGATTAAGGAAAATGGTGACTTATCTGAAACTAGTATAGAGAAAGTAGAAATTTTGGATAATATATTTTTCAAACTTTCACATCAGAAAACGTAAAGGAGATTCCGTTATTTAACAATTGTACCAACAAAGTTATGAAAGATCTTGTTCTTGATGTCGAAAAATAACGAATCTACTTATGAATTTGAAACCAATAAGGCACCCGGTTCAGACGATAATCCTACAAGATTCCACTCTATGTACAAAAAGGAAATTGCGCCGTATTTAATGAAATATTATACCACCTCCTTGGATCAAGGAAAATTACCAGCTGAATGGAAGAGCGCCAAAGAAAACCCAGTGTTTAAAAATGGGAATGTTAATGATCCTCAAAATTATAGGCCGATCCCGTTAGCCTCAATATTTCAAAAGATTTTAGAACATATCATCTATTCAAATGTCATACAGTTTTTCGATGACGGGAAATTTTTAAAACAAAATCAACATGGACTCAGAAAATGCCGATGCTTCAAAACACAACTTGCACTTTTAATTATCTACTTGTGAAGCATTATAAATAAGCAATCCCAGGTTGACTTAGTTATATTAGAATTTTAAAAAAGCTATCGACACTGTGCCTCACACTAGGTTACTTAGGAAACTTCGTGGTTATGGCATATCTAGACAAAAATGCGATTGGGTTGCTGACTCTCTGAAGGGCAGAACACAGTGTGTGAGCATTCATCTTACCGGAGTGAGGTCCGGGGTCCCCAGGGAAGTGTGATAGGGCCTTTTTAGTTTTTCATATACTTTAATGATTTGTGCCGTTTTTTTATTTATGACTTTACATATCGTCGAGGTAATTAGATGCACCTTTGGACTGGCGACAAAGGAACATGAACAAATTTGGTTATGGCCTTTTAAAGGAAGCATCCCGGCATTCGACTGGACTGATTTGGTGAGACCATGGAAAACCCAAATCTGGATGCCCGGACAGGGATTCGAACCCGCGTCCACCCGAATGCGAGGTCAGATCACCAACCACTCACCTACCACGCTCGGTTTTTGCGAGGTAATAAGGCGGAAGAAAAGACTTTGCCGGTGGTACTATTATTTGTCATGAAATCAAAACCGCTTTTATTCAAGACGAAATTATGAAAATAATTGCGTGATGTAAAGACTAGCAGGGAGTTAAACGCTGAAAGGTGCCAAGTCATGCGTATAAGTAAAAAAGTGACACAATTCAGCTCTAAAAATACAGTTAAGGGCACTCTCCGTAGAACTGTAGACACCGCAAAATACCTAGATCTAACAATTCGTAATAATTTATAGCGGAATGAGTACGTCGTTAAGACAATTGGGAAAGCAAATCGTATACTCTTATTTCTAAGTCGTAATTTAAAATAGTGCACACAGGTAGCTAAATCGATTGTATTCAAGTCACTAGTGCTTCCTCACCTAGAATATTGTTGTTCTGTATGGATTCCCCAGCAAAAGTGGTTAATGGAGGAATTGGAGTAGGTCAAAAGGAGAGCCGCCCGATTTGTGACAGGTGTATACAGTTGGAGGAAAGCGTTGAAGGAGTTAGGTTGGGAAGACGTGGAACACCGAAGGCGTTGTATCGACAGAAGCTAATTTAAAAGTTCACGACTGACTTATTTCGGAATGAAAACAAACAAATATTAATACCAGAAACATTCATATCAAGGAATGACCGCAAAAATAATATAAGAGAAATCATGTCCAGAACTGATTCATTTCTTTATTCATTTTTACCACAAGCGATTAGGGAATGGAATAGGAATTAACCGAGCAAATATACTTTCCCACAGGAGTGGTTATTGATAAATCACATCTGCCAATCAGATCAGTGTTTTCCATGGTTTTCGCTCCAGGCGAATGCTGGAATGGTTCCTCAAAATACTCCATGCCCATATATATCCAATATATATCTTCCATACACTTTCAGAAATGTGAAATGCACCCTCCACCACACACTTTTAGTGAATCGTGGAGGAAAAATAATAATAATAATAATAAAAATCCCGATGATCAAGATTACCAAACAAGCAACGAAACCGAAAAACAACCGATTACCGATAAGGTCCGGTTCAACTTCTATCCGTCTCATACTCTGGGCATTACGGTCTACTATCTGAAGCCATGAACAACATTGCCAAGCTCCCAGTCCTAATATAGCCCCAACAAGATGATCCGCTAGTGGCCTGTACGAGTCAGACGAGCCTTGATCTTTCATTCATCACCACAAGAATCAACACATCGTTTGCTCAATCCAAGTTCCAGGCAGACCGAGACTCCTAGTAGTCAATAACTTACCCGAAGCCACAACTACTGATAAAGTAAATAAGGGAATTAAAGAGCAGGCAGTGATGGAATGGGCTGTCAAGTTAATCCCACGTCCAGACTGTGGAAGTCGCCCGAGTCAAATCTCATTGACTGCAGTCCCACCAGTCGCGAAGGCTCTGAAAATCGCCACTCTGCTTGGAAAGAAGGTCGCAGTAAAACCTGGACGCAAAGAAAAAAAGAGAAAAAAATACCCCTAACATCAAAGTTCAATGTTTCAATTGCCAATCCTTGGACACCAATACAAGGAACACTGTTTTCGTTGTGGAAATGTACATATTTTCAACAGTTGCACACGACCACGATAGTCGAAATTGACTTGTGCAAACAGCGGGGAAATCCTGCTGCCTTTTACAAAAGCAGTCAAAAATGGCGTAAATTCCACCAAGCATCAATTAATGGACTGAGTTCATGAAGATATCCACCTCCTGTCACGCACAGCAAAACACTCAAGAACCATCCAAATAAAGACAATATCTCTAAGAAACGGTTAGAGACCACAAGTGCCTCGCCCTCACGCTACACGAGAACGACCCAAACCACCGTGGAAATTCAACAAACTTGCAGCTCCATGGCAACTCATCCTCCAGCCGACATCCCCACAGAATGTGAAATATGCACAAAACATTGTCTTGACTGCTGAATTGTAGTGTCAACCGAAACTGATAAGCTTCCACCACTCATCCAGCTTCCAATACAGTACCAAGTACCAATGGACGCCAGTAAACAACAGCGTCATAGTACTGTGATAAAATACCCTAGGAGTTTCCGCAAAAGTCGTAATTAAGACGGCCAAAGCCGGTTATTCCCCCAAACTGCAATAGTATAGAGAATCCAAATATCAATTATAAAAACAGTGATACTGCAGAATAGACTACAAGACAGTGAAAAACAATATGGAGTCGATTATGTCTTTCCGTTTCGTACGCTGTCACTCTGGTTTGTTGGCAGCGAACGACATTCCATTGACTTGGTCGTGTCTCTTATGAGGAAGACGGAATCAACTTTACACCTGGGATAGCCTGACTTCATCTTGCCACTGATGACAGCGAGGAAGCTTGCAGCTATAGCAGCCACAATTCAAGCTAGCTACCAAGAGCGACTACTCGACTTTAACACTAGCATAGCAGTCAGTGACCAGGTGACGAATACATGACAATGTCAAGTAAACTTTCTCCGCCATGGTGCGCAGCACTCCACAACTGGTCATCCAGGGTAACGCTGCACAGCGGACTACCACCAAAGCAATTTGCCGTCACCAAGACAATAATTTGCCTTTGGCCGCCATCAGGTGCCATAAAGCATGAACGCCTCCAAGGCCGCTGCCTCCAGCAGGGATCTTCTATGCACTGCTGACAACTTCGATGCAGAACTCCCTGCAGTACTCACGTGAGTCACCACAGGCACCACGAGTAACTGACATTCCTGCCGTAGCGGAGGGGCCAGTACCTCCTATCAGAGCTTAACAGACACGTTAACCATTCCTCCAATAAACACTAATCCAAACAAATCATTGCTCTGCATCTCATCAAAATAAAAAAAAGTCAAACGTTATCCGGACCTGGGAAGTTCAGAAAAGGTAAAAAAAAAAAAAAAAAACATTATGAAAACCACATGCAATATGGAAGGAGATGTGCAATATGCGCAATTACTTCCTCTCATTCTGCGACTAAAGCTTTCCCAGAAGAATGTACCATGGATTTCCAGAGAAAGCAAAGCTCATCTTTGTTTTCAACACCGACTACTTGCTTCTTTCTATAGACACGGAGTGGCAGAGCTGCTTACGAATACCCTCGATAAAATAATTCAAATTTTGAAATATTAGTGAAGATAGAGATGATTTTATCAAGACTTTTGCCAAGTTTCGCTTTTGATACCCATTCAATTTTTCCATGATCATGGCCTCACATAGACTTCCTACTATTCATACAAGGAAGTAGTTCTTGTGATCTGATGCATATGAGTTAAAAAGCAAAATCGGGTTGTTACTAAATCTTGGTCCCTCTGTAATTTGGTAATTTGAAGCCTTCAATCAATTCAATCTGAACTTTTACAGTCTGGGTGGAAAGATTATTGACTATGTCGTGTATTTTAGTTTCCAAAAGTTCTAAGGACGCATTGGTGAAATAGCTCTTTATCTCTGGGCTTGCATTCGGGAGGACTTGGGTTTGAATACCCATCCAGGAGATTTTGGTTTTCCATGATCTCCCCAAATCAGTTCAGGTGAATGTTGGGACGCTTCCTTCAAAAGGCCATGGACTAATTCCTTGTCATTCCTTGTCCCCAATTCCATTGACCTCTGATGACTTCGACAGCTCTTTAAAGTTTTCAGAAGCTTGACGACTACCAGTGTACATTCTACTAGCATAAGCTGTTTCCCTGTAGTCAAAGGTTAACCGTCAGCACTCGGTTCGCCTATTATACTAGTTGATTTTGTGGTTTAATACTTCAAGTTGGTATCAGTCGGAAACTGGTGGCGGGTAACCCCAGTGTGAAAGGCCGGGTAGATACAGCTCCCGTCCAGGAATTTTGTCGGCTTGATATTGTTGGACTACATAATGAAGGATCAGACTATCCCGAGTCAATATGCAAACCCATATATAGATCGGGTACGGCAACAACAAAAAAGTTACATAGTAAACGTCAAATGAACAAGTTGCATAGCGAGAAAATAATGACTTAGATTAAAAATCTTACCAATAGTTCGGAGATTCCAGATCGGTAACGGTGATGTTGGCCCGTCGATGGGGGCGCTGATGTTGACGCCAGAGTGGAAGCCCCGTTGAAACAGGGTACCGTACAAGGAAAAAACATGTAGTAACGTCAAATGAAGAAATTACTTACCAAAAAAATAATGTGTTGATGTTTTTTTTTTAATAAAAGCTTGCAAATAGTTCCGAGACTTCAGATCGGTAAAAGTGGTGGTAGGTCCATTGACGGTATGTCATGCGGACTTGACGATCTTATCGGTAATCACGACGATTTTGGTGTCAGCCCCGTCCATTCTAGAGGTGGCGATAGACTAGACGATGGCAAGTCTTTAGACCCTGAAGGAATTTGTTATATTGAAAGGTAAGCATAATGAGCAAATTATGTAGTAACACTAGTCATTCTCATTCGTTTTGAGAAATGCATTATATCCTCCTGGTTCTTCATAACATTGTGCGTTTTTACATTTGTTTGAGTTGACGGTCTGGGAACAAAAGGATAGTAATAATTGCAATACAACTACTTGGAAAATAGATACAATTTTAAATACTACACTTACCAGCATCCTTGAAGGATAAATTAAACTCTTGGGAAAATATGGTATATATCTAATATTTTAAGTGTACGAGTTAAATCAAGATAATGAGACAGAAGGTGGTGTGTAGCTCCTTATATACACCGCATCAGGGTTGTCATGGAAACGAGAAAGTGAAGCAGAACTGTCCTGTCTTCAGATTGGCTGAAAAATGTGGGCAAGATTTGAATATCCTCCATCTACTCTAAGAGTCACATCTTCGACGGTCCGCATGATTTGTTGGGTGGCTGAATCCCTACGGTGAATGCCGAACTGAAAGTCTGACAGTATCTGGTCATTCCTAGTGGGATCGTACAGTCGTTTGAGAAGAAATCTCTCCAGTGTTGGGATACTTGAGACAACATATCCGGTCACGCGTTAATACTAATTATATTTGTCACCTTATAACTGATCTGTATTCACTTCGGAGAAAAGAGAAAAGTGTAAAGACCGAGATTTGTGCAGAGTTAAATACGTTTAGAGATGAATGAGGGGACCAATAATACTTTAGAGGCTACACAATTGTGATGGTCGTATCTATTTCTGTAAATTTTTGAATTTTCGCAATCGCTTGACAAGTATGTGATTTTTCCGAGTAGTTCTTTTTTTAAAAAAATCTGTAGCACTCAGTTAATGCTTGGTAGAAGTTGTGATGATATCAGGGCAGCTTCTCGGGCTCAGGGAGAAAGAAGTGGGACGTGAAATAATTTTATGGAGGAACGCAAATAGAGGAAACACGTGTCACAATACATCTAAAACGACTATCGTGTATTTAACGTTTTCCCAACCTGGGGAATCAAAGATTTCTGTCAGAGAGTCACTTCCTTCAATTCAAAAGACCCGGTTTATAGGCGGCGGAATTGAGCATTTCAACTTCTTACGTCTGCTACACTACTGTAGAAAGATAGAAACCAAATACGAGCCACAGAAATTCAGTTCGTCTGAAATTGTTATAGAATGTGGAAATATAGACAACATACACAATGTAGCAAGAAGGCAGAAATAAAGGATTTTTACAGCCAGTTACAAATTTGAAGAATACAAAAATAAATGACACGAACACGTACTAAGAATAAGTGATAAACGCCTTTCTAACGTGTTTATGAAACACAGGCCGAAAGGTAGCAGACACGTAGGAAAACCGCATAAGACGTGGTCCGAGGGATAGACGGCTAATCTGTGAAAAACAACAACTAAGATTAGTAGATAGCTTCTTAATAAGGAATTATACTAACCAATTATGAAAATAGTTTCGAGAGGTGATATATTTTGTGCACCCATAGAACCGATGGTCGAGAGTGTTTCTCGCACTAAGGCGTCTCATTCTCTTTCATCGTTTGAAAGTCTGTTGGTTTGTACAACCATTAGAAAAATTATTATGCACTTTTTTAAATGCTCTTTAAAAGGAGTTATATTTCCTGACTCACTGTAGTTATTAATAAACAAACAATTTGTAAGTGTAGTGACAGCCCACAGACTATGAACATTATACCTTCTATCACCAATTAAAAAGATTTTCAAATATATAAATAATAGTAAAATACTCAGCAACTTTCGATTTGGACAATGTGTTTCGAAAGAGTCTATCAATTACGTTTTTTAAATAACATATTTTACGCGTTTAACAGGTGTAATAGGCGTTAATCAAATATTCCACATACTGTTTCGGGATTCGCGCTGCTTTGATCGAGGTATTACTGCCGACTTTTCGACGCCCAACCTGGGGCCTTCATCAGCTCAGCGAGAAGATAAACGACGGAGTGGTGTCAAACCCGCCACAAGTGATACCTCACTTCTAAACAGCCCTGATGAAGGCCTCAGGTTAGGCGCCGAAACATCGGCAGTAATACATCAATCAAAGCAGCGCGCATCCAGAAAAAGTATGTGGAATAAAGTAAATTCGTATGAATATGCTGTGATCTGGCAAATATCTTCGATTATGTCAGTCATAATATTCTCATAGTTAAATTATGTATCTACTGTCTTGGTGGTTTTAAATAAAATAATACTTATGATAGATTACTGTTAATATTGAGGCTTATTGCAAGATATATTAAGCAGTAAACATAACGTACGAATAAGATACATAAAACCTTTCAAACTCATACTTTTAGCGTCATCAATGATGACAAAGCCAGTTAATTTATAATTGCCCAGAGTATATACTCAATGTCATTACAGGGTGGAATGTTCTTTATTTAGTTGAAATATTGCAGCGTTATCCAGGGGTATAAGAGTTTATGGTAGGATAATTAACGTTGATTACAGAACATAAATGACGTTATGGGTAAATTATTTGATGGTTCAGATGAACCGACGAGAGTAATATTTACCAATTTGACCACTGCCCTCGTACTGTTGCTGTTGGGTTCCCAAAAGACGCAAAACAGAAATTGTTTTATAGCAGAGTTACCTCTTTAAGTCCTCAGCGCAGAGGCCAATTGAATACTGGACCCGATTCAAATCGATGGGTAGAACAAGGAAAACAGATACCTCTAAATCTCTACATGCACAGGCGGTAACGCGATTATTTGCTCAAATATCGAACATTTATTGCTGATTAAATGACAAATACTAATGACTCACGTTCAATTTCTGCGTGTGTTTATCCTCCCCATACGCTCAGCACTCTTTTGAAAGGGCCGCCCACTACAGCAACCTTACTCGAGTTTAAAGAACAAGTCGAAGCAGGTGCCAAGGCATGTGTGGATTAGCGTAGCACGAATATTTGATACTGCTCACTTGCAGTCTCTCAGATACTATATCTACTTTCATAAGTCACCAACCTCGTCTCTCGCAGTGCAAACTAGTCAACGATAGGTTAGTCGGAGACCGCCATTGGTTTGACGAAGCAATCGGGACTCTTTATTTTCCCGCAAAAATTAAGCTTCGCTGGGAAGACTGACAGCTTTGGTGGACTTGTGTGACGTGATAGATTATTCATCGCACGGACGCTAAAATTTCTGGAGTTCACTAGTGGGACACTAACTTGTTTGTCTGGGCTGAGCATACAGGAGACGGTCTGGACTTCGTTCATACACCAAGCGAGTTTGCAGGCTGTATCCTTGGTGCAACTCCACGCCCATTTAGATCACTGAAATAATTATTAACAACGTTCGCGTTTGCAAATAATGTGGTGTCATCCCTGCATTTGCGTACCTAAAGTAGAATCTTGTAGGAATACCGTCTGGTCCGGGAGCCTTATTGGTTTTTGCAATCATAAGCAGTTTAGTTATTCCCTCGACATCAAGAACAAGATCATTCATAATTTTGTTGGTACGATTGTTAAATATCGGAATCTGTTTTCTGTCGTCAAAGCTTTTTTAAATACATTTTACAATTATTTTTTTTAACTGCTTAACGTCTCTGAACAGCGAGGTCTTTAGAGACGGAAAAGGAGGGGGGGGGCCAAGGAATGGGAAGGAATTCGCCCATTGCCTTTTATGATGGAAGAATCCCGGCATTTTCCTGGAGTGATTTGGGAAACCATGGAAAACCAAAATCTGAATGCCCGGACGGGGATTCGAACAGCCGTCCTCCCGAATGCGAGGCCAGAACGCTAACTGTTACACCAGCACTCTCGGTAAGAGCCTCTTATTACTTTGACAAACGACCAGAACTTTTTTGGATTAATAATCAGATCTTCGGATAAATTGCTGGAATGGAATTCTTTAAACGCATCACGCATTGCCTTATGCACTTCCGCTCGCAACTGGACTAATTTAGGGCGATTAGATGAGTACCCCGATTTCTTCACCGCGGCATGTATACGCCTTTGCCTCCTGAGCAAACTTTTCACTGCCCTATTGAACCACGGGAACCTTAACAAATTTGTAATCGTAGGTTTTCCTGGCGGATCTGATGCCTGAAGTTTTTTTTTTTTTTTTTTTTTTTAATTTATTGGCATCTAGGCATGCGCCCATACAGCCATGCGCCCATACAGCCATTTTTCATATTACAGTATAGCATCATTAACGTACAAATAATGATATATGCTACTCGTCATTTACATTTCACCGAATAACGTCGATGTTATAACAATAACAATAATAATAATAATAGCATGTCATTAGCCTTCTTCCTTTTACCGAATAACCACTATGGCATTACAATGGTAGTATACAATATACTTTACAAATCAAAGTCCATAATATTACAGTAATGTTATAATGCAGTTGAAACATGTTGTTTGAGTTTGTTTGAATTGTGTCACTTAAAGGAGAGGAAAACATCAATAGTATAACAATAGTGATATACTGCGATTAAAACTCCTTACTTGACTATAAACTGTGACACCCAAATGCTGGTATCCAGCAACTTGAGATTTTCATTTTTAAGAATAATTACAATAATATTCT
>CM061921.1:173058249-173100815 GCA_031002005.1 Vandiemenella viatica | reverse complement strand
AGGAATGTAGGCCAGTAGGCCATTATGCTGCCAGATGGTGCTCTGAACAAGGCTATTGGCCGATACGACGATTTCATCTCTATTTTGACCCGGTTTCGACCCGCTGGAGCTATCTGTATTAATATTGTTACTTAATTCGTGACTGAGGGAATATAGGAGGCGCCCAATGGCATGGGGTGGATCCTACTATGTTTCTATCTTACTTTCTATGAACACATAATAAGGGCCCAAGTCATAGCTTTCATAATAGGCTGGCATTGCACTTTACCTGCAAGCCGATGGTTTTCACTTGTCCTTGCTGTCTGTTGGCGCTGCACACTTTCCGGCGGCGTTGTCTCCATGTTAATGTCTGCCGATGATGTGTCTTGTCGTGTTATTCTGGGGACCTTGATGTTTTCACCTCCGCTGCCGTTGTCGTATCCCGGGATGCATGGGCGTTTCTGGGGTGCGTATGTTGACATTTCCTCTTCTCTTAGTAGCGGTGCATCTCGTTGATCTAGTGCACTGCTGTCAGCTGGCGGTGATGTAATCGATGTGTTAGACGTTGCAATTATAACGTCCATGGTTGCTGTCGGTTCATCGTCTGCGCTGTGCAGATATTGCTGCACCTGACTACCTGTGTTGTTTTCTTCAACCGCTGGAACCATGTTTATTACGCCATTTGGCTGAGGTTGCATCGTTAGCTGCATCAGGTACTGTCCGCCTTCGCCATATTCACCGCCGTACATGGCGGATGAGGGCTGGGGCTGAGCTGTATTAGATGTTATTTGCTGCCTCTATCACTATTTCGGTGGCTGTAGTGAAACACACAGTTAAGAGTCCCGAGAGACTGTTGCGCGGTCTCGGGAAGAGTCAGACGGGTATACGTAAACACTTATCCACACAAGTCACTGCCTCGCGGATACACGGAAGTTATCGCTACGAAGGTTGAGACTCGACTGTGCCTGAAGTTCTCTCGGGCATGCGGCTGGATGAATTGATCGTGGATGAACGAATTTTTGACGCCGTAACGTGCCATCATCTTCAGGTTGTGTCTGCTGGCCGGCGCGAGGAGACAGGCCACAACGCTTAGTGAACTTCTTAGGAACAAATTTATTTAAACCGGCCCCTATTATTTCTTTTAAATTAAACCAAAATTACTCAACATTTGTATTTAGCGTGTACGTTTCAAAAATTTTCACCAAGTGATCAACCATTGCCGCATCGTTAGTCAACTCATCTTGACTATATCTCAACTGAAAACTACAAAATAGCAATTTTCTCATTTAATTGATAAAGCAGTTGCTATATGGCTTAAGCATCTTTTTCCATACAGAATGTGCAATACAAGAATGAAATGACACTTTATTAAAAAACACTCATTCCCGATGTCGGATTCGCGCCGTCTATCCTCGGAGTGCAAGAGCTGGGCGCTTCTGTGTACGTGTTTTGATCCTCTGACCGATCTCTAAGAGTGGCAGTGTGTGAGACACATAATTCTACAGAGCATTGATGTTCCTCAATCATAAATTTCCAGTTTATTCTTTCTAAGTTTAACTCTTACAAACAACAGTACCCAGTAATGAAAAAAATCTGCACTAGAAATAGCTTATTTAAGTGTAGCTTTTTATGTAGTTTGCGGATTTAGAATGCAACAGCAAAGAATTTTATAGGTTACTACATAGCAAATGGATATCTGATGGTAGAGCTCATTGTAGAGAAAAGGATGAGATGTTGGTCCATAAAAGTAATCCCATGCCAAGAATAACACCAATACATCATTAATATCGCTCAACAAGTACTTCGATTTGGTTTATTTCCTAGTTAATCCAAACTTGAATTGTCATAACTACAGAACACCTGATTATAAACGATTCGACCCATTTAAAATGAGTGAATTTGTTTATTAATAGTTATAAAGACAAAACTCTAAACAGCATTTGGTGCAAATGCATGTGCCTATCCTATTTTTGATACCGAACTAAAAACAGTTACCTGCTGTTGTTGCCTGTAATAAGCTGAGCATAACATTACAGCGTACCTATGACAGCTCTTTTAAGTCACACAGGAGACTGCTCTGTATTAAATACTGTAGAGCCTCTCTTAGCTAGTTGTATCTTTTTTTTATTTAAAAAGAAACAACCATGTTCCATATATTTCAAGCAGTTGTACTTATTAGAGGTGAATGAAAATAAATTTGGTAAGCATAATATATATGTAATTACTCCTTTTGTGTTTTTGGCGATCACAGATTGAACTGATGCGTTCTTAAAGTACCGGAAATAGTTACTTAACAACTATTTGTTCCACTTTAACGTGATGTATGTGCTGACAAAATAGATATCAATGGGAAAACTGAAAGAATGGCCCCTAAGAACAAGCTGTCTGAAAAATAAGCCAATGACGTTAAAAATGTCGTACCAGCAATATCATATCAACTAATTTATATAGCTTCGTATCATTTTCACAAACTCTAATACACTCAAACATTTAATTTTCTGTTTTATGTCTAGTTATTCTAAACTGTTAAGTTTCCATTTAAGAGTTGAAAAATTTTCAATCCTATCACCTTCTACAAACTGGTATTTTCTCCAAATTTGAAATCTTTTATGTTGTGGATTGACATTGTCGTATGTGTAATCGATGTTTGGGTCAAATTTCTTCCGTTTTTTTTTTTTTTTTTCTCTTTTTTTTCTTTTAACTTATACATTATCATCGTGTTAGTTTGTAAAACGTATCGCCTGAAAAAAATAAAAGTTCTTTTGAGAGTTGGAACAGTATCAATTTTGTATAGTCACCTGACTGTCTTTAGAGACGGGAAAGGATGGGGGGTAAGGAATGGGAAGGAATCCGGCCATGGCCTTTTAAAGGAAGCATCCCGGCATTAGCCTGGAGTGATTTGGGAAACCATGTAAAACCCAAATCTGGATGACCGGACGGGGATTCGAACCGCCGTCCTCCCGAATGCGAGGCCAAAACACTAACCGTTACACCACCTACCTCAGTGTGGACTGGTAATGTGTTACTTTCATTCAACATTGCATTGGCCCGTAAGAGACTCGACGAGACAATCTCATTCCTCTAATGATTCATTTATATCGAGTTAGCATAGATGATAAATATTTGGATGAACATTTTTGGTTCCTATATAATGTCCAATCATAACTTCTCATGCAAGAGTATTTTGATTCTCAGTGGCGCCCGTTTAATAAAATTTATGTTATCGTTTTTGTTTTTTGTTTTGCTTTTAATGGGCTTTATGGGATTTGAAAGACAGTAACAGTGTCACAACTCGGTTGAATAAATTTAGTCTGTATGCACTTACGGATAATTTCATTTCGTAACTTACCTTTCAATTCTGAAAATTTAGGGGATAAATGACTTTAAAATATAATAGTGTTATAAATGGAATATATTCCATCTCAATTTAATTCTTTTGGACAGATATCGGAGAAAATTTTATGATTAATTACTATTAATTTTTATTTAATTCAGAATAATTGTGGTAGACATAAAGTTAAATTACTCTGTAACAAAATGTGGCATCACAAGTTCTATTACGTGGTATGTACTATGACATGCCTAAATCTATACTAAAATTCTGGAAATGGTATTTCTTTATACAAATTTATTTCAAAAAGGGTTATTGCAATGTAAACTACTAATGATGTAAATGCCAAATCTATAAAATGTAGAATATTTGTCTTTCTACCTGTATCTCAGAATCTAAGGAACCTTTTTTTTTTACTTAGAGCTTTACGCCTCGTCGACGTCGAGATCATTAGAGGCGGGATGGCAATGACCTCTTGAAGGAAGCATCCTGGCATTAGCCTGGAGTGATTTGGGAAAAACACGGAAAACCTAAATCTGGACGCCCGGGCGGGGATTCGAACCGGCGTCCTCCCGAATCTGAGGCCAGAACGGTAATCGTTCACCCACCACGCTCCGTATCAAAGGGATTATTTCAACTGAACTGTACATAGTGGTACGTTAGATACAGGATCAGTTTTTTTCCTGATTAGAACATAATTCCTAATGACAGATGAAAAAAACAGTTTATTATCAAGATTTTGTGTATCTGTGAGCGTTTCTCAAAAAAGTAACGAAAGAATTTCAACAACATTTAGAATAGTGATTGGTTATGTAATCAGTTAACATATAGGATACTTTTTTCCCATATTAGTGCCATATTTCGTCCATGATGCTTGAAGCAAGTTTTTTATATCCGTTTAATATTGTCTGGAGGGACTTTCTTGCAGTCGAAATGTCTTTGTTGATAAGTGATGTATACACGGTGTTGACATGTTTGACTGCAATTATAGTTTACTTTTTGTTTTTATATACACACAAATAAGGCAATGTTCAGACATACATCAGCAAAATATTGCTTGCACAGAAGCCATGTGAACAATACTGAATTGTGGCGGTGAGTCGTCGACAAACACATGCTTGCTCAAATGATGGGTTTAAACATGATTAAAGTGTTGCATACAATTGAAATTCAGGACAGGCAGAGTTTTAAGAAAACTCGTAAAACATGACTGGTCCTCTTCATTTACATATCCAGCCAGTATTTTTATTGACAGTTTATCTATGAATTAACGGCACAAATCTCAAATCCCGCGTGACGAAGTAAAAGGCACAGCTAGCGGAGCTATAAAAGATAATATTGTGATAATGCTAAATGGGAGTTTCATACCAGTAGTGTAAAAAAAGAAACCTAAAAGAAAAGCAAATTATTTTTTTATTCGTTTCTGCATTTTTTGGAAGCCTCATTCTGCTTTCTCTAGATGATTTTTCCTTAAAACAAATCTTTTAAAAGTGTGAGTGCGATTGATAATCGCGTCAAGTTAGTTCAACCTGTCAACTAAAAATAAAATTTTGGAGTTAGCACTGTAAGCAACGTTATGTAATCGTTGCAGGTGTTTAGGTTACTATTGCACCGTAACTCTTTACCTGACATTTAAACTATAAGCGTTCAACAGTGTGTCCTATTATCATCTTGGAATAAATACCATTAGACGAATCGTTAACTTATTCAAAATTAGTGATAAAATAAGTCATCCTTCAAGTATTTGTTCAACTGTAGATATGCTACATAATAACTTGATCATCTTGCAAGAATGTTAGCAAATATGGTGCAAGATGAACTACTTATGGGTTTTCACTAAGAAAATATCAGTTTTATTAGAAAAAAACGTGGATTTAATTGTTTATATTATAATCTCCAAAAATCATAAAAGTTAAATTCTCCCGTATTTAAGAATAACATACAAACATCACTTGATTGAGATAAAACTTATAACCAACATGTGGACAGTAATGAATCTTTATATAAGCCAGAAAACACAATGTAGCGAATTTCCACATACCTGACTTGATTTACCCTTCATGAAAATTCCAGTTAATATTTATTTAGCGTATGGCTGAAATTACATTCATTAACCAGTTCTCAGATAGCTGTCCGGAACCTCCACAGTTTGAATGTGTAACAGGTCCAAGCATTTTACTGACTGAAGTACTAGCTGCAATAAAGATAAAACACCAGGCCCTGACAAGATTAATGCAGAATTTTTTAAACTGCTTGATAAAGATAGTACAAATTCGCTGACGTCAGTGTTCAACGATATCTACAACTCTGGCAGAATTCTTCAAGATTGGCTCAAATCAGAGTTTATTACATTACCAAAAAAACACGGAGCTAAGTCATGTGGTGATTACAGAACGATAAGCCTTATGGGCCACAATTTAAAACTCTTTCTGAAGGTTATCCACCGAAGGATATACTGTATAAGCTCTGTGAAGAATATGTATCACCTACAGAGTTCGGATTCAAAAATGCAGTTGGAACACGAGAAGCTCTGTTCAGCATCCAAGTACTATTTCAACGCTGCAGAGATATAAATTGTGATGTCTATGCTTGTTTTATATATTATCAGGAGGCCTTTGACAGGGTAAAGCATCAAAAAATTATAGAAATTTTAAAAAGTATTGGCTTGAATGACAAAGACCTGAGAATTATTGTTAAACTGTACTGGAACCAGTGTGCTCATGTGAGACTGAAGGGAGAAAATACGGATGAAGTAAAAATTCTTCGTGGTGTAAGACAAGGTTGTATCCTGTCCCCCTTATTATTTAATATCTATTCGGAGTATATCTTTAGGGAGGCGTTGAGTGATGTGGAGATGGGAGTGCTGTTGAATAGAAACTGGATAAACAACATTCTCTACGCAGATGAGAAAGTCATTTTTGCAGAGTCAGGAAAGTTTACAATATCTTATAGATATAGTATCATAAAGAACCAACAAATACGGACATGACATTAATATAATTAAGACAACGGTAATGGCGATTGGCAAAAACAACTCCCAACGCCATTTTATGATTAACCAGAAGACCATTGAATGTGTATCAAGGTATAAGTATCTTTGCACCACAGTAAATAACCAGTAGGACCCATCTGATGAAGTAAAGTCACGTATTGGTAAAGCCAGGGCTCCTTTGAATAAAATTAATAACTTTTTTAAAAGTCGTAATTTTTCGATTACCACGAAAATGAGACTCATGTGCTCTCTGTCTTCCTGTATGGCGTTGAAACGTGGACATTAACAGAAACTATCAGTAAAAGATTAGAAGCTTTTGAAATGTGGCTATATCGAAGAATGATGAGAATACCATGGACAGACCACACAAAAAATGCTGAAGTGCTCCGCAAAATGAAAAAAAGATATGGAAATATTTACCACTGTAAAAACACGAAAGCTTCAGTACCTTGGCCACATCATGAGAAACAATAGCCGTTATGAACTCCTGCAGTCTGTTCTCCAGCGGAACATACCAGGAAAGAGAAGTGCTGGTAGAAGAAGAACTTCTTCGTTAAAAAATATGGACCTCCAAGACAACTGCGGAGTTAATCCGACCATCAACCAAAAAAGATAAGACAGCCAAGATGGTTACCGACATCCGGAACGGATAGAGACCAGAAGAAGAAAAACCAGTTTTAAGCCTGCTTCTTAACAGTAAACGATCAACAGTGTTTTACTATAAAAAAATTGAACTCCAGTATTAACGAACCAAAATTATTTAAGCTGATCAGAAAATATTTTTATATCTCAATCGTCATATTACTAATTAAATGCCCACCTAATTTATTTATCATTTTTGGTTAATTATTATATCATATTGTTATGGAAAATTCAAGGATAATATATATTGCTACAGATCGGTATCGTTGGGTTAATTGTAAAAATAGAACCTTTGATAATGTATTTTATTATGTTCCGTGATGTTCGCTGGAGTAGTGAGAACTTATCCGGACGGAATTGTGAGGCGATAAAGTTTAGTTTATTTTTAAAATATGAGGATTTGTAATTATATTACTAGAAGCTAAATTAACTCACAGAGCCGCGTCAGCGAAAAAAAAAGCCGCGTCGGCGAAAAAAAAACTGTCTTGGGAAAGTGGTGTGTGTATTATCACTTATGGTGGACTATCACCACCATTATATATAAGGTGATGAAGGAAAACTGTTTCTTTTAAGTACTGAATTGAAATTAATGTGGCTAGTTGATATAAACTTGTCTCATATTTTGGCCAAAGCACTTTCAATCTTCGGAAAACGATAGTTGCTAGTGTTGTAATTGAACTTATGGTAAAATATCAGTTTGGTGGTTGGACAGTTCTGTGCCTTGCGATTTATCAAAGTGTGTGGATAAAATAAAATATAAAAATATTTTTATTCCAATAACCATCGGACTGAGGCGACCGTGTCTATAAGAACCAGAAAAAGATTAGAAGTTCTGATCGGCAGGTGGTAATATTATACGCGGAAGACTGTGATGAACAAACATACTGAATCAGTTTGAATTATATTTCCCGTAAATGGTAAGAGAGGCCAGAACAAGATGCATATACTCTTCATCGTGTTCTCCTTTCTCTCACTGTTCCCTTACCTGAGACAAAAAGAAGGACGATTTGCCCTTGGCTCACTTGAGACGGGATCAAAATGATTTCCACGCCATTAATCGTTCCCTGTAATCATAAGTTATTTTCCGGTAGCTCGGCAACTACCGTCATGGATGGACCCAAAGCAATAACAGAAATATACCACAAGATGAAAGGTGCTGTAAGTGGTATACGGCTGGGAACTAGATTCGGGCTGTACCTGCCAAGCCAAACAAATAAAAATGACATATCGATAAAGTTGTATTGACCGAGCGAAATGAGGTTTCCCATACCGGGGTGGTCATTACAGTAATCACAAATATTCTCCAGATTGTCTCTCTTACCGCTGTCGATATACCGTGTTTTCAAATTTTTTAAACATTCCATTGATATTAGACATTATTTGCTCGAATTTTCCAATTATTTTTGGTAACTACAGCAGAACAAAACAGAACTGCAACTTATTTGATATAGGAGCTTCATTAGGAGTCATTTGATGATGGGAGGAGGGTGAAGAGTGTACAAGTCATATATTTGTGATGAGACTTGGAAGGATATTGGTGAAAGATATTGGTTAGAAATAGTACATAAAAGGGTAGAGATGACCATTATCATTAACTGGCACTCAATTTCAGGCATAAAGAAGTGGGGAAATTTTCTTTTGTAATTCACGTAATTAGAAATTGAAATAAATTATCAAGGGGAGTTTGACAAAATTATTGAAAGAAATTTAAATTCGCAATGGTCAAAAGTATGTGTATAGTGAAAATTCGCTAAAACAATTTAATACTAAAAAAATGGGATTAGGGTATATAGGTATTTGCCACCGGAAAACGCATAACAATTAATTTTGAATGAACCTATTAAGTCAGAGGACGACAAAATTTTTATCTACTGAATATGGAAAGACTTTGAAGTTTATCGCCTAATAATCATTCTTGTAGGTGTGGAATAGTTCTGTCACCACGAAGAAAAGACAGACTAAATGGGAAGTAGGGCTAAGTTTTAAAGATTGTGAGGATACGAATTTACCCCTATTTAAAGATTTATTCTAAATGTTATAGAAAAAACGATGGTAACAATGAGAAAAGGAGTTTGGATTTAAAAATATATGAGTTGGAAGAAAACGCAAGAGGGCATGAAAAGGGAGAGTAGCAAATGGTGAGTCATAACATAGAGTTTGTAGCAAAAATGGATAGAATATGTTGTAGAAAGGTACAAACAGTTATGAAGTAAAGTGAATAATGTTTGGGAAGACAACTTGATTATTCTAAAAAATATGTAGCTAATGTGTCACTTCACTTGCTAATTTCATGTGCGCTAGTGAAGAAATCAAGTGTAATCTAAATAGCGAAAGATTATTTGCGAAACGTCAGAGTAGGTAAATTATAATTTTTATTGCTTATTATCAGGTTTCCATCGATAGTTCCACTTCGCCACCTAAGGAAGAGGGCCAAAAGTCAATTAGCAATTAGCAAAGCCCATAACAGTACTAACGATGTCGCTGATGTTAAGCACATAATATGAAACACAATAACAAATGGAAAGTGTCCAGCTCATAAGTGACAAAGACAGTGCAGTTAAAGAAGAACTCAAGATGGTACCAATGCACTGTAAATGAAGGAGAGTATATAAAATAAATCTGTATAAATTCATTTTCTACGTTACTTGTAATGACACTTTACAAAGCTCTTCTCTGACAATTAAAATAGTTGAAGCTTACTTTACAACACACCTTGCGAATTAAGTTTAGTATACCTATATTAACAAAAGATGTCTTCGGCGGTATGACCAAACAATTTTTATTTGACCCTGTGATAATTTCTGTGGTGGCTTTTTATAAGAATTGTTAATCATAGTATGTAAATAAACGTCATAGCATTATTGTATCATCCTTAATACAAAGTTCAACAGCTGGGTTAAAGCCGTCGTAAACAGAAAATTCGATGATGGTGGCTCATGTTAACCTCTATTACCAAAACACATGCGGTTTGTTTAAATATCAGACTGTAGGGATAGCTATGAGCAGACGTGGCATATTATATGACTGCATTTGTGTAACTGAACCAGCCCCTCTCAGCCTTTGTGACAGTATTTGACGCTCGACCAGGTGTTATTTACCATTTTTGGGACATAGCTTGATAGGACAGAGGGTCATCCACAGTTCACCATAGCCGGAGTGTGTACCAAAGATCTGGAATAAATTCTCAACCACTACGCAATGTGTATGAAATAAGGAGATTTGACACCCGCGCGTGGTGAATGACCGGTAACGTTCTGGTTTCGCATTCGGCAGGACAAGGTTTCAAATCCCAGTCACGCCATGCAGATTTATGATTATCATGGTTTCCAGTTGTCATGGCAGAATTCCTTCATATTTCTTGCCCCAAATCGTTTCCCGCTTCTAATGACCTCAACGTCGTCGAGAGAAAAGCTGAACCAAAATAAAAAAAGAGATTTGACGCTGATAATTTGCTCATTAAAATTAAACAGTATGCTTGGCAGTCCTCTGTTGTCTTTCGAAAAGGTATATTCTTTTAAGGTACATAAAAGAAGTAGTTACTGATTTATAGAACAGCCGGATATTTTTTTTTTTAAATTTATTTCCATTTACATTTGACCCAGCATCTAGAGGCTAAACTGGGCCGCTAATCTTCCCTTAAGACCATGTTTTTTTTTAAATATGTTAAATGCTATTAATGTAAATAATCCCATAAATGCGGTAGCAACTAAAACAGGAAAAAGTTACAGTTAAATATCTAATCCTAATAAATCAGCACTACAAAACTTCACTAAACAACACAAAAAAAACCGAAAAAATAAAATGTACTCCTAATCCTACTCATTGAACTATGTACTAAACAGTTCTTTGACTGTCCAGCTTGTGAATGAAGTCTAATTCTTATCCTCCCATCCAGGTGGTTGGTCGAAGGGTGAGTGTGTGACGTGAAACCATAGCTCTCACTCCTGGTATCGACTGCGGCGGAAACCCCAGCTCTTCAGGAAGCTGCCCTCCTGGAATACATGTGGTACTCCAGCATTCACTCAGAAGTGAGATTCCTCTGGGAACCTCAGAGATGGCTACAGCAGGTCATGATGGATGTCTACGTCGGTTTTCGCCCTCAGCTTTCTTCCGCTCCAGATATTTCTGCTTTTCAATTTGAGAGGCTATTTCCACACCTTCATTTAGATAGTGCCATAGTCTCTCTGAACGCAGTACGTATGTCAAAAATCCTCAGACCTTGTAGCTGTTGTTGCTGAGTGATTCTCGTCTCTGCTGTTGTTCTGCATTCCCACACCATGTGCTCTGGTGTGCTTTCCTCGCACACTAGTTGGTGTAAGTCCACGTTTGTTTAAGAAGCTTCTGTATGGTCCATGGCCGGTTATGTATTGGATCAGCCCTGGAGAAGGTTGTAGGAATTTCATGCTGATTCGTTCAGCTACAGATGGAAACATGTCGTACGTTCTACGACCTGTTGCACTAGTGTCCCACTCATTTTGCCATTCCTCAGCCGGATAATGAAGAAAACCCGAAGACGAGAATACCAACAGCCACAAGTAATGTAAACATAGGGATTGTCTATATTTTTTTTGGAAAAATCGAGGCCCAGCCAATAGAAGGGATGGTGGGTTCTTTAATTCAGCCAATCAGCGTCCAAGGTCGTCTGGCGTCACAGGCCGGAGGTGTGGGGAGAAGGCAGGTGATACAAATGGACCTATGGAGAAATTTGGCACCATTGGGGGTCCAGGCAGGAGCAAGACATCACAGACTGGGAAATAGAGATCTGGGTTTTTCCCCAGCTCAAAGCGTCTGGGTGTTTCCACCTACTATAGCTCGCTATTTCTAAGCACTTACACTAGCGCACGACCATTGAAATTCCTAGCCTAGAATTTCGCATGGCGACAAGTATTTGTTCAGGTGGCCATAGAACAGGCGGGATCGCTATCAAACAACAAGAAATTTGCCGACTGACGTCTGAAGTTTCAAAAGCGGGACCTTCTCCAAGCAAGTTGGCACATAACTCCATTACCGTGCTGAGGTTCGTCACCTGGTGAATGTGCGCGTCTGAAATCACAGTGCTGGTACGCACAAATACTTCATCCTCCAACCAAACGTAAAAATATTGTTTTTGGTTGAAGAAGAGAGTGATGAATGATATTGTATGACCGAGCATAGCTCGAATCTCCGTCCAGCCATTCAAATTTCGGTTTGTCAACGTGTTACATAAAAACTCAGAATTTAAGAGTACGCAGATTAGTGTCGGTTCCGTAGATATTCTTCCTGCTGTGGTGGAGAATTGTACGATTGCAATTGAGAACTAGTCTGGTCGCCACTCAGTCTAAATAGAGAATATTGTGGATGAGCACACTGCAGGTTATGTTACAGCACTGAAACAAAAGTTGGTGGTTTCATAGATCTTATGTTTAATTGAGTTCAACTTGACCATGGAGGTCACCCCGATACCATTTTAAAAGTTTAACGGTGTTAAAAGATCAGACAACGTATCCATGCGTATCCACCCTTCCAAGTGGGAACTATGCACAAGTTTCTCAGCATACTTTCGAACCACACTGCACACGAGACCACGTTGCACCTTTTTCGACCACCTCTCTCCACTGTATTCTTGCTCTTTTCCATAGATAATTCCTCTTCTGCCAGAGCTATTGATACTCGATATATCGATATGAAAGGCTTTCTACGTTACATCCCCCTTCAATTTTCCTCATTTATGGCAATTTTAACTGTCCATAATTTTAGGATAAAATTAAGATTTGCATTAACTTTCCTCCTGGACATCCCATTCAACACACCAATTCATTAAGAAAATACACCTCTCACATTTGAATACTGAAATTACAAACTATCAAATACGTTTATATTGATTTACAAAACAACGTATAGAGTAATCTATCACTTAAATCAGCTTTTGTTTTAGGCTAGGTTTTCCGAAAACATTTTGGTTGCTATCTTCTGTGAAACTTCATTCCAATAATTCGTATGACAGTCATCTGAAGTTTTAAAGGATTTTGTGGTATTGGAGGTGACCTGTTACAGAAATGGCTTGTCATACAAATCTTATAAATTATAAACTACATTTATATTGATACAAATATTACAAATAACATTTAAAACTCACAAAATGTGATCGTGTACTTCCTTAATTATAAATATTTAAGTTTCTAAAGTTAAATAGGGTTTTGGTTTCATATTAATTAATGATAAATCCCACAAGTTATTAATAACATAGATGTTAATATAGGCCTACGCATTACAGATAAAATAAAAAAACTGACAATACGTGGTAATACATTTCCCTTAATTAGATTCCTAAAGAAATATATGGTTCGCAGATGAAAATCAGAAATAACTCACAAGATATTTTAGTACATTTATCTAATTTACAAATACTTAATTAGAAATACAAGAATTTGGGATCAAAATATGCATCCCTAGATTGCATTGAGTCCTGTCACGGAATTATATTCCACGCCTAACCTCGACACTTTTGTATCACAAAACCACAATAATTTGAAACGTAGCTCATTGTAACAGAATGACTAAAACTACAGGTGGAGCAAATTTCTACTGGTCTGAGGTGTGATCTTGAATGGTTTGAGAGACTACATTATATCCCTACTGTGGTTTTTTTTTTTTTTTTTTTTTTTTTTTTCCCTAGGCATTTGAAGTGCACAGTTGACACTTAATGTTGTATTGATTCTTGGAAGACCAATATTGCTCAAGGAAGGCTTCTTTGAATTGTGGATATGTAATGTCTTTGGTGATGTGGCGTTGGCCCAATCCCATGCTGTACCAAGGAGGTGTTGAAAGATAAAGTCTATTTTTTCTTGTCTGCATATCTCTGAAAAGTGCTATATGTTTCAAAGTTGTTTAGGTGTATTCTTCCATTATTACTATACTTTTGCATATCAAACTTTACTGGTGCTGATATGGCTAGTTCACGTAAACTAGGGTGCCTATTAACGGTAACTCCCTCTGTAATCTGTAATTGCTCTATTGTTATACCTGGTGTTGATAGTTAGTAACGTCTTGTTGACATTTAGTAACCTCTTTTTCGACCACCTGTACATCCGTAGGGATGCCTTTCAATTGTAGGGAGAGTTGTTCATCACTATGGGAGAGAGCCTGTACACCCTGGTGAACCCCCGAGTACTGTGTTTTGATTGTTGCTGAGTCCTTATCAATGTGTCCCATTTTGTGTTGCTTCTTTTCAAAGGTTTCGTCTAGTTTATCTACTCTGTGAGCGCAAATGGCTGCTTGTTTAGTGACCTCTTCAACCTCACAATTGAGTTGGTTCACTTGTTGGGTCACCTGTGTTGTGCAATTATTCACCTCTGTTTGTAGTTCCTGATTGTTATTTGTGCATTCTGCCCGATGTTGTAGAAGTTTACTGTCTAGGATAGACATCTTGTTGTCCAGGTAATCCTTTAATTCGTTCTTTAATTTAGTAATGTGTAACACTGTAGCCTTAGTAATCTCTGTTCACTAGGAATCTAGTTTATCACATTGTGATTTGAGCATGTCTGATATAAGCTTCAGTGAACTCCTATCTTGATCTGACTGTCCCACTGGCTGAGGGGCAGAACCGAATAACATAACGGTTTGTGTGTGGCACTGTGTGCCTGAAGATGGAATGTCAAATCGAATTATATCACTATCAGATGATGTCTCAGAATACCCATCTGTTCTGTGTGATGTATTCTGTTCTACTGAGTGTCCACTGGGTGACCCAATCTTAAGAGATCAGACAACCTATCCGTGCGGTTGCAGATAACAACCCTTCCACGTGTGAACTATTCACAAGTTTCTCAGCACACTTTCGAACCACATTTCACACGAGACTACGTTGCACTGTTTTCGTCCACCTCTCTCCACTGTACCCTTGCTCATTTCCACAGATATTCCTCTTCTGCCAGCGCTATCGATACTAGATCTATTGATATGAATGGCTTTCTACGTTATACTGCTTTATCTTAACACACACAGTTTGTCGGTTGTCAGATTATTAAATATTCATTACAACTTCCGCCAATATTGCAGTGTGAAAGAATAATTAAAATATAGACAGCAGAACATAATACTAGGTAAAAAATGTTTTTATACGTCAATTTTTGTAGGCAGGACCAAGAACTATCATTCTCTTAAGGTAGTCACATGCCACGTCAGCCACGTGCTGCATTACGCATTTTCAAAACGAAAATCAATGTTATTTTTTTTTTTAGCATGCCCAGAGAGTAAAATATCAGCTTAGGGCGTTTTAGTTGAATAGAAAATAAGATACAGACTATCCGAAGGCATACCCGTTTCGTTTAAAATTTGATAAGGACCTTAAAATGGAATGAAAACCACGGAACGACCTGAAACAGAGTATATTCACATTTATATTCTGAAATTCACATAGTTTAAATTAGCAAAGGTTGCTTTGCATCAAAACTAACTCTATGCATTTTAATCCTGAATAGCACAAGAAAATAAAGGATTGGATATAAGCACCAGTACGAGAATCATATCTTTCCTGCCATTACAAACCATACAGTTTGGTGGGCGAAGTATCCAATCGCAATTGTAAAAGAAGTATTTTTCAAATAATTAGCAATATATTTAGTCTCTTCTAACAGTCGTTAGATTGCGGATCGACCTACAGATTTCGGTTCAGAGGAGGTGAATATTCCTTTGCTTTAAGTTAAACATTGATCTTACATGCTGTACAGGGGTTGGACAAAATAATATGAACACAATGCGACAGAGAACGGGTTGTTGCATGTTGGCACCACTACTTCCGTGTGAATACTGCGAGACGCATGTACCGCGTAGTTCATAAGACACGTATGGTAGGTTATGTGTTTGTTCTGTGACGGTTACAACAAGCGATCGGTGGAATGATTAATCTCTCAGACTTCGAAAGGGTGCAAATCGTTGGAGCTCGGTTAGCGGGAGCGTCTGTGACGAAATCCGCTGAACTGTTTAACGTATCACGAGCGACAGTATCCACGGTAATGAAAGCATACACAAAGCATGGTAAAATATCTTCGGCGAAGAGGAATAGGGGACGAAAACCAAAGTTAACCTACAGAGATAAACGAACATTAAAAAGAATTGTGGCCAGACAACCCAAAACTACCGCAGCAAAAGTGACAGCAGAACTCGAAAGCCACCAGAATAACACTGTTTCGACAAAAACAATACGGTGGGAGCTCCACAAAGCTGTCATTCAGGAAGGGCTGCAATTGCAAAACCCCTTATAACGGCAAATAACGCTAAGCCGCGAAACAAGTGGTGCCAAGATCATAAAAACTAGACACTTGATAATTGAAAGAATGTGATACGGCCCAATGAATCATCGTTCACATTGTTCATGTGTGGAGAACCCCAAAAGAAGCCTACGATCCAGACAGAGTTCCTGCGTCCTACAGTCAAGCATGAGGGAGGTTCCGTTATGATTTTGGCGGCTATATCGCGGTATTCAACTAGTCCCCTCATTCACATCACTGGCCGGATGACTGAGATTGATTATCTCGGCATCCTCAATTATGAAGCTCTTACTACGACTAGCATACTGTTGCCAAACACTGCAATCTTCCAAGATGATAATGCGCCCCTACACACATCCAAAAAGGTTCTGTCCTGCTTCGAGGGAATCAAAATATCATCAAAACTTTTCCCTGTCCAGACCTCAGCATAACTGAACCATTGTGGGGAGTTTTAGAGCAGACTATAAGGAGCAGATTTCCACCTCCAACATCACTGAAGCAATTGGCTGATGATTTGGTACAAGAATGGGACAACATTACGTTGGAAACTATTCAGACACTTTTAGAATCTATTCAGTGAAGAATTACAGCTGTTCAACAAGCAAAATGTGGCCCAACACCTTATTAATAAATCAATAGTATGTAAATGTCAGGTGTTGATATTATTTTGTCCAACCCCTGTATCGCTCAGACCACTGAGTGCCTTGCGTTCCTAGGACAGACGGTTTGAGATATGCCTTGCGAGCAACTCCAGTAACTTTGAAATCGACGAGCCGTAAAGCCTACAGCTCTAGTGCCCTCCATAATATTTTCCATTTCATGACTCTCTAAACAGAAATACATCTCCTATTCCTGATATTTCTGATTTGCACACAATTACCTTTTATCATAGATATTCCTGATGTATGTATATTTTATGCTATGCATGAAATTTCCTCACCTTTTGGTCAATATATACGGATTATAGTTGTCAGCAACATTTTTTCTCCTTTACGAACCGGTACTACTAAGGTACTTTTATTGCAAGTCTCCAGACTACACCTAAATGTTGTAAATGGGTGAGGTACGATTTCATCATCACCAGTTTGTAAGACACCTGTTTTAATAGTGTCTACTCCTCAAACCAAGCGTCGTGGGTAAGCGGTAAAGTTGTGGCTTAGTATTCGGTTTCGAATCCCCGTCCGGCGATCCATGTTTGGTTTTTCCATGGTTTCCCCAAAAGCACTCCTTGCGATTGCTGGGATGGTTCCTTCGAAAGGCTATGGCCGA
Source organism: Vandiemenella viatica (assembly GCA_031002005.1). Taxonomy (NCBI): domain Eukaryota; kingdom Metazoa; phylum Arthropoda; class Insecta; order Orthoptera; family Morabidae; genus Vandiemenella; species Vandiemenella viatica. The sequence goes on along the minus strand of CM061921.1, from coordinate 173,083,354 downwards.
ATTCCTATCCGTTCCTTGCCCCAAGTCCTTTACCGCCTCATGATGACCGCGACGTCTTCCAGGAGTAAAGTCATAAGAAAATAAAAAATCTACTACTCCCCCCCCCCTTAATTTGTTTTACCTACCAAGCTTTTTTTTTTAATTTTTGACTCTGTTTCTAATTTCACAGTTTGCTTATTAATTCTCATCCGATAACGCCAGCTCTGAAGTTTTCGCTATCAGCCTCTATATAGGGTTTACCATTTGCTTAATGTACCTGTCGTTCTTGTCCACTGCAACGTCTGTCTTCATTATCATCTATTATTGCCTGAATTATCCCTCCTCATCAATTTCTTAGATTTTTTCTTTTCTGTACCCATAATTCTGTGTTTCCTCTTGGCTCATAATATTCTTCATGAATACATCCATATCTCCTTTTGTCGCTTCCATTTTGACATCTAGTAGTCACGGTATTATCCGAGATACTATTTAGTCTGTGCAGACGAGGCGTATGCGGTAGCAATACTACTTCGCTATCAGTGGCAAAATTTCTGTATCAGTCTAATAAGATACCATATTACTACAACTGAGTCAGTTATTTCAATTATGAATCAAAATAATGTGTGACCGTAAACCTTGTCATATTTACTAAACTAACTTGTTCAACAACCTGAAAGTTCGTTGGATCCTCCCGTAGGAGGCACACTAAGCCATTGTGTTAGAGGTAAGTCTCCCATTTCCTTTCCTCTGCAACCTACAGTTTATCGTGGAATCCGAACCACCGAACATCCTGGCATAACTTATATCAACATCTACACTCAGCAATTCGCAAATTTTTGGGTGGCAGAAGCTGCTATTCAGAAATACGAATTCTGTATATGCCAATCCTGAATGGCGCAAGGGAAGAAAGAATTAATATAAAGTATCAATACGACATCTTGTTTCTCTAATCTTATCGCTCCTGTCACTAGTTGGTATGAAATATTCAATAGCATTCGTAAATGAAAGTGCGTATTACATATTTAATAATAAGTTCAAACGAATCTACCTTTTCTGTCTGCAAAGACATTCCCAGACCAATCTGGTTATCAGTTCTGTGATGCTTTCATAAGAACTGTATCAAGTAATCCCGAATCGAGCGGCTCGTCTCTGTAATTTCTCTATACAGTCAATCAACTCCCGGCGAAATCGATTCCAAACGGCACAACAGTAGTCTGCGGGCGGAACAGAGTCTCCTTTGTTTGTGCGTTAAAGTAATTCAAAATTTGGCCTATGAATCACAGTCTAGATTTAGCTCTGCCTACCACCGAAGTTATGTAAAGGTTCCATTTCATATTGTTTTGTGCTGTTTCGTCCATGTACAGTCAGGGACACAATTCGCGAGACACCTCGCCTTTCGATTATGCTTCGTACTAGACACGAATAGCGCATGGGACAGCATAACTAGTAGGTGGTACACTAAATTCATGATAAAAGAGACCTCTCATACCCAGCACTTTACGCAAGACTAAAAAAATGAACCCGCGCAGCAAGAAACTCGCAGACGCTCAAAGGCAAAGTTCAGAGTACTACAGTAAAAATAATCACGAATATCACCTTTTTAGTCATAATAATTATTGAAATAACTAAATCGATTGATTATAGAGAGATGATAACACTTTTTTCGTAATTTTCATAACAGTTGTGTATTTTTTATTCCCTCAAATAAACAGTTAACATTTCGCTAGCAAACGCAATTATATGGCGAATACCGAAATGTATCCCTAAATTACGCACGAAAACCAATAAGAGAGTTTGACTGTACTTACACTTTCTAGAGCTGCAACGTTATAGAGCTCTGTGTGTGACAAATACACACAATGGTTAAGGGTAAGTAGAAAGAGCATTTACGAAAGAACTCTAATTGTAAACTAAGTCACGAAATATAAATAAACTATTTCTAGAAAAATAAATGGTGCAAAATATTAACACCTTGATTTTGTTTTCATCATACCGTATTTAGAAGGTAAGCTTAACTTAAAAGCAGTAGCAACAGTTTTAGTAGTAATAATAATAATTAAGAAAAGTAAATAAATAAATAAATCCGTCTGCAATGTGAATTGGCGGTTCCGCATTTTAAAACTGGAAGATGAAAGTGGGAAAACTTCCATATCTCTCTTTGTTTCTAACTAACACCTATATTTCTATAAAATTATTGCCAAGCTTTACTTCCTGCCTTCCAAGCCCGATGGGTTACAATTAACACTGTTGCCTGTCATTTAGGAGGACGAGAATTGAAACCCCGTCGGGCATCCAATTTCAGTATTAAATAATTTTCGTAAATTTCTCGAGCAGAAATCCGGAAAAGTTCCTTCAAAAAGCCGTGACTGATATACTTACCTGATCATGGTTTCCAGTACTATCAAGATTCATATTACATTGGCGTCGAAGACAAATAAAAAAAAGAACGTGGTAGGTATGTGTTATCACTTTAATCCGGCTTTCGGGAGGTCGTTGGTTCGAATCCCCTTCTGGCTATTCAGGTAAGCTTTTTAGATGGTTTCCCCAAATCACTCCAGGTGAATGCCGTTATTGTTTCTTCAAAACGACATGGCTCTCCGTCCTTTCCTGCCTCTAATGACCTCGATTAGATGTAAAGCTAGCAGCAAAAAATAATTTCTCAAATGAGAATAATTACATCTCTGTGGTGTGTTTTGGACTTTTTCCTTGTTGGATTTATCTTATTCAACGATCGAGGATGGTAGCGAAGGATCTAGAGTGCTATTTCCACATGTGGAGAGTCCTAGTTCGGTGATGTTTTAGGGCTGGTCGACGTCAAAATCATTATAGAGGAATAAGGACTGGGGACATGTTTCGGGTAGGAATTCAGAAATGACCATTTCACGATATCATCCCAGCACTCTCGGAGTGATTTCGGTTAGTCATGCAATATCGAAATACGGATGGATGCACGAAGATTTCAACCATTTCCTTCCAAATGGGATGGCTTGAGCGTTACCGGGACTCTCGGTCACTGGTGCGGCCAGGGGCATGGGTGTTAAAGTAGGTGTTGTATGTCTTGTGTCGTCTTTCAACAGTATGAGCAAAAAGCATTTGGAAATACATCAGTACACTGGATAAACACACCAAAACGGCTTAGCAGGATGAATGGCTATGGGGAGAAATGCCATTAAAAATTGAAGGACAATTTTATGGAACCAAAAGACAGTTGGCTGCCTTCAAAAATATCTCACAGATCCACCTCATCTCACAAAAAATATTCTTGGTTTGGTGCCAACTTGTAACATAGCTAAGTTCTAAAAACGTATTAGGATAAAAAAATTTGGAAAGTAGGCGTACTGTCGTTAAGCTCTTTAGTGCACATGGGGGGGGGGGGGGTTAATTTAAGTTGAATGTATAGGATTTAATCTCTTTAATATTATGCGTGGTTATTTCGTAAGAAGAAAATCTTCCTGCTGGCTCATTTCAGACGCAAGGAAAAAGAAACCGATCTGACAAACGTTTCCAGGAAGTGTTTATTTACCAGTGGCTCTGAGGAAGTGAAGAACACTTGTTCAGTATAGCTCTAATAAGGTTTGTGAGCCGGCCTTTGTAGCGTAGGGGCTAGAGTGTTAGCTCCACGTGCCGAAGGTCACCGGTTCGAGTCCGGCCGAGGGCATGGGTGTTTAGTGTATGTGTTGTCTCTATGTCATGTCCATCGTGTTGTGTCTAGAACCACTTGGAAAAATAATACACTGTGAAGCAATGAAATACGCTGGATGATTCAAAATACACTTGAGTTGGCTGTATGGCCTCGAAGCCAAAAACCAAAAGCCATTAAAAAAAAAAAAAAAAAAAAAAGTTTGTGAATATGGCCATCCGTACTCGAAATATGCCCATTTTCGAATTACGAGCACCTACAAATACAGTGACAGCTATTTGCCGAAAGAAACACAAACAACTTCATATACCATATTATTAAAGTTTGAAGACCGATGAAAATGTTGAAAAATAATATTGAACTAATATGTATTAGACATTAAAAATTTATAAAAATTACTTCTCGAGGATTTTGACTTCAGCAGACCTCATTGCATCTTGTAATGTTCTACTTTCACTATTTGATTACAAAATGAATTAATCAATATTCCGTAATAATGGAGCTATTTAAAAAAGGTGGACGTGCACGTTATTGAAAATTGATCTGCCTCCATCTGTTGATCTAAATACCTTATGACCTTCGGTACCTTTGACCATTTAATCTGCTGACTATTGTATCAGGCTTTGTTGAGGTAATGTGGCACTCTATTGTGAAGTAAACACAAGACGAACACTATATTCATTCATAAGCAACCATATACGCGAGATCACTCGAATCGGTGACCTTTATTATTATTAATATTACTCCGCGATTCACTAAAAGTGTGTGATCGAGGGGGCATTTCACCTATCCGCAAGGGTAATGGTTTGGAAAGGACATACGGGATAAGGCAGGATTCCTTTACAATGCGATGACAGTGTTCTATCCCCTACACTGCTAGCGCAAGCTTAAGTATCTTGGTCGGGACTCTAGCGAAGGAATTTGTGAATGTGTCTGCGGTCGTGGTTTGCTAACACAGAAGACAATTCCGCAGGCCCAAAGAACAAGGAAATTATCAGACATTTCAGGCATGCGATTTTCACGACGACCCATAATGACGCCATTCGTTGGATTGGCGTTTCAGTTTTGGCTAGTACGATGTGGCCCATGTCTCATCCGGTGTTACGATACGGCGTAAGTAAGACTCTCCTTCGCGCTCAGAGCGCTCCAAGTGCGTCTGAGCAGCGTCGTAACGCATCCATTACTACATTTCCGTCAATTCATGCGGAACCCATCGTGATGCAATTTTTCGCATGCCCAGGCGTTCCTTCAGGATGCGAAGCACAGTCGTATGCGCTAATCCGGTTTCGTAGGCGAGCTCACGAATCGTCTGGCGTCGATCACGATCTACTAACACAGCACCAGTATGCACTTCTTCTTCATACACGCTAGGACGACCTGCCCGATTCATGTCTGTCACAGATTGCCGTCCTTCGTTGAAGGCTTTTTACCAATGTGCCACTGTTCTGTACGGCAATACCGATTCCCCGCAAGCCTCTTGAAGACCTTGATGACACTGTCGTGCCGTACTACATCTGGCACATTCAATCTTGATCCAGCTCCGTTGATCCTGTTTCGAAAACATAGTGACACCGTTACGTTAGACCGCTCGCTCACAAGTGACCGCGTTTCCCTCGATTGTGCGCACGCCGGGGACGTGGGAAGAGCGAGTCCATTTGCTCGGCGGTAAGGTAGGTATGTCAACAACGTGTGCTATCAGCGACAATAGGAGATTCCACTGCATAGTGTCTTCATAGCAGTGTTGCCACTATTTAAGTTCCTACCATCATAGATGGATTAGGAAATAATATTGGAAACCTACATTCCATGGCGTGGGGGAAAAATATTTGGAGCTAGCCCAGAATTCAGGAAACTTATCAAAAACATAGTTGCATAAGGAAAAAAGAGAATAAAAATAAATCTTGTGACACCACAGGCTGCCAACAGCCTCGTTGATTCGCCAGTATTCTCTACACGACTACTTGCAGCGTACATCCCGGCTCATGTAGTAACTAGATACCGAGTAATAAGGAACGTAGATACAAGTATCGGGAAGGACGAATTAACTAGCTTTCTCGAATCACCTGTACCGGTAATTAGAATATGACGAATGACTGAAAAGGTAGTAATAGAAAATCAAACAAAAGTAATCCCATTGCAAATTTGTGTAGTGACATTTTACACTCAAACTGTACCAGAATATGTGTCGGTCTACGGAATGCGCTGCCTAGTATCACGGTATAAATCATCAGTCCATCAGTGCTATAATTGTTTGAAGTTTGGACATATAAGCAATCAGTGCAAATCACAAACAAGGTGCACAAAATGTGGAGGAAATCATTTAAAACACATTACACTAATCCCAGACCAAGCTGCGTACACTGCCATAACGAACATGAAGCCACGAACAAATCATGCACAGAGTTTAGTAAATGGGTTAAAATAAAGGAATTATACGCAAAATTAAATATAATTTTAAAGGAAGCAGAAAATATCATCACTCAGAAAACATACGCGGAAGTGTCCATTCCAGCCCCACATATCCAGGCAACACTAACCTTCCCAGCAACACACGACGGACGTTTACAGTCTACAGACGCGCACGGTTGCCTCCACCAGCTACAACTACAACACGGATCACCCAGCCAATATATTGCCAACAACAAGAACTGCCATTAGAACCCATACGACGTAACCCGTACTCCTCTCAGCCACGGGGAACACCACAAAAGAAGACAACAACAGTAGGACCACCTAACACAAACTAACGCACAACACACACTGATCACCAGGAGGACACCATAGTAGAAAAAGTATTCAGTATCGTTATGCAAATAATTAACGGAATCGAAGGCACACAAACCCCCACAATAGATTCTGCTGCAGTAATAGAGATGATGAAGGGGCATTTTAACTAGCAAACCATAATGAAACTCTTACATTGGAACGAAAGGTCAATTTTTGCAAATAAATAATCATTACAACAAGAATTACACAACCAGAAAATAACAATAGCAGCCATACCAGAAACATGGATAAAACCGGGAAGAAAATATCACATTCCCAGGATATCACATAATGAAACACAACAGAAAAGTTGGAAAAGGTGGTGTAGAACTTATAATAAAATCAGACCTTATGCAGAAACCTTTTTAAATAATTTAAGTGAATGGAGCTTCCAAGCAGTAGCAGCACGAGTGTGCATTGATATGCGAGATGTCACAATGGTATCTATATACTGTCCTTCGAAAACAGTCACAACACTAAGAGAATGGTACACACTGGAACCACCGTATCTTTTGTATGGAGATTATAACGCCCACCACACCAGTTGGGGCTGCGCGTACAACGATGCTCGTGGAAACGCAGCCTTGGACACATTACATGAATTCCATTTAACAGTTTTAAACGAAGGTACACCCACTCTAATACAGACGCCACAATGACGACCCTCAGCTGTCGATCTCACCATTTGTTAATTAGTCATCGCAACATAACTTAGTTGTATAGTAAGCAATCAGTCCATGGGATCTGACCATTTTGCCATAGAAATATCATTACAACTCGCAAATACTTTCAATCCTTGGAAACCAACAACCAAATGGAATGTAAACAAAGCGGACTGAGAGAAATACAATAATATCAGAGACAAGAAAAGTGACACAGTGACAAGGGCAGAAACAACTGAATTTATGTATAAGGAATTTATCAACTTAATAAATGAAGCAGCTAACATAACCATCCCTCGTAGAAAAGAAAAAGACAACCTAAGAACATCACCAGTACCATGGTGGAATCCAGAATGTTCTCACGCAATCGCTAGAAGGAGGTTGGTATTAACTACATGCAAGCGACAGAGCACTTGGGGGAACTACTTACAATATAAGAAGATTGATGTTGATATAAAGCCCTTTCTCAAGGAAAACAAACGCTTATCATGGAAACAGTTCTGCGAGAAAATATCCAACACTACACCACAATCTCAAATATGGTTAATGATAGCTTCGCTTAAAAAGTAAAACAGGCCACACCAACCACTCACAGAAGCTACAGAAGGGTTTGCAGACATCTTAGCCCTACCTGCAGTACTACCACAATCGGATACCATCTGGAATATCAACACCAAAGAACCATAACACCAAAACGAAGATTTAACGCAACCATTTACCATGGAAAAATTTGAGAAAGCCCTAAAAAACACGAATAACACGGCTCCAGGAATTGACATCATTCACTACTGTATGATCTCTAATTTACCAATATCGGCGAAAAGAACCCTACTGAAACTGTACAACAACATGTGCAATGAAAGCCAATTTCCAGTAACCTGGACAACCCAGATCATCGTGCCAATACAAAAACCAAACAATGATCCAAGTAATGCGTCATCATACCGGCCAATAGCAGTTTTACATAGTGTATCAAAGACGTTCGAAAGAATGCTCAAGTTCTGTTTAGAATGGTGGCTTGAAAGTAACAACCTTCTTCCCAACTCTCAGTACGGGTTTAAAAACGCAAGGACCACTCTCGATAACCTAAGCATGCTAACAGCCGATATCGAATAAGCATTCTCAAAAGATATTTATCCTACAGCATTATTTCTTGACATCTCTGGAGCCTATGATGGAGTGAATATAAAAAACTACAAGCCTACCGGACATCAACTTTAAAGGAATATATAAATTGTTAAACACACGGTAATATACCTACGCAAAAAAGAGAATACTCTGTTTGGCCCCCGAGTAATAACTAAAGGCCTTCTACAAGGAGCAATATTAAGTCAATTGTTACATGCAATATATGTAGCCGACATAGAACTTATAATACCACCGGCAGTAAAAAATGCAGATGATAAATGTATCTATATATCATCTGCAAACTTCACTTTAACAAGGAAGAGGTTAGAAGAAACAGCAAAAGCCAATTGATCCTGTCACCATCCAAATCCACCGTAATTATTTTTACTAGAAAATATTAACCAATCAGTCAGGCGCAAATGTCCTTAGGCCCATATTTAATTCCGATTAAAACATCAGTAAATCTATTAGGTCTTTATTTAGACAGCATGCTTACCCGGCTCCGACACGTTGAACACATAATAGAAAGGACTGGAAAAACTTTAAACATACTGAGATCAGTAAGTCACGTTTTGTGTAGAGCCAACACAGCAACAATGATAACATTATACCGCTTATTCATCCGAGCAATAATAGACTATGGATGTATCTTTTACGGAAATGCCTCCAAATATGTACTGAAAAAAATGGACATCCTCCAATACCGAACTTTGAGGATATGCTTGGGGGCTATGAGAGCAGCCCCCATCAATGCACTTTTAACAGAAGCGAAAGAGATGCCTCTTCACATCAGAAGAGAACTAGTGACTAACATTTTCTCATTCGACGAGCAGCAATAACTCCCAAGCAAACTAAAGACATTATTGAGAATTAGAAACACGCAAGGAAACGAAAAGCAAGAAAGGAAGCCCTTTATATTTAAATTTTTTGAACAACTGATGACAATATTCCCATTGATCTACCGAGACCGAGAGCTGCCAGACTACAGCTATCCATATAAACTAAACCTTTATAATCCACCGATCCATCAACAACCAAGCATTGAAACCTATGCAGGAAAAATCAACAACTACATACAGAATCATATCAGGAACAACTGGCGAGACTTCACAGAAATTTACACCGATGGATCTAAAACCTTAGAAGAAGTGGGCTACGCTTTCTACTGCCCCAAAACAGGAGCCACTGGAAGGTACACCTTTCCACTAGAGGCAAGCATACATATGGCGGAAACTCTAGTAATTCAATACGGAGTACAACATTTTAGAAAAATCCTGATTCTCACAGATACAGTAAGCGTACTTAGCAAAATAGAGCATCAGAACTGGACCACACGTACAAACCCACTTTTATAAACTTTGATAGGTTTGATACCACAATCCATACACGAAAATACAAGGAAATAAATATAATGTGGATTAAAGGACACGCAGGAATACCCAACAACGAAATCGTCGACGACCTGGCAAAGGCTGCGATAGCTGAAGGAAAATTAAAAGCAATTCCTTTACACCACACCGATTTCCATAGTAAAATAAGGAAAACAGCCTTTGAAAATTGGAAAGAAGAATGGGAAATAGCAAAATGAGAAAAGGGCCGACATTACGTGACTATCCAACCAGAAATACCCTCAAAACCTTGGTACAATAATGTAAACCTGAGTAGACGTCATATGTCATCAATAATAATAATGTGGTTAGGGCATGGGTGCTACCCGCCCCACCTGCACCGTACCTACTCCACAGATACATCCGACCTAGGCCATCTGTTTTTAGGTTGCTCAAAATATAACATCTCACAAATTAAATTACTTGGTTGTATTATAAAACAAAATATCCCTTTACCTACCAGCATCGCAACCTTGTTGTATGAGAATAAGCCACAGATTCTATCAGCCATCATGAAATACCTAAACGACACCGTCCTCCACAAATGAGATAATTCATAAAATCTCACCCAACCTGGGAAAAGGACAACGAAACAACACAAGAGCAATAAAAAGTAATTAGTATCACAAACCAATTGTTAATATTTCAACCAACCGAAAATAAATTGAAATAGTAACCACAGTTGAATAGATACCTGTAAATTATAATGTAAAAGACTTAAATTATTATAAATCATTGTAAATATTGAATTATAGTAACGGTATCATTAGGTATTGTAATTATTGTAAAAAGTGCATAATGTATAAATGATGCATGATGCACGTATGATAAATTGAAATTGCAACTACAGTTGAAACGATACCTGTAAATTATAACGTAAATGACTTTATTATAAATTATTGTAAATATCGAATTATAGTAATTGTTACTTTAAGCTATTACAATTACTGTAAAAGAACATAATATAAATGGTATTGTAAATGATGTACGATAAAATGAAATTGCAACCGCAGTTGAAATGATACCTGTAAATTATAATTTAAAGGAATTTATTTATTGTTAATATTGAATAATAGTAACTGTTATAATAAGACATTGTAATTATTGTAAACAGTGCATAGTGAAAATGGTATTGTAAATGAATTAAGATGTATAATGTTGATGGCTGTATGGCATATGCCAAAAGCCTAATAAAAAAAACACATACAAAAATTTAAGTTCCACTCCAGCATTCCAGGATGTAGCATCGTTTTCCTTAAGCGAGAGTGTAACGCGCGCAGTACAGCGAATATTATCTAGCGCTGTGTTTAGACCATTTACACCTGAATGTATAATAATATATAACGAGTAGTGAAAGTGAATAGTGAGATGGAAAGCGGAATGTACGGGGAGGGTTGTGATCCGTCGTACAGCCTGCCCGTTGACCATCAATAAGCACTAATAAAACGCTGCAGGCGGTGATGATGAATGATTTGCATGTTCTACACACCGACATGGAAATATGACACTCTGAGACGCAAAAGTGACTCAATGAAGAAAACAACGGAAGCAACGATAAGCGGAAAGCATTGGCTTCATATGATGTGAGTAAGCCAACAGAATGCACATCAGATAATGCAATGTACGGGGATAACGCAGTTAATAGCTTAGAAATTCCAACACAGCCAATCCTGTCGTCAGTACAAGATAAATGACACGCGGCTAGAAAATGTACCCACAAGAGTAGCATCCGGCTCCCACTTGACGGAAAATAATGTGTCCTTGCTACCTGCATATGTGCACAATAAGGCAAACCGCTACAAAGTAGATTCAACAGGAACGTATTACATATATGTCGACGGATTAGGAAAGAAGATTGGAAACCTTCATCCCATGGCTTTTGGAATATTATATTTGGAGCTAGTCCACAGTACAGGAAACTTATCCAAAACATAGTTGCATAACGAAAAAACAGAATCAAAATAGATCTTGTGACACTACATTTTGAAAACAGCCTCATTGATTCGCCAGTATTCTCCACACGATAACATGTAGCATATATCCCGGCACATGTAGTAACTAGACAATGAATAGCAAGGCACGTGGATACAAGTATTGGCGAGGAGAAATTTATTAGAGTTCTCGAATCACCGGCACCTTTGATTAGAGTTAGACGAATGACAAGAAGGGTGATAATAGGTAATGAAGCAAAATTAATAGCATTGTGAACCTGTGTAGTGACATTTGACGCTCAAACTTTACCAAAATATGTATCGGTGTACGAAATTTGCTCTCAAGTGTCTCCGTATTTAGCAAAAGTCCGTCAGTGCTATAACTGTTAGAAATGTGGATATTTAAGCAATCAGTGTAAATCACAAATAAGACGCAACAAATGTGAGGAAACTATTTAAAAACACACTGTAGTAACCTGAAAACAAGCTGCCTATATTGCCACAAAGAACATGAAGCCACGGACAAGTCATGCCAAGAGTTTAGCAAACTGGTTAAAATAAACGAGTTATCGGCCAAACTGAACATAACTTTCAAGGATGCAGAAAACATTATCACCCAGAAGACATACGCTGAAGTCTCCACTCCAGACCGACAGATTTAGGAAAGACCAACGTTCCCAGCATTACCTAAACAGCAGCGGAAGTTTACTGTCTACAGACGCCCACGCTTGTCTCCACAAGCTGCAACAACAACATGTATCAAACCGCCAATATATTACCAGCATCAGGAACTACCATTAGGGCTCATACGACCCCGTACTCTCCTCAGACACCGGATATACTATAACAGTAGGATCACCTAACATAAACTAATGCACAACACACACTGAATACCAGGAGGACACCACAGTAAAAAAAAGTATTCAGAATCATCATGAAAAAAATTAAAGGAATCCAGGGCCCACAACCCCTCACCATAGATTCGGATGTAGTAATAGAGATGATTAAGGATATTTCAACTATGAAAACCAAAATGAAACTGTTACAGTGGAACGCAAGCTCAAATAAATAATCATTACAACAAGAACTACACAGATAGAAAATAAAAATAGCAGCAATATCTGAAACATGGACAAAACCTGAAAGAAATATTACATTCCCAGGATATCACACATAACAGAAAAGATAGAAAAGGTGGTGTAGCACTTATAATAAAATCAGACTACATCACGTAGAAATCATTCTAAGTAAACGAATGGAGCATCCAAGCAGTAGCAGCACGGGTGCGTATTAACAAGCGAGAAGTCACAATCGTATCTATCTACTGTCCTCCAAAAACACTTACAACATTCTAAGAATGATACACACTGATGTCACAACTGGAGCCACCATACCTGTTTTGTGGAGATTACAACGAACATCACACCAGTTTGCGCTGCATGTACAACGACGCTGGTGGAAACGCAATCTTAGACATATTGGATGAATTCCTTTTAACAATTTTAGGCGATGGCACACCCACTCTAATACAGACACCAGAACGCGACCCTAAGCTGTCGATCTCACCCTTTGTTCAATAGACATCGTGACAGAATGTAGTTGGAAAGTAAGCTGTCAGTCCATGGGATCTGACCATCTCAGCATAGAACTATCAGCACATAAAGCAAAGAGTTTCAATCCCCGTAATTCAATAACCAAATGGAAAATAAATAAAAGCAGACTGGGATATACAGTAATATTATTATTAATAAGTCAATTGAAATAATGACAAGGGCAGAAACAATATATAACAAACTTATCAAATTAATAAATAAAGAAGCCCACATCATGAAGAAGAAACGAAAAGAAAAGTACAAGCCTACGAAAACCACCAGTGGCATGGTGGAACACAGAATGTTCTCACGCAATCGCTATAAGGAAGTTAGCATTGACAATATACAAGTGACAATGCACTTGGGTGAACTACTTACAGCATAAGAAGATCGATGCAGAAACAAAGTGTTTCCTCAAAGAAACTAAACGTTCATCATGGAACCAGTTCTGCGAGAAAATATCCAACACTACTATCTCAGATATGGTCAACGATAGCTTCACTTAAAGAGGAAACACATGCCGCACCACCCACTGACAGAAGTAACAGAAGCGCTTGCAGTCATCTTAGCCCCACCTACAGTACTGCCCTAACAGGAAACTATTTGGTATAACACCAAAGAACCATCACACAAAAATGAAGATTTAATGCAACTATTTACTATGGAAGAACTCGGAAAAAAAACAAGAACTACATGGCCCCCGGAATCGACGGCATTTCTTATTGTATGATCTATCTCGAAGTTGCCAATAACAGCGAACACAACCCTATTAAAACTATTCAGCAATATTTGGAATGAAAGTCAGTTTCCAGAAACCTGGCGGATCATCGAGCCAATACTAAAACCAAAGACCCAAGCAAAGCATCACCATACCGACCAATTGCATTATCATCCTGCACAGCGAAGACCTTTGAAAGAATACTCAAGCTTCGCTTAGAATGGTTGCTCGAAAATAACCACTTACTTACCAATTCAGTACATGGTTTCCGAAAGACAAGGAGCACTCTAGATAACCTAAGCCTGCTGACAACTGATATTCAACAAGTATTTTCAACCCATAGTTATCTCTCCGGAGCCTATGATGGAGTAAACGTTGCACTGCTTATTATAAAACTACAAGCCCTAAATCTACCAGACATTTATTTCAAAGGGATATACAGATTGCTAAACACATATTTGTCATTTTTTATTTAATCAAAACTCGCTATTGAAGGTTTATTTTAGTTTACAGGGTTAGATAATCTGTAAAAATTTCTTAAACAATTGAAAACAGTGCTGCTCGTTGCTTCACGACTCTACTCATTAACAGTATTAGACACTTTTCATTTCATCAATACTCGCTAGTGGAGGTTTATTTTAGTTTACAGAGTTAGATAATCTGTAAAAATTCCTTAATCATTGGAAATATCTGCACAAAAGAGACAATGACCTGTTCGGTCCACGAGTAATCACTAAAGGCCTTCCACAAGATGCAATACTAAGTCCTCTGTTATACGCAATATACGTAGTCGACATAGAACTTATGATACCACCGGTAGTAATGATCCTGCAATATGCAGATGATAAATGAATCTATACGTCATGCGCATGCTTTATTCTGACAAGAAAGAGGTTAGATGAAACAGCCAAAACCCTAGAGAAATGGATGGAACAAAACCAACTGAACCTGTCACCATACAAATCTTCTGTAGTCATTTTTACCAGGAAATATTAACCAATCAACCAGACACATATGCTATTAGGCCCATAATTATTTCCGATCAAAACATCTGCAAAGTTACTAGGTCTCTATTTAGATGGCAGGCTTACCTGGATCCGACATGCCGAATACTTAATACAAACGATTGGAAAAATCTGTAAACATTCCGCAAGCAGTAAGGAACGCCTCGTGGAGAGCCAACTCATCAACCATGATAACATTATACCGCTTACTCATCCGATCGACAATAGATTACGGAAGCATATTATACGGAAACGGCCCCAAATATGTACTGAAAAAACTGAACATCCTCCAAATCCGAGCATTGAGGATATGCTTGGGAGCAATGAAATCAACTCCCACCAATGCACTACTGATAGAGGCGAAAGAGATGCATCTTCACATTAGAAGAGAACTACTGACAAACATTTTTTTCATCCGACGCGCAGCAATAACATCACACCCACTTCCAAGAAAACTGAAGACCTTAAAGAGAATCAGAAACTCGCACGGAAACGCAAACCAAGAACGGAAACCGCTTATACTTAAATGCTTTGAACAACTGGGGGCAATTGGTCTAAAGAGATTGAGAGCTGCCAGTCTATAGCTGTCCATACAAACTGAACCGCGATGCTTCCGTCAAAAGGACATGACCAAATTCCTTCATGCTCCTTGTCTTCAGTCTTAACCCGACTCTAATCACCTTGACAGCGACTAGGTGTAAAGCCATAAGGAAGAAAAATGTACTAGAGTTGTTCACGACAAAAAGCGAGTTTTCAAAGGACTGGACGACACAGATTACCATCCCAGTGCAGAAGCCAGGTAAAGATAGCAACTGTGCAAGCTCTCGCCCTCATCGCTAAGTAGCTCTTTCTTCATGTATAGCAAAATCCTCTGAACGCATCATAAAAACGAGACTGGAATGTTGTCAGGAACATCACAGTATGTTGCCTAGAACAGTATGGATTCAGGAAGGGAGGGAGTACAAATGACAACCTCAATATTCTCATCTTAGATGCAGGACGATCCTACATCAACGAAAGCTGCCTGTCAGCCTTATTTCTGGACGAAACGGGAGCCTACGATAATGTCCATTTCCAATATGAATAAAGAAACTTAGGGCATTACGTCTCCAGGAGATGTACTTGTGCTGAATTTACAATCTTCTCCACTGCAGAGCTTTCAGCAAGGCAACTCTCTATATGGTCTGTGCATTGTCTCAAAGGTAATTCCACAAGGGGCAATCCTCATTCTGTTTACCATCTACACAGCCGATATAGAGAACTTATTCAGTCCTAGAACAATGGTGTTGCAATTCGCAGATGATGTGTGCGTATACACATCGTCTGCCTGACAAGGTACAAACATTTTCAGACTTAAATGTAGCCGATAAGAAGCTGTACGATTGGTCACAACAACTAGGACTAACTATATCATCACCGAAATGTTTTTTGTCGTGATTTTTTTCCGAAAACAAAGCCTATACCGAGAGACGGAGATACACCTGGGCCCATATATCTTTCCGGTTCCAACATCGGTCAGACATCTAGGTTTACTTGTGGACAGTAAACTCACAAGGAAGGGAATCAATGACCATATTGTAACCAAAACGGAACTCCGCTTGAATGTCCCAAGATCTGTAACGGGCGTCTAGTCGGAGCTAATCCCGTCATCCTTCTCACCTTATATAGAACGCCCATTCGCCCTATCTTCGATTACGGAAGCTGTTGTTATGGAAATGCACTATAAAACACTCTCCGCAAATTGGACATTGTAATGTAGAGGGCCATCAGATTACGCATGGGGACGATGAAATTTACGCCAACAACTGCCTTGCTAGTAGAGGAGAAGGAAATTACACTGGAAATACGCCGCCGTATATTTAATGAGGCGCGGGGCCATCACAAACCATTCTGTGATTCAGAAGGATGTCGAATAGACAACAACGTTGGAGAGATGGGATATTCCCACCGGTCTTAGAACGCCCATGTTGGTTCACAGCTACACCAAATATATTACCGTTATTTATTCAATATAATACTGGACCACTATTTTCGATCGTATAAGATCTCCTGATATTCAAACCAAACATATATTATCTATCAGATTGGATAATAAGACGTAGCACGGTAACACCATGACGGATAGATTTTCTTTAACTTGGATGGACTGTGTACAAATCTATACCGACGGCTCCAAATCCACAGACGAAATCGGATATTTCTGCCTATCCTCTGAACAGTCGAAGAAATTCCACTTGCCACCTGAAACTTCAGTATGTACAGCTGAAGCACTCGCTGTCAGAGAGGCCATAAAATACGGGTATAAGCGCTGTAATAAAATTCTGATACTATCGGATTCAAAATGTGTAGCCCAAAAACTGGATAGACCGAAACGGCAGAACGGACCAAACAACATTTTGTTAGGTACATTAAACCTGATGTACACAGCCACCACAGATGGGAAAGTAGTTAGGTAATATGGATTAAGTGACACGTGTCTATCCAGCACAACGAAACGGACAACCAATTAGCAACAGAAAGTACATTTGACGTAGAGAGGCAGTACATAGAGCTGCATCACACAGATTTTACGTCAATTATTAGGACAGAGATTCTCAAGGCTTGGTAAGATTTATGGGCTACTACGCAAACTGACAGAGGAGTTCATTACGTTCATTTCTCACTAATCCAACCCCATATCCCATCATAAGTATGGTTGGAAACTTCCAAACTAAGTAAAAGACACAAAACCTCAATAATACGCATGAGATTGGAATACAGATGTTAACCAAACCTCCTATTCAAAATCGTAGTCGTACTTTCCTCTTTCTGCTCAGAAGACCATGAGGAGCTAGTAGACATTAATCATATTATTCTTACACGCAACCATTACCAGGTTTCGCAAAATAATTTACACAAGAGCCTAGTGAAGCTTAAGTTACCTCTACCAGTTTCTGTAACTGCTCTGCTGATGACCGAACGACAAGATGTGTACGGAGCGATAGCCAGGTTTTAGGTGGGAAAATTTTAGCTTTTAATCGTTACAATATTATCAGGAGGTATCAATGAGATATGGATATCACTAAGTATGAAAGAATTTTCGAAAAACATACAAATGCAATAGTTACAATAAAATACTAAGATATCCTTTTACAAAATTGTTTAAATTCAAAGCAATAATTTTTTTTAGAAACAAGATGTGCACTTGCTTTGATAAGTATAACATTTCACTATCAGTTTTCCTAACTAATTTTCTAAGGGTAGAGCAACATGACGTAGACGTCACTTAAGTGATAAGGATATTAGTTATAATTACGTTTATTCCAAAAAAAATCATCCCAGTTTTGTAATAAGGTGTAATGACAAATCAATTTATGCGAATATTTCTAAGAAAGACAATTGTAATATCTGAATCTGGCCACATTGTCGTAATGACTGAAGGCCAAGGAATAAATAAAAAATGAAAAAGTTATACTCATATTCTTGAATTATTTTTAATACTGCTGTCAGGTGCCAGTTTTTACAAATGTTTTGCACGTCGCTTCATTGTGGAGTGAAATAAGACATATCTTTTCAGTACGTAATTATCTAATGCTTAATTTTTTTTCTTTACTTATGGCTTTACGCATCGTCAATATCGAGGTCATTAGAGGCGAGATGGGACTGGAGCAAGGAAAGGGAAGGAATTCGGCCATGGCCTTTTGATGGAAGCATCCTAGCACTCGCTTTGAGTGATTTGGGAAAACCATGGAATACCTTAATCTGGATGCCCGGACGGCGATTCTAATGCATAAATAAGCTTTGCAAAATTCCGGTTACTGTAATGGAAATAAGATCCTAAGAGTGTAGAAACTTTTTCACCTAAACGAATTTTCGTTCACTGTGCATAGATTCCTTCAAATAGTAATAACACATACTAGTACAGAGCTCCTATCAGATAACGCTGCTATCGTGGCTGCCTTCTAATCCTACCAGGAAAAGTGGACCTACAGTTTAATGTTTCACATTAACAGAGTGTTAGGTCAGTTTTAATACCAGTAAAAAAACTTCAGCCTAGATCGGAATTCGAACACGGCACGTTCCGAATGACAGCCTCTGCCACCTTATCGCTTGCTATGTCCTGGTTTCTTATCGTATATTTTTGAAAATGAAAACTTATTGGCTGAATGGCATATATTCATGAAGAAAAAAAGTAGAAAACATATCAAAAGAGATGTAATTATTTTCTTTTTTGAAAATTCTTGTGATAAGATCGTCCTTTATTTGGAAATTACTATTTTTGTGACGAATGTTTTAATCGATAGAGTGATCAGTATAAAGTGTTTTTTTCCCCCGACTCGTTGACGCCAAGGTAATTTGGTGGAAGGATCGGGAAGTAATTTGGTAAAGGCTTTTTGAAGAGAGTATCATAGATGTTTACCACTAGTGATTTAGGGAAACAATGTGAAACCTGTATCTGGATGGCCAGATAGAATTTGGATCCACCTCTTCTGGAAGACTAGACGCGAGAATTACCTCTCACTCATCGGATTCGGTCGCCAAGAAGTAATGTGTGACGGAAAACTTGAAAGAAGTTTACTTCGTATGTAAAGTTTATGGAACATACAAAAGTTTTCTGCTTACATTTACATTTAGTAGTTTTTCTTATCAAAATTGACTTTGTTATTGTGGTGATGGGATCACAGCACTTTTTTTTTTTTTTTTTTAACACTACCACTTCCGAATAAGTTATGTTGATAAACACAAGTAGTTATTTTTCTGAACAATTGAATTAGTTAGATATAATTAGTTTATATTTCACATACAACATCATAATGTGTCTACGTTTGTTAAAACCGTTTCTACTTACGCCTAACATCATAATCTTTTGTTAGTTTTTCCTACACGACTCTATAACGTTGCATACAGATCCATTTCCTGCAAGTTTTCTGTTCGATTCTTCAAATTTTTGTCTGTGCCTTATTTTAGTGCACTATTTCTGCATTTGTCATATAAGTTTTCATTTATATATTAAAATATTTTATATTAAAAATTTTATATTAATAGTTAAACACCTAAAAAGGAATGGTGGAATTTTAGGAAACTTTGTAGATATATCCGGTGTCATACCCAGAAGAAATGATAATAAATTGAAATGGATCAGGCTATGTTTATTAGCTGCAGATACAGTTATCAATGAGAAGTGTATCCACTTTGAGCATCTATTCATTCATACATCTTGCCGGCATTGAATTAATAAGTGTTAAGATGTCTTCTGCATGTCTTGTGCAGTCAGTTGTTGCAAGTTTGTGCTGGGTGAGCATGTGATCCAATTTGTCTACTCCTGGCATCCCAGACATACTCTGTTGGGGACATATCTGGGGACCTTGAGGTGCAAATTGCGATCGTAACCGCTTGCGAGGCTTGTGTTGTCATGGATACAGTATGAAGACGGGCATTATCTTGTTGGAAGATGCGATTTGGATGGTGGACATGAAGGGTATCACAATAGGTTGCAGCATTTCACATAGTGGTGGGCTGTCATTGTGCCTTCAACAACAAACTCAGTCCTGCTGTCGAAACTGATCGCACCCAAACCATGACACTAGTGGCTGAACCCGTGTTACGTTCTTAAGTCACAGTAGAGTAACCCATTTCTCCACTATGCCTGCGTATATGTTGTCGGTTATAACTTTGCCACAGAAAGAATCGAGATTCGTCTCTAAAAACAAATGTACGCCATTCACGTGTCCATTGGCGTTTTGCTTTACACCGGGTTAAACGATACTTGCAATGAAAACAGGGTAATGGAATACATTGCGTAGGTGTCAGAGAGTGTAGCCCAGCTTCAAGCAATTGATTTACAATCGTCCGTGGGGGTGACCCTCTGTAACCACTGCTTGGATCTGGCCTGCAGTCACCCATTTGCCAGCAGCAGCCACCCATACAATTTGGCGGTCTTCACGTGCTGTTGTCCTTCTGCACCTATTCCTGCTCTAAGAATACTAGAGCCTTCTTTCATCCTCTGTGTAACAGGTCTGTATACTGACATTGCACTACGGCCAATCCTTCCGAAGATTTCACGATGTCATGCACCCATTTCAAACACGCCTATTCTCCGACCTCTCTCACAGTTAGACATTTGGGTGTGGAGGTTCGTCACTCTTTGCCTGGGACACACTTGTTCAATAAGAACTTGCGGACAAAAAACTGTCATGTTACACCTCATTGTACCCCGCTTATACGCTTAAAAACCTAGACATTTTTCGTAACAAATTGCCACATAATTTTCATATTAGTACATGTAAACCATTAAATTTTTAATCACATAATACTCTTCAAATAGGGATACATTGGGGCCAAAGTTCATCCATTTATCATAACTCCGTCTGGGTGTTGCACTTTTAATTTTCGCCAATATATATATATACATATAAAACGCTGCGACAGCTATCGAAATTACGAGAACAGGGTTGACGTTCCTCGAGAATCCAGCTATTTCGTTTTCTGAGTAATTGTTAAGGCTAAAAAAATGTGGTACTCTGAACTTCGTCTCTGTGCGTCTGCAAGACTCTTGCACCCGGAAACAATGTTTTAGACTTGGAAATTAGTGGTCTACTATTTCTTGAACTTAGTATATCACCTACCATTATGCAATCCAATGGCATATTCGTGTGTAGAGCGAAACATAATCGCAAGGCGAGGTGTTTCGCGAATTATGTCTAGGACTGTACATTTCACCAACAATCCATTCCTAATATTACGAAATATATCATTGTTGTGGATTCCAAGAACAATCAACTGCGTTATACTTTACTTAGCCACATTTAAATTATCTCTTAACATTGAAGCCTTCACTTGTAATTTCTTCAGTTTGATCACCAGTAGGTTTTATTTTTACTTGTTCTTAACTTATGGATTGTGCAATTTTTTTTTTTTTTTTTTTTTTTGCTTACTTTATCTCCAATTTTCCCACAAACCCTATAAAATAATTGTCAAAAGCGTTTTAATATGCCTCGAAACGAAATGTAAAATTTTGATCTTAAAAAAAGGAATCTTTTTACAGTCTCAGGTGCTAATCTTTAATATGTTACAGAAAGTTTTCAAATATCAGCGTAGATCGCGAGACTGAATTTATTTCATAAAATATTGAGTTTCCAGTTGCTTGATATGTCACAAGAGAAGAGATCTTCTAGTTTCCGAAAAATTCATAGGTGACTCATTGGCTTTCCCCTTAAATAACATATCGCTCGATAAAAAAGGTGCTGTGGCCCACGGTACCCGGTAGTTGCGAAATTCTCGGCGTATTTTAAACCAATTTTGGGCTTAAGATACCATTAGCATGTCACAGTAAGAGTGATTGAATACTGCCGTCAGGCAACTCCGAGGCATGGAAGTTAGCCCTATCGAAGATCGACTGAAAGTGAGAATGGACTGATTGGCGCAGTCGTCCGGCTAACCTGGAGACAGGATGCTAAATTTCTGACTCGATAGACTCGCGAGTTTATTTACGTTGAGTTGAAATTCCTCCCTAATTCAACAGTCAAGTAGTCGGTGTGTTTCCGCAGCGCACTGCTGGCAACTTATATTGAACACATTTACCATAAAATTAATATTATAGTAATACACGTAGATTCATACAATACAATGAAGTGCGAATTGTGATGGGATAGGAAAATGCAAATATCCAGCTGGTGGTAGCACAGCGGAAGAAATGCATAAATGTGCCGTTTCATTTCGGATTTTTCATTTGTACTTTCGAGAGTCATTTGAAAGGTTTGCTAGCGTTATTAAGGCCGCATGACATGAATTAATAAACTTTGAACGGTAGTTTGCTCATTCCATTTTAGAAATTATTCGTGAATTCAACATCCCTCAAAGTGCCTATAGTGTGCAGTGAATGTGATTCCCGGCATTACTACCAACCATGGACAATGAAATGGCCGACTACGTCTACCTAACGACCGATATCAGCTAAGTCTGTATCGAGGTGTTTGTATTGACAGATCGGCAACATTGCACAAAAGAATAGCCGCACCTCACGTAGTAAGCTCGACAGAAGTGTCCGTGCGTACAGTGCAGTGAAATTTGGCGTTGATGTGTTATCGCAGTAGAAGACCGGCACGAGTGCCTCTGCTAACAAAACGCAATTGGTTCCAGCGTCGCTCTTTGGCTCGTCAAGAAATCGAATGGATCCAAGATGACCAGCAAAAGGCTGCGTGGTCAGTTGTGTCACGATTCCAGTTGGTAAGGCTGATGGTAGGATTCGAGGGAGTCTCATCCCTTGCGAGGTTGTCACGAAGGCACTGAGCAATTTGTTGGTGTCTCCATTCTGGTATGGGCTGTATTTACATAGAATGTATTGAAACCTCTGGTCAAAATGAACTGACCATTGACTAGAAATGGTTGTTTCAAGCTACCTGACATTGATTTGCAGCCATTCATGGCCTTATCGTTGTAAACAACGATGAACATTTCCAGGACCAAAATTCGCTATGTCACCGAGCCAAAATCGATCACGACTTGTTTGAGAAACGTTTTGGACAGTTCCAGCGAAAGAGTTTGTCACCCAGATTGGTAGACATGAATCCAATTGAACATACTGTACCTGTGAAATGATAGGGTCAGTTCCTGCACAGCGTCCGGCACCGGCAACACTTTCGCAATTATGGACAGTAGTTCTGGAAGCATGGCTAAATATTTCTTCCAGGGACGTTGGGTCATATCAAGTTGCTGGGTTGCTTCATTTTGCAGGTCAAAATCGAGTCGGTCTCAAAAAATATTAGAACAATCCCACAATTTCTGGCATATATATACATATATATATATATATATACTTACACATCAAAAATTACTCTTTTACGGATACATCTTTCAAATTGTGTTTCATAAATCTGCATTATTTAACACGTGAGGACTGCCCATAAAAAGTCTTACATTCGGATTTCTTAAGACTTTCCCAACCTGGGATAAAAAATGTTTCAGGTATATCCCCAAAGATAGCTAATACGGGTAAAAAAAAACCCTTCCCGGCCGCCTAGACTTACGAAGAAAGAAGATAAGGATAAATTTTTGGCTAAAAGTAAGCTCCAAAAAATATCAAATTCTGTTGAAGAAAGTAAAAATTTTAACACTCGAAATGCGAAGAAAATCACCAGATCTCCACAAGACTTGTAAACTTCTGGCAATTAACAAATCAATGGAATACCCACATAACAGAAATTAATTACCTATACTCTGAGGCTGAACCATGGCAAAAAGTGGACTTATCTGCTCGTGTGCATCCAACCCTCACATTAAATATGACTGCATTTCGAAAGAAGTAATACAAAAGACGATGGAAATAATCAACACTAGGTGGAATGGCTGGTCGCAGGTATTTAAAGACGGATCAAAGTCGGAGGAAGAGGCCTGTGCAGCAGACTATATTGACCCGGTGGGCGACATTGTCGAAGCATTCCGCTAACAAGATCAATTTTCCAGCTTCTCGGCTGAACTATTTGCTATTCTTAAAGGGTTAAAATATATCCAAAAGACATATTTAAAGAAAGTGGTCACCTGTTCTGATTCAAGAAACGCTGCACAGACAATTTTGGGGATCCCTAAAGGCGAGAGTAATAAAATTGTAGTTTAAAAAACTAAAAACACGCTTTCGTAGTAATGTGAAATAAAAGGTTAAAAATATTCTTTAAATATAAAGATTTTGTTTAACAGTGATAGAACGTCCAACAATTCACAATATTTTTTTTTTTTTTTTTTTTTTTTAATAATCTTAAAGAATAAAGTCACTGATTACAAAATTAACTTTAATGTTAAAAAGCGTGGTGTGCCACATCAGTTGTCTTATATATTTTGTCGCTAGCTGTTTGTAAAGATAGCGTCATTGTCAAAAGGTTTTTTTTCAAGTACTCTCGATTTCACAATATATACTTCCATTCACAGACTAAATTACGTTTTCTAAGTGCATACAAGCTATGCTAAAAAATTTCAAATACACTTTGGGTATATGATTAGTGTAATTCTGCTTCTTTCCATACCTAGGCTCATCTCATTCACGACTGTCTTCTTTTACCTCAGCGCAGAACACCCGCCTCCTCCGTTTAGCGTTGCAAGTGCTCCCAACATTTTCAACTGCTTACAGATACTCTCTTTTCAATTTTCAGATACTCAACAAAAAAAAATTATTAAGATGTAACCTGTTGCCTTACACAGGAAAAACACAGTGATAAAATTTTTACTAGACATCAATTTCTGTGCAGTAACTCCATGACGTCCAAATACAGACAAAATTCAAAGGCGTGTGCTCAAAGCGACATTACGTTGAATTTAATACAGTGAT